>JARKIA010000164.1:0-413846 GCA_029289565.1 Mycena galericulata | reverse complement strand
AAGAAGAAATATGTACCCAACGTGGAGATATGATCAGAAAACCGATCGGACATTTATTTTGTCCACTTAGTGTATGTACCTCTGTGGCCGCGAAGATGATTCTGGGCAACCTTTTGGGACTAAAGAAGGAGTTTTATGATACTTTTGAGCTCATCGCATCCAATGGTGGTCATTTTTTCGACTGGGTGGTATGACAGCGCACCGAAAAGGGAAATTGATTGACGTACACAGCCACTGGCTACGACCGGCCCGAGATCAAAAGCGCGAAATCCGAACTGCAGAAAAATATTTAAACTTTTGGTCAGGGGGATCTCTAGAGTGCCTTCCTCTGATACTATTCACACATTCTCACCATAATCTGGTAAAAGCCCAGGTCGTAGTAACGATTTCCAAATCGGGACTCAAACTTGTCACGAAGTTCTGTCTGCTACCATACCCGACACCGGAATTGCGAGTACTTACTAGCGCACGGCAAACCAATCAAAAGAGACGGATCTGCTTGAAATTTCGCTGGCCATCACCCCAGCGTGTCAGATTCAAAACCGGCTTTGAAATGAGCGTACAAGATCGAATTTGGTGCTCTGTGGCACATTTCGGCAGTCACAAGCCGGGATTAAAATTGTGCATGTTTGCCTAAGAATGAAACCTGCGTGCCATGACTTAATTCATTACAGTCTCGACGCCATTCCAATTTCTGTACTCGCATATGGTTGCAGACATAACTTCATGACAAGCCGTAATTTTGATTGTTTCCACTTGGGATTGAAGATTCAGAACCCCAGAACCCTGTTTTATCAACAAAATTTTCGTTTCGAATCTTGTTGTACCGTGGGAAATAAAACGCAAAATTTGGCCGGCTGACCAAAAAATAGTGTACCTCTGCGAGTTCACCGTCGACGACAAATGACCTCAATTTTACTGTATTTTCTTTGATAATAGCTAGACTGACTGAATTAACCCCTAAAGATGAGTGAATTGACCTCCTCAAGGGCGATGGCCGCCGTGGACAAACCACGGTTCGTGTTTGCTCTTGTTATCTCAGGGGCTCCTTTACTGTATCCCGGTCTAATGTTACTGTCCCTGGGTTGGAAAAATCTCGGGATACGCTTCAAATCTTTGATATGCCACCTAACGCGCTGCCGCGTAAAATGTCAAGCCGCGACTATGCAGTACATCTTATAAATGGGGCCCTCCCCTTCACCAAACTGGTAAAAAATATATATTGGGACCCCAGGGGAAATCGAAAGAGTCCATCCGCTGTGGACTCACAGCGCGAATCGATCGGTTCATATCCCGAGGGAATCCGACGAGAACTGAGTACAGGGCAGGTGATTTATGCAAAATGTCCCAAATTGGAAAAATTTCGAGCCGCGCCTGTTGTACTGCATAGAGCTGTAACCTGATTCATAGCAACAAATGAAAATACACTTTTGTTGTTCCCACCTATAGCAGCTGGTGTGTGGGTCTCTATCATAGACCATATCTGTGAAATGACTATTTACCATCTCAAGAATGTTATTTATCCGTAACACCTCATTTTTTTCTACTTCACAAGTTTTTCTCAAAGGTGGTGAAAAATGTATTTCCACAATTGATTTGCAAGTTATGAGAGAGGGTTGTACACTGCACTGAGGTGTGCAATAGCGTCACTGTCACCATTAAACATGAGTCCGAGACAAATCTGAACCGCGAGAAACATTCGCATTGACCAGGGTTATCAATTTCTGAAAACCGCGCCTCAGCAAGTGGTTCTGGGACTTCTCTGGAATTCAAATGAACCTAGGACGCAACACCTTGATCAACGCGGCCTCCGGTCCGTATGTGGCTTACCCCGATGTCAGAGTCACGCGTTGCAAATTGGAGACCGTTAACTCCTGGAAAATAAAAGGTCACTCACTGCGTTCAACCGATCCCTAGAATGCCTAATGGCTAGTGGTAGACATAGCCGAAATCGCCGACGAGCCGGGTCTAGCCGGCTAGCCACGACATGGCTCCGGCCCGGCGCTTATCGGTTGTTCCCGGTTTGGCCCTGTCCGACTGCTTTCCAAGTGACTGCTTTGGGATGCAGTCGGCCTGACTGCCTTGAAAGCAGTTGACCAGAAAGCAGTCAGTGTGACCGTCTTTCCAAGAAATCAGTACTAGTATTTTCTGGCTGTTCAGCATTGAGTTTGACATGCCGAGCTCCGACGTCCATACCATTGCTGCTGCACACTTTAGTTTTGTGAATCCTGCCTCGAAGCTCTTGCCTGGACCGTCATTCGATCTAACTTGACCCTTCGAGCAACATATTCCTTATTTTCATTTTTCTCAACCGATTTGCCGTAAATTACTGTACCATGTCGACCGTAGCTTGAACCTATCGTCGAAATGGTACAGTACTCGGTAAGTACCTCGAATCTCGACGATGAATATTGTCTTGATTGTACTTATCCCTCTCCTGCACTCCTCCCGCCGATACAGATATTAGAATACTTATACTGAGGTCATATCTTGAATTGACACGCGCGCTTCAAGAAAAGAATGGATCAGGAGCGGGAGTGGGAGGAGACCTACCTCAAGAACAATTCGCAGGTGCGGCAGGTTGGCGCCGCCTAGTCAGCAGAATCGAAGAAGCTTTAAAAATCTACCAACTCGGGGTTTGTTCTTCCTCTGTTTCTCTCGCTCTCTTGATATCACATCCAAGCAGAAGTCGGTTCAAAAGGTCCATTTCACCGCAATCCAACCTGAAGATAAGGTCGACAAAGAGAAAATCGAGGGAGGACATTTTGTGGAAAGATATGTATCCTTGTCCTCTTGGACTTGTTGAACGTGAAATCAAGGGGAATAAGTGTTATCAAATATAAGGCTATTTGCAGTGTTCCTATTCCACTTAATCTCTATATTTATATTTTTTCAAAAAGGGCACCTGGGCTGAGGATCGAACTCGCGCGCGCATTCGCAAATCTCACGTACTGAAAACGGGATCGCTCGGCCCTCCTGGAGTCCTATAAATTCAAGCCCAGATCAACCGGTTTGTCTACCGACAACTTGTTTCTCGTAGACAGAACGGTTACCGGTCTACGTGCGCACAATTCTCTGGTTCGGAGCCAGTGATTCACACTCTACCCAAACCGTCAGCATTCTCTTCCCAGCTATCGGAGATTTGCTGATCAATTTGTAGGGTGAACTTGAGCACCGGCGGGTCGAACGCTTTTACGCTCGCACTAACAAAAATACGGCTGTCCGGCAAATGACCGTTCTAGAACGACGGGAACAAGCACTCCTCCGAATTTCCCGGAAAGTCGGCAAGATGGATGCGGCGGCTGCGTCCTCAGTCCCCTCCGTGCCCATTGAGTCTACTACATCAACCCTAATAAACCTAGTCTCGAACACAGCCCCTCATGACATCCCAATTCGGGAACCCTGTCATGAGGGTCTGGGCTGTAACCAGCCAAATAACCGTACATGGAGCTCTCGAACCAGGACCCCGGCTTTTTCACCACTCAAGAGACCGGCGTTCACAGCCACCGACCAGGACCCCAGAACTTCGCGGCCTCCAGTAGATAGAAATGGGGCCACAGATAAATTTGGAAATATTCAGAGGAGTTCTAATGGTATATAACTCAACATTCTACTCCAAGGTTTTGTGCAAAACGGTTGAGAATTGGTCGAACGAGACCGCAAAAAATGCCAAAATCGAGAGCTCCATGTACGGTTATTTGGCTGGTTACAGCCCAGACCCTCATGACAGGGTTCCCGAATTGGGATGTCATGAGGGGCTGTGTTCGAGACTAAATAAACCCTGCCGAAGCGACTCTCTCGACATCGAAGCCCAAGAAAGCGCAGAAGAAGCGTCAACTCAAGAAGATGAGGCCTTACGTCGACCTCGCTGAGAGCGAATCACTGCCGTACACCGCTCCTGAGGAACACCACCATATTTCACATTCCCGCAATTTCCCTTCTAACATCCTACAATTCCTAAACAAGAACGATGGTGATCCGGCAGTGGAGATTTGTTAAATCTTTACAAATTCAAACATTGAATGCCCAGACTCACCAGGGTTATATGCCGAAACTCAAAGGCCACCTGCTCGACCGCTTGCTGCATCCAGATTCAAGCTGGTGTGGTGACGACTTCGAATTTACCCCCGAGCAGCATCACAAGATCTTGATCAAAAACAACCGCTTTTATCGCCACAAGCCTGAGGTCTTGCCCGTCAACTATACGACTTACGATGTTCGACGGGGCCAAGACTCAATAAACCAGCGTACATACTCGTGCCGACATTATGACGCAAGCTCCGGAGGGGGATACCTCCCGCCCCTTTTCATATGCCCGTATAGTGGGTATATTTCACGTTGAAGCCGTCAACAACACCCCTGGTGCCTATAAAGTTCCAACGTTAATCGACGTTCTTTGGGTACGCAATTTCCGGATTGATAAAATATACCGCGCCGGTTTCAAAGCTAAACGTCTTCATCGCCTCGAGTTTCTACCTAGTGACGATCCGAAGGCGTTCACACGCGCACGCGCCGTTCAGTCTTCAATTTAGTCTTTTACTCATTTTCTTTCATTCCATTCCTTGATTCGAAATTCCCTCCCTCTATCGCGCCCACACAACCCCTCCATCCATTGTTCCCATTCCACCTTTTTTATTTATCGTGACGCCCGAGCCCGAGTCGTCTCATCCTCAGCTAATTATTCAATTCATTTCAGATTCAATTCAAATCTACACACACCGCGGCTTGCGACCCTACTCCGATTCCCTCACGCACGAGGTGCGTCTCACTTTTACTGTGTATCCCGTCCGCTGTGGACTCATCACGGCCGCGCCGGGCTTTCTTTCGTCCTCGCAGCACACGCCCGACGGATTCCGCGTTTAAGTGCACCCTTGGCGCGACGTTCGCATGCGGCGGCGTGATGGCGAACTCCCGGGGTTGCAGTGCTGGGGATGAAGCGGAAGCCGGCGACGGTCTGTCGGAAAGATGTGGTGTGTGCGTTCGCACTACGTACGTACTGCGCGCGCCGCCGAGATTCGGGGTGCGGTCTGTGCGCCGTGCGCCGCACCTCACGCGAGCCCGTGCGGCTTGACCGAGGAGGGTGGAGGCCGGCGGCACCGGCACCCATGTGTGGACCCGTGCCCGCGCCGCACTCACTCATCCTTCCGGACCGCATTCTGCATTCTGCGTTTTGCGTTTTACGCATTCCCGCTCCCGCCTTTCTCCTTCCTCGTCTCGCGTCTCTCATTCCCCTCCTCACACCACACACTGCGCGCGTTCCCCCGCCTCTTACTGATTCAGGGTGCGTCACGTGCGTGGTGTTCCGTCTTTTTCTTGGTTTGAATTGGCTGAATTAACCTGGTTCCAGGCTCTCCCCACCATATTGGGGCGCGATGCAACCCCTCTGTCGGGGCGTTGGTAGTTTGGGTAAGCACGGCTACTTCACTTCGGGTTCGGTATATAGATACCCGAGGTTGTATAGTAGTAGAGGTCTGAATATATTGATTTAAATACAAACTCAACTGGAGGGCCCGGAATTAGTGCCTCGGAGCACTGGAAATCAGTGCGTTGAAGCACTCCATATTAGTGCCTCAAAGCACTAATGAACATCGAAAAGCACTACAAATTAGTGATATTTTGGCCACGTGGCACTATATATAAGTGTGTTCAGGTACTAATTTCAAGCGCTTTCAGCACTATATTTTGGTTGTATGGAGGCACTAATATATAGTGCTTCCACTGTCCGTAGTGTGTACTCTTTCCCTTTCCCTTTATTTTCCTGCACAGCTAAATGGAACTGTGCGATCGGATCACGCCATCAGGAAAAAACCACATGTCTGGGTAGCGCCCGGTAGCACCAGTAGTCAGGGTAGCTGGGTAGACAGGTCCCCCCGGTGGGAGAACCCGGTAGCAGCCCCGCTAAAGCCTGGTAGCTCCCAGTAGATTTGGCACAGGCTCTCAGTAGCAGCAAGGTAGCAGTGAGGTAGCACATACAGTTTCAACTGATCACTTGAAACAATTGAAATAGTAGAAAAGCGATGTATTCAGCACATAGAATACATGCGGCTAACTAATTAAGATACCCTCGCACTCGCACTCATCAAGAATGAAGTCGGAGACCGCGCACAGGGAGGACGAACCCACAACTCCCCCCTAGTGAGCCGGTTCTATTGGGCGTCGCGTACGTCCACTTCTGCGTTGGCGGCTCGAGCGGATGACTGCGGATCTTGCGGGTGCATGTGGTGCCGCGCAGGGCAGGGCGGGTGTGTTCGTGTGCCTGGGCGCTGGGAACACATTGTTGTCGTCGCGTTACCGAAGAGGGCATGTTCTTGTCGCATTTGCGGTCGCTAAATATGCACGGAGAGAGATTTGTTAGTAACATATCTACTCGAGACAATGCAGGTGGCACAGACCAGATCCGGCCGTTTCAAAACGCCGTCGGTCGCAGAGCAGCTCAATTCGTCACTCGGACAGAGACGACAGGTGGGAGCTGGGAAAGTGTTAGTCACAAACAACGCAACGAACGAGAGGGGCAGCGTACATTGTGATGCCATCGACAGCGGGTTGGGGCAGGTGAGCGCAACCTGGACCGTAACATGAGGGGGGAAGGAGCTATCAAAGACACATTATGTTCACGAGAAAGAATTGAGTGTCAAAACCTTGCGACAGTCTTGACGATCTTGACGGATTGAAGAGAATGGGATACAGTAGTCTTGACTGAGAAGAGTTTGAAGACCCCATACTTGATAGGGGAGTGGATGGATTGTTAGCACTAGAGCAGCTTGCAGCACATTCTCGACGTTGGTCGCATTGTCGGGCTCCAAAGCCTCCGATAGATATTCCATGCCTTTGGATGAGATGTATGGAGGTGTATCTTGAGGTTTTGAGCACACACGGCCGACGTGGAGACCAAATCGCGGGGCGCTGGGAGACGAAGATGGGGGAAAAGGAAGAGAAACGACAGAAACCGATCAACCAACACGTGTTTGATGTGCAAACAATCACGTCATCTTTGCACGTGTCGGCGGACTTTGAACTGACTTGTCAGAAATTTTAAAATCGGACCCACAAGCTCCAAGTTCAAACCGGCCATACTATAAGCCTTGACCTCTAATAGTCTCTAATACATCATATACACCCTATCTATCCTCGAACTAAGACTCGGATGCCTCGAATATACCTTCTTTTTTTAGGACGGCTATCAGGGACTACTGATCCATCAGTGATGCACTACCAAGCACTACTGATTGACAGCACAGATGCTACCCAGAGCTACCAGCCCTACCGAGCTTGCAGTGGACAGCTACTGGCGCTACCGATCATCCAGAGCCCTGGCATGCAGCTACCCAGTAAAAACTTTTTTCCTGATGGCACCGAGCGGACTTTGAACTGACTTGCCAAGCTTGGGAGATATTATCAATTCGAACCCTTCGCGTGTAGCCGGCAAGTCCTGCACCTGCACAGTGCACTATACTAAGCTGCCGTGCAAGCCTCAACTTGGAAATATTCTCAACCCTCTGGCTTATTTTGTTCAAGATTGTCAGAGAATGATTTTTTTGGTAAATACACTCAAATGAGTCGGACTGCGTTAGTTTCCGCTCTCTGGCAGAGCTTGAAAGGGATGGAATATAGGGGACTACATTTCTTGGACTAACAACTATACTGTGTGGTATAGCCTTTGCCCCATGCTACATAGACAATATGAACTACATATTCTTGGCAGGCAACTATGGCAGCTATAGTGACCGATTTAGGCAATATATCTAAGCGGCGAACTACTGTCAAAAGACTTTTTCCTGATGTGGATAACCCCCGTACGTCTGCCCTGCCGGGAGGAATCAAGTAGGTGGGCGGAAGCGATAACAAATTGTCGTGGACGCAGGGTGGTGATTTGTATAGATGGACCAGTTCTGTATACCTGCGCGCTCTTCCTGCTATTTCCGGGCACTTGCGGGAGGGGATTAAGGATAGAGATAGGGACTGCGAAGTGGGTTCCCGCCACGCGCAAATGTGACGTGGCGATGTGGGGGATGTTCAGAGAAGAAACCGGCACAACCACCCCTCCAAAAAGCAGATCACGTGGGGTGCCTGCCCCGGTTTGGTTTATGCTATGCGGCCATGCACATGTTGGTGCTTTGGATGAATTGTTGTGCACGCTTGAGCGTGCGGGCATGTTTCTCGCGCGGGTCGCGGGTTCGACTCCGTCCCAGTTGCACCTTTTCCGTCTTTTTTGTGTCCTTCTTAGTTTCTTACCTCAGGCTTCGCGACCCTTCTTTCAACCTTCAGAGCTAAAGTGCTGAAGTTGAAAACTTGTCCAAAGTGTTCAATGAATTTTTTCTTAAGGTCAATTTGGGCTATTCATAAATGTATGGTCATTTGCTTAAAATTACTTTTACAGCTAACATCAGTACCGAGGGCGCGAACGAAAAATTACCGTTTTTGGAAGATTTTGATCCTCGCGAAAGAATTCGCCATATCTCGGTGGGTACTTCACGGATTGACTTGTAACCTAGCTAGATCTTCTGGAATAATTCAAGCGCAATTAGTCATAGAAACAGATCAGCGAAAATATTATATTATGCATGGGCTGGCCAAGACAGCCTTTTGGGGCAGAAATTGTGTCTAGAGATCCCAGACCATGGCCGATTAGGCTGGTTTTTTGAGAGGGAGTACTTTCATACATTAGACGTAATGTCATAGAGTCAAAAATATGAATAATTACCCCAGGGAACTTTGTAGTAGGCTCAAAAATATTCTGGTAAGGAGATGTTGAACAAGCTCTAGCTACCTGACCCCTCAACCAAATCTGCCGTGGAAACAACCTAGGGGGACCTGCTGTCCCCCTTTACACTCCTGGCAGAAAGAATTGGACACAGACACGTCTCGGAAACACTAAAATTAGGACACGTCGTGTCCATTTTCGGCCACCATCAAGTCGCAGGATCACTTCGGGCCAGCCTGTACCAACTTGGCGAGCACATCCTTTAAGAAAAATAGGTCGAGCGGTGAGAGGCCCTTCCTCCCCTTCAAGCCTCGTCCCTGGTCGAGTAGCAGGTCGTGCAGCACACGCTGCACGTCCTCCACGGTGCCCCGTGAAATGATATGAATCATTTCCATGTTGAAGCCCTGCGCGAAGAAGAGGGCGCGGTGCGCGGAAAGGTCAGTGCCCATGATGTTGCGCAGAAAGGCGTCGAGTGGGTGTTTGGTCTCGATACGTGAGACTGTGCAGTCAACGCAGGAGTGATCGCTGCGGTGGATGTCGTACCAGATATGCACGGCGCACCGGACGCCGGCAATTGTATTCTCACACTCTTCACAAATTAGTGGATGTGCCACCGAGACATCGTGAAATACAAAGGTTTTGGGACGAGGAATTGCCGCGAAGGAAGGGGTTGTCTCGTCTGGAGATACAGGATGATCAAGGGAGCTAGGTGAAATAATTCGCGTTCCTTACCACGGGTTGAGCCGCGCACAATGCACTGAAGCTCTGTGAGACGCAATCAATATCACTCTTCTTGCCATGATGGATGTGCTCACAAATTCACCGTCTATGTTGGTCTGCCGAGGCCTCTTCAAGGTAGGTGAGGCAAAAGTCGATCTCTGAAATGTATAGTGAAGGACTTGAATTGAATCATTCGAAACATACCTGGCTGTTACCGAGATCATCAGAATTCTGTTGGTGCGTTCTCTTTTGAGCAGTCCCGGTGGGTGATTCCTACAAATAAAAATGTAGACAGGGAGAGATGGACATGCACAAAGTTGCACTTGATGCCCATGCAGCGTATTTCCACGTCCTGCAGATTGAGCCTACTACAAAGTTCCCTGGGGTAATTATTCATATTTTTGACTCTATGACATTACGTCTAATGTATGAAAGTACTCCCTCTCAAAAAACCAGCCTAATCGGCCATGGTCTGGGATCTCTAGACACAATTTCTGCCCCGAAAGGCTGTCTTGGCCAGCCCATGCATAATATAATATTTTCGCTGATCTGTTTCTATGACTAATTGCGCTTGAATTATTCCAGAAGATCTAGCTAGGTTACAAGTCAATCCGTGAAGTACCCACCGAGATATGGCGAATTCTTTCGCGAGGATCAAAATCTTCCAAAAACGGTAATTTTTCGTTCGCGCCCTCGGTACTGACGTTAACTGTAAAAGACCTGTGTTCCTCACTCGAGTGGAAAAATAAAGGACTCCATCGCCATGGATGGTATGTAGACTCCACAGTGTTCACGGCAGGACTGGATAGACTGTGACGGAGTCGAGACAGAGAAAAAAGTGCAACCGGAACGGTCCGAACGGAGTCGAACCCGCGACCGAGCGAAAAGCATTCCCGCACGCTCAAGCATGCACAACCCATCCAAAGCACCAACATGTATGTGACAGCATAAACCAAAAATGCCGCGCCAGGGCAGGCGCCCCACGTGATCTGCTTTTTGGAGGCACAAAGCGATCAGCACGTGACGTGACACGTCGATTAATTACGTGCACAAGCTTCCGAGCTCACATGTCGCCACGTCAGATCTCTTCTGACTTACTCCGTCAACTCCCTACGTCCCTCCTTCTGGGTGGAGGCCTTTGGTGGTGGCCAAACTATTCCTACCAGATGGGCATTGTGTGGCTATGTAGGTTGATCAAGGCATAGAATGGGACACAGGGCAGGCTCACATTGGTCAGATTCATATCCCATGTGAATGGTACCTCTTCTGTCCTGAGCAAGAAGTTATTGATGTTGTAGTCTGGGAACCTGCAGTGTGCACCACACCCAGGAACCCACACTTCCTTGATAATTTCCTGGGCCTGACAGAAGCAGTGCCATTCACATGGGATATGCCTTTCACTGATCTGAGCCTGGCTCCCTTCCCATTCTATGTCTAGATCATCATACTTTGCACCACATAAGCCCTGGTCTAGAGACAACACAATGAAAAGATATGTGAGATCTAGTTATAATACGGTGCTGTCATGCTGAGGAAGAGGTGTGCCATTGGGTTGGTGATTCACAGGACCTTCAAATAGATTCAAGGTCTATGACCAGGTGCCTCCGTCCTGATCAACTACGAAGGTTGCCAAGCTACAAACTCTCAATACTCCCCATCACACGTACATACTGTCCCGCCCGGTATCTGTGTGTCGCCCCTTCCCTCCCTGCCCTATGTGATCTGATCGTCAACCCTTTCGTTTTCGGTTTCTTCCGATGGCCCAGCCATCTGAAACTTGCAGAGTACCACGGATACCGATTGAGCGAGTTTCATAGACTCGGCCGGAACACTCCAACGCGTGATGTCCTGGCCCTAGAGATGAGTCCCTTTTTGCGCTCTGTTGGACTGAAGACGCGCGTCTGACGATTGCCCCGAGTGCTGGCAGAGACCCGTGCGCACCTGAGATCCTCGTCGGCAAGTAACCTGCGGCCAGTTGGGCTAAGAAGGCACGCGCTGGAGGCGGCGCGAATGTTTGGCCTTCGGGGGAGATTGGGGTGGCAAAGAAATAGGCCTAGTGGCAACTCCATGAGAGGTCCAGGACGGGGGAGGGTGGAGGGCGAGGTTTTGGGCATGGTATGCGTCGTCGCAACGTCGCGGTGTAGATTAGGATGGCAGCATGGTCAATGATGGATTCTTTGGTTTATCGCGAATGATGGAAGCTGGTAGAAGAAACACAACACATGCAAGTATCGGCGAACAGCGAACCTAAGCCCGGTCTGGTTGCTATTCAGACTGCCATAAAACAAGTGACCGGCTTTGGGAAAGAAGCGTTTTGACCGCCTCAGAAACCGTGGAAAAACAAAATACGGCCTAGGTTCGAGTCGTGTAACGGCTGGAGGACACGGTGGCTCCGCCGCCAGCCACTCGCTGTCGAATGAAGGCCATCAACATGGAGGGGATGTGGTGGAAGGCAACCCGGAGATGCTTCGGGCTGACTATCCTCCTCCTGAGGGGAGTCACCCCCGAAGCGTCGATGATGGCGCGCAAACCACCAACTCTGCTGCCAATGGCATGCAGAGGGGTGCGGATATTATCCGTACCCAATCGCATACCACGCGAGAGCATACCACGCTCAGAGCTTACCCATGCCCCGCTCAATACCACGAGCGCCGCACATACGACGCGGGTCAGAATAATATACCTGACAATGGCTCACCGCCGCGAGACGACGTGGTCCTACCAGACCCACGCCTACCTATTTCCCCTGTGGACATGCCCGTTTTTCTACAACCCGCACTACCTGATCTGCGTCAACCGAATGCCGACCTGCCGAATATACCTGTCTATGTACCGCCGGTACTTCCTATCCCCCCTCAACCCCCACCCCGAGCCACAAGGCGAAACATGGAGGAATTCCCAGGCCCGCATTGCGTGGACACCGGCAGCCGCAAAAAAATTACGAAGGCATCGGTAAAACTTGCTGGCCTAAACATGAGCGGAATGGGCAACACCAATGTGTGGCATATAGATAATAAATGGTTCCATATGTGGCAGGTAGTCCGCGACTATAAAGTCGGGGTGATGATTGTAGGGGAAGCCCATCTTAATGGTAGCCGCCACCGAGACATAGAAAACCTCTGAAAGTCGAGTTTTCAGAAGACCCTCACTCCCCGAACACAGCAGGCCTTGCCTTCATAATTAACAGGGACCTCATGAGAACAGATAACATGCGTGTGATGCACATAATTCCTGGACGTGCCATGATCCTGGAAGTAGAATGGCATGGGGAGCGCCCCTTGTCAATTCTCGGCGTATACGCCCCAAATGCAGTGCGCGAGAATGAGCAATTCTGGAAAGACATTACAGCTATTTGCGGAACATAAGGCGCGGACGATTTTTTTTTTTTCCTTTTTGGTAACTTCTTGATCGTTTTCACTAATGCCCCTCTAGAGTGCTCGGTTCTTATCCGACTGCCATGGGACCGAGCCCAATCGATTTGCCTTGAAAATCCGCAGTGCTTAGAGCCTTCAGAAATTTTTTATATTCCCTGTAAACCCTGTAGTAATAAATTGCGAATATTTGGACTAATGCCCCTCCAACTATGTAAGCACACTTTCTGAGGGCACGAAATTTAAACGCAGACTACCTATAGGTATACTACACTGCTTGGAATAGCTATCTCAGTGGTGCATCACTGTTGACACAGTAGAAATTTGTTTGCACGGAAACTGACACCTTCTGAGGCTGCTCTACTGAGTCAACAGTGATGCACCACTGAGATAGCTATTTCAAGCAGTGTAGTATACCTATAGGTAGTCTGCGTTTAAATTTCGTGCCCTCAGAAAGTGTGCTTACATAGTTGGAGGGGCATTAGTCCAAATATCCGCAATTTATTACTATAGGGTTTACAGGGAATATAAAAAATTTCTGAAGGCTCTAAGCAACCCATAGATTAAGTTGGGACACGCACCGCGTGATGCGGAGATGAGATAAGCGCACGTGGTTGCAAGGCCGATCGAACCTCAACCGTTTCTAGCTTGGATGTAAAATTTTTAACCCAAAACATTCTCCCTCATCGTTCAACTCGATCCACACTGCAGTTTCGAAACGTCCATAATTGTTCAGGCCGCTTTTGCCCCACATGCAAATGGCCACAGCTGGATATATTGCGGAGCATTGCTGGGTGACACAGATTACACCAACGCAGCGGATCCTGCGCCTCCCCCATCCCTTACCTCGAGTCTAACTCTCCACGGTTCAGAATACTGCAGCATTTATCCGAAGTATCACCTGTTCAATAAGGCCTTATAATTCAGCCCCGTACATTCCACCTTCATTCGGATTCAGATTCACCCAGAACTTGACCGATTCTCTTCGGTGCTCGCGCCCCTGGCAGTAATCAGAATTTGTCACTGTGATCAGAAAGAGCTTTTAGCTCTTCATCCTTCCATCGGAGTACCCCAGGATTTATCTGAATTATCAGTTCGGACTTCAAGATCTGATACAGCACTCAGTTATTTTGCCTCTCATTGCATTCTTATTTATCACTTTCCTCCCCCGGAAGTCAAGGTGTCAGAAGTCAACCACGTCCGGCGGTTGCATATCTCACACTCCATACTGCTCAATATTTGAGCTTTTTCTGTCTCCAAAATTGTGTTCGATCGCGATTCGTTCGCTCTCAGGCTGATGTGAAATTTTCCTCAATTTTCACAATGTCAACAGTGCATCATCATTTATCTCCCCGGCTCGATAGCCTCAATGAAACTTCTCTACTACCGATTTATTAAAACATTCCACGCCACCGATGCCGCTTCAAAGGGATCTTGACCCATGATGTTTGCCTACACCCCCCGCTGCAGAGCAAGTATGCTCTATGCCATAATGTCCCCCCTTCCAACGCAATTCTCTCGGTTGCTTTGTTGCTTGCTTCAGCGCAACTGTTCATTTACAGTCATTCCACGGTCCTTGCAGCGACTTTTGTGTTTTTGCTCATGTTTGCCCCAGATTGAGCAAATCCATCCAGGCCAAATTGTAGGCCAGTAGTACCCCCTCCCCTCTGAAATATGTACTCTTCACAATTTTTCAAAATGAAGTTGTTGTTGTGCAATGGGGTCGCAATTGTGGTGCAAGGACCGAAGCACGTGTCCCCACACCAAATCCGTCAAACTTTTGACTCGTTGACAGCCTCCATTGCACATTTTGCCTAGTGTAAAATGCTTACAGTCCTTATAAACCCTTATTGAGTATTATACACCACTTCAATCATTTTTTTACAGTCCGATCTTTGTTTGGCATCAATGCAAGGACCGGTGAAAATGCAAGGTCCGTGGAATGACTGTAATTCGAATGCTACATTGAACTTTGCAAGCATTGTTTTCCACATTCAATGAACTTGCGCAAGTTAACGCAGCTGAATTCCTGTCACCTCCCATTGGATTTTCAGACCAGTAAACTGTTATGATCAAATTTGGATATATGAGCCGCCGTTCTGTTGGGTTAGCCGCGGGCGCCGGTCATGCCCTCGTCTGGCGTCTCTTTTCGGGTTCATTCTCGCGCACTCCATCGCCCTGCGGCCTGGGCAGCGGTTCCGGTTCCGGATCGATCCACCACTGGTCACCCACACCCAACTAATACTATGGCTGTCTCTTTCATTTCTTTCTCTGTGTGAATGTGCGGTAAAGCAGAGTACAAGACCGATCAAAGGGACAATGATCTGACGACTCCCTGTCCATCCCTCCCTCCATCCTAGTCCATCACGGCGTCTCGGTCGCCGGTCGCCGCTCACAATCCTCGACACGCAGACCCCAGGCAGACGCAGCGGGAGATGTCCCAACGCGCTGCGAATCCCGAGGGGAGCGTCCCCCGCACGGGAAGCTCCGATTGTGCCGTTGTTTCCTTGCAAGGGACAACGCCCGTGCGTTCTTTGGAGAACATCGCATCTCATGGCTTGCTCCGGCGGTGCTAGGGCTGTTTGCCATGCCCGTCACGGGCACGGCCGTGGTTTCGACGGCAAGTCCACGGCACGGCCGTGTTCCGCACCATCAGGAAAACCTCCCCAGATAATTTTGCCAAATTATTTTCTACCAAAATAATTTGACAAGAGTGCGCAGAATCTCGTAAATTTTCGCAAAATTTGATGAACTTCTGGTGAGATTTGAGGAGATTTTCAGACCATGTGGTCCAAGTAACACATCGAGTCTGTATGCCTGGAGATGCTGGGATTAAGGTTTTTAACACATCGAATCCATAGCCTCCTTGAGTCCTTACTTCAGTGAGCACATGCGAGGTTGCATAATTTGAGATAATTTGACAAACTTTTGAGTTACTCCAAGGCCAGCAGGTGAATGAGGGTCTGATTGGTATATCTGGCTAAGTACGATGCACTTTGCAGCCTTTGATTGATGCTCCTCAGGTTCCTACCCAGCTGCGGTTTCGAGGATAACAATCTCAGTAGCAGGAGTTTAAATTGATATCTCAGAATTTTGTGTGATCTTTTGACGTGTGACCAGAAAACGTGATGTTACTAGTGACTTGGAGCCCAGTGACTTTCCCAGCTAGGAATATCGAGCCAAGGCGAGGCAAATCGAGACATTTGTGTGCTCCTCGATTTGCCTCGCCAATTTGGACATAGCTCGATTTGCCTCGATGATAAATCGAGGACAATAGAGGGACATCGAGACACATCGAGGAATGCATTGAGGGGCATCGAGACCTTGCTAGGCAAATATAGGTGGGCAAAATAGGTATATTTCACGGTTCTGCTACGGGTACATCGCTATATACATGGAATCCCACTCGCGCACTGGCACCATAAGACCTCCGACCGAGCCGATGAGTTGACGCGGACACGAGGAGCCTCCGGGAGACGCGCGCGGGAGACTAGTATCAGCGAAGAGGGGCGGAGCGGATGGGACGGGTAACCACCAACGTTGGAAGCAGCAGGTGGCGGGGGAGGGGCGGTAGCGATAGCGGCGGCAGTGGCCAACGCTCGCCGCCCGTTGGCGGATCATCCTCGTTCTCTCGCTCCCACCTCCCCCGTTCCAAAGGTAGCGCGAGCGTGGAAAGGCACCTGAATTGGGCGGACATCGTACTGGGTTAGATACAGATATGTCAGTACGCACGCAGGAAGCGGGAAGGGAAGGGAAGGTGGACAGAAAGAAGGAGAGGAAAAGAAGAGACGAAGGGTTAAAGGAAAAAAGGGAAAAAGAAAAAAGAGTACATGGAGGCGACACACCTGCACAACACGAAAAGGTCTCGGTACGGGGAGCGCACGTCCGTGTATACCTCTGGCAAAACAATTCTTTAGCAGGACGTATTGCGAGTAGAGAAGCACCCACATGTGCGAAATGCTCCGCATTCCTGTGCCGTCCGCCCTCTTCGTACGGGCCGGGGGCGTCGAGATCGAGGAGCTCGGCGAGGAGTTTGACGGCGCCTTCGGAGTGGATGTCGAAAGCCTTCATGATGGAGAGGATGAAGGTCATGAGGAACTGCATGCGATTCCATCACCAAAACCGGATGAAACTGATAAGGCCATGTCAGGCCTTATAAGGGTCACAAGGCGCAAAAGGCTTAACAGCCTGGTGAAAAACACAATTGGGCTGATATGACATCTGCCTTCTATGCAAGGATGGACCTGCCTGGCGCACCTATAAACACTGCTTTGAATCCACCCAGGGAGTCCACCATATAAGGCCTTTCAAGGCGATTTCAGGTCGCTCAATAGGAGAGAAAATATAAATAATATTGCTAAAGATTCCAAAAATGTAGGCCGAGACAACGCTAATGTGAAATGTGAACACCAGGCCTCGTACCAGAATATGAGGAAGGGTCAGAGGGAAAGAAGGGAGGTTGCGAGGAGTGTTCCGAGGCCGAGGCCTGACAGTAGGAAACCTGACAAGGGGATCTTGAACGCCTGAGCGAAGTCGTGTAAACGAGCAGAGTTGTGAGTCGGCTTGAGGGACTTGGTAAGAGTGCAGTGAGGTTTTGGGACGCTTGAGTGACAGCCTTGAATAGAATCTTGAGGTTGACTTGAAGATCTTTGCATGCGGCGCTAGTTTGGACAGGGATTGCGGGTTTGGAAAGTATTGAGAACCGCCAAAACAACTTGAAAACCGACTTGAAGTAATCTTGAGGCCTTGGATGTTGACCTCCTTGAAAACCCGACACAATGTTGAAGGACAAGAGTGCGGGAGCACGACCGCACGCCGATGACAGAGAATGGGTGGCCACAACAGGGAGTAGGTAAGCACGGGGATGTAGGTACTCATCTACATGGCAGCGGGCTTTGACGGGCGGTGACGGCGTCGTCGTCGGGCGCTAGGACGCACATGGCGAGCAGGTGTTTTGAGGAGCCATTAGGCCGCGAGGTCACTGGGCAGTAAAGAAGGAAGGTGTAAGTGGTAGACAGAGAATAGTTGGCCACGATTGAGCACTGAGCCAGCGCTGGTTGTCGAGGACATCGCTGCGTGAAGAGGGAGAGCGGTGGTGGGGAAAGGAAGAGAGGACGCGTGATCAATATCAACATTGGCAGTTGTTTGTTTGATTGCGCACGGGCCATGTGCGGCATATGCCAAACATATGCAAGCCGGAATTTGGTCTTCGATTCCGAGTATTCGACTATGATATGTGCGGTTGGTAAATTGTCGCCGCGCCAGTGCCGGTTTAAACCTCCACCTCCACCATCCCCGGTAGCTGCGGCTTCGTCTGTTTTGTTACGATTCGAGACCCCAGTCGCGTCGTCGATGTCTCAAAATTCCGATAATTCGGAGGGTGCGCGCTCACGCGTCGTGAGCGACTCGGAATCTGATGAAGAAGATAAAGCCGACAAGGGTTCCGACGACGACTCGGATGATTTGGGCCCAAAAGATGGAGATGGAGATTTTGAGGACGATATACGTATACCCCGCTGTACTAAGTGTATAAATTTATTTCGGCCTTATTCCTCTGGATGATGATAATGCCTGACACCATCTCATATACCAATATATACCTAAAACAGCCTCTGGATCCGTTCAACAGCCTAATATACGGCACATAAGCCCTTGCATGCCTCCGATCGCCTGGTGAAAGCCTCGTATGCCCTGATATGCCTCATCGGGCCAGGTGACTCACATCAGGTCATGGCAGGATTTCCACCTTTTGGTGATGTCGGGGATTATTAGTATCATTGTGCGCGGATGATTTACACCCTGCAGACTGCTGTAGAGATAAATCTCACGTACTAGGGAAGAACAGAATACTCACGGTGCTGTAGGTTCCGAATACGGCGAAAAGATGAGGCACTTCGGGTGAAGAAGACTTGCGAAGCTCTCGCGCGGGCTGCGAAATGTCAGAACTTGAAGCTGTGGCCACGAGACTACAGAGGTATCTTGAGAACATGACCAGACAAGTGTTGAGGAGGATGAGGGAGCAAAGACGGCGCGGACAAGGGCAGGGGAACGAAAGGGCGGGGAGCAAGGTGGCGGAAGAGGCAAGAGACAAATTGAAACTCCGACATCGTACGTTTCCTGACGTGGGTGCGCACGGACTTCGCATTCTTTTCCAAGTCCAACAGCTGCGTCGCCGAAGGGACATGACTCAAATTTAGTTCCAAACAAAAGAATCTCTCGATATAACATCGTTGTGCCTCTTTTTCTCTCGATTCCTCGATCTCTCTCTTTCTGGCTCGATATTTCTAGCGGGGATATTCACTGGGTTTGACAGCTGAGGCGGAAAGTCAGGAGTGGTATTCATGGGTGTGACCAGTGACCCCAAGTATTCATTTTGCCTTTTTGGGCGATTTTTCGGCATTTTCCGCATCAAAAGTGTAGGCCGAAATTGATGGGAACCTCGATCCACAGCGACCTGTGACTATTTCAAAAAGTCTTCATCTCATCGGGAACTGTGACCTGTGTCGGAATACTTGGTCGAAATAGTACAGTAGACTGGGATGGTGGGCCACCAAGGTTACCCTTTGGCGGCCGATCACGTGCTGATGCGGGTATAAATAATATTTGTGGTTAGTCTCGCCGTTGAGTCGAGTGGGACTCGCGTTTGAAGCTTTGAAGAGGACCCCGGATTATGCCACCAAATGCCTGATCCCAATCCCGACAAATTTGGGGAAATTTTCGCGTTACCCCTGTGTCAAATCCCGACAAATTTCCCCCAAATTGGGCGTAGGCCTGTGGCAAATCCCGACAAAAACGATGCGCTGTGGGCGGAAATTTTTCGAAATCAACTATCTGAGGTCAATCTGGGGCAAAAATTTAGAGAATCCGACAAATTTGACCGATTTTGGGGTCCAGGCCTGTGCCAATCCCGACAAATTTGGCCCAAATCAACCAATTTCCGTCCCGACAAATGGGCCTCCGTGGGAACAGGCATTTGGTGGCATAATCCGGGGTCCTCTTTGAAGTCGACTCGACAACCGAGTGGCACAAATCGACGTCATCGAGTGAGTCGAGTTTGCACTCGATCAAACTCGAGTTGACTCGTTAGTGTTTTCCCACCCGCCAAATGCTTAAAACCGGAATATCCCGACTGATATCACGTATCTTTTGAATGCACCACAAGTAGGGCTTGCCTTGGAAGCGAGGGAATAAGAAAGGGCCCTGTTCTCTCTCGGTTCGACCCCTCACCGGAGTACAACATTCGACCCCCTTGACGAGCTCTATCAATTAGCCGGTTCACTTCGCTATTGACGTATTGAAGGTTTGTATGGGCGATTATAGCCAACTCCCTGTGGTCCCGATCTACACAATTGATATGTTTGATCCCCATTTGATCCGAACCCGGATTCCGAAAAGCCTGAAAGCAATATTTGGGGACTATTAATCGGACTCCGGGGCCGTGGTATAACCCACATATAAGGAGGCCCCCGGAGGCAGAACGTCCGGGACATTAATGCAGGCGAACAGCTCAAACCAATTCGGTTCCCTTGCCTCCTGGGGCTGGAACGAGGCCAACAATTTCTTCGGTGGGATTCCAACTGGAGGCAACTTCAGCAGCACATTTATCTATCTATATAATAAAATGGGGTGGTATAACGAACATCAAAGAAGATTCTAAATCCCACGCTCACGGTCATGCTCATGCCGAGCCCAAGTCGAGAATGCGCCGAGCCGAGAAGAGCCTCGGCAGATGAACCGTGCCGCGGCCAGGCCGAGCCGGGCCCAAAGAAGCCGCAAATGTGGTGAGCGGTACACTTTGCAATGCTCATGCTTGAAGTTGCTGAAAAGCACTGGTAGGGAGTAATTTAGATGGCAAGAGTCAGGACCAGAGGAAAAATTAATGCCGAGCAAGGTTAAGAGAACGGTGGGCGGAAAAGGGCCTAGGCAGAGTGATCATGCCGCAACCAAGCCGGAGGTTGTCCCCCACATACCGAGTGAAACTTTGAAGCTTTAAAAAGAGAAGGACAAATTTTATAGCAAGTATCTAGCGTGAAATAGGGGTGTGAAAGCTCCAAGAACTTTTTTAATGCGACGGGCTAGAGCTCGAGGAAAGGGACTCGGGAGGGTTGAATGAGGGAAAAGGGTAAACAAAGGGAGAAAAAGAGGTCTGCAAGAATGGGATGTCTGGAAACTAGCTCAATATATTTCTTTCCACTTACCAACACCCGTGAATTTATTCACGGGCCTGAGCTAGTCTTTACTATAATAAAAAGTGGTCGATAACGAACATCAAAGAAAGTTCGAAATCTCACGCCCACGGTCATGCTCGTTGCCGAGCCAGGTCGAGAACGCGCCGAGCCGAGCGGCGAGACGAGCCCCGGCAGTTGGAACATGCCGCGGCGGGGCCGAGACAGGCCCAAAGAAGCCGAAAGTTATATGGCAAGTATGCCGGGGCGAGAAGAGCCTCGAGGCTTTGCACCGAGCAAGAAGCCGAGCGGGGTTTACATCAGATGTTGGAGACCATGCGGGCCCGGCACTTGGGCCGAGGTGCAGCATAGCTGGTGAGCATGGTGTTGCCGACGGCAGGGTTTGAGCATGGTAATCAGCTCAAACTCATGCCGAGCTGGGTGAGAGCGCACCCGAAGTGCTATCATGCCGAGCCCGAAGCTGTCGAGCCTCACCTCTTCTCGAAGTTCTCCTCGCAGATACCGAGTGGGATTTAAATGGAGAGACACAGTACTCAGGGGGGGTGAATAATTGTTACAGCTAACGTCAGTACCGAGGGCGCGAACGAAAAATTTCCCATTTGGGACATTTTCGAAGAATTCCCCATACCTCGGTCAGTTCTTCACTGATTTGCATGAAACCAGGCTAGATAATTCAGGCTAATTCATGCGCAATTAGTGATAGAAGGAAATGGGTAAAAATACTTTATATTAGATAGTCTGGGAAATTGGGCAATTTTGGGAATAAACTCAGCCTAGCGAGATCCAGGCATGTTCAAACAACCTGGTTTTTTGTGAGTGAAGACTTGTAGACATCATTGAACATGTCATAGAATAATAAGTTCATATAATTCAGTCTGTGGTGCTCGTGATCACTTTGGGGCAATGGGCAAAACACTGTGACTGGGAAATATTGTAACAATGACATCCATCGATAAAATTTATGCGATTGTGACTTTATGACATCTTTTAGAATCCATGTAAGTCTTCCGTCCCAAAAAACTAGGTTGTTTGAACATGCCTGGATCTCGCTAGGCTGAGTTTATTCCCAAAACTGCCCAATTTCCCAGACTATCTAATATAAAGTATTTTTACCCATTTCCTTCTATCACTAATTGCGCATGAATTAGCCTGAATTATCTAGCCTGGTTTCATGCAAATCCGTGAAGAACTGACCGAGGTATGGGGAATTCTTCGAAAATGTCCCAAATGGGAAAATTTTCATTCGCGCCTTCGGTACTGACGTTAGCTGTAAATGGGACAAGACAAAAGGGAAGTGGGTGGAAATGCAACGGAAATGGGTAAGCAGGGTGGGAAACAAAATGCCAAAGAGAAGGTGAGGATCCGAGGAATAAGATAAAAGGGTCAGAGGACGTGTGCGTAAATTTGCAAGGGGAAACTTGTACAAATTCTTTCTTTCAACTTATCAAAGCCCGTGAATTTATTCACGGGGTTGAGCTAGTCCCCGATAATATCCCTCAGGAGTTGTTCCTACCGGCCTCCGATGCCACCAACAGTTACTCCGGTGAATGCTTTATGGGGCCAACCTGGGGCCAACTACCGTGGAAAATCTCCATCAACGGTTGTTGTGGGTAGAAACAGTGATCCTCGGGTGGGAATTGGAAAGGTGAGATATTTGGTGTGAACTTGATGTTTCTGACACTTTCGTCCCAGGGACCTTCAGTCCATTCCGCCAACGTGCAGTGCGGCCAGTGGATGTGATGACAATTCGATGCTAGAAGTCGCCCCTGTTTCACTCAGAGTGACTACTCTGGCGCGGAGGAGTGCGCCGAGGGACTTTAAAAACGCCAGGATCGTTGCCGAACGGCGCCGCGGCCCGGGAAAGCAATATCAAGTTGTGTGGGATGGGAGGGATTTGAGTCATTTCACCTGGCTGTCTGGGACGGCCCTGAAGGGCAAAGGTTCCGCATTAGCTTCCAGAATACTGACAGCCAGCTTTTTCCTACATGTGGTTGTCTTATTGGATTCAGCTGGTGACACTGTGTTGGATCGTTGGCGGTGTACGATTTACAAAAGTGTTGGCTGGACAGGTGGGATCACTGGCTCGTAGGTCTCTTCAACGCTAAGAATGGCAAGAACGACATGGATTGGTATGTATGCTCGGAAATAAGAGGAATAAATAAAATAAAGTCTGCGTGCCGGGGGAATTGAACCGCCGACCTGCCGGTGAGTTGAAATAAAGCGGGTAAGGCCGACAAGCGGCACGGCCCGCTCCTTCCGTAAATATTGATGTTCCGTAGAACTCTTTTTTGAAAATTTCTTTCAATTAGACTCGGGTACAAAGTCGAGTAATACAGTCACTGGCACTACTAGTCTGGCAGAATGCACCCAGAATCCGCTTCAAGTTTCAACTTTATGCACTCGTATTTTTTCAATGAGTTGAACTTTGATGCAATCAACTACAGTTGTGGACAAGCAAAGTCCACAAATTGCCTGTAGCCTTAACTAGACTTATTTAGGTCCCAATTTAATTTTTTCTGGGACCAGACTGCCCCAAAGAGCTCAAAAAACATACTCCAAAGTTTTTCCTGCGACAAATTAGCGGCGCCAAAATTTTTTGGGCCAGACCGAAAACCCCGATCTGTAATCGGAGACGATTGGGAAAAATCGATTTTTTGGAACACAGCCACATCATATTATGTAATCAACCTACAACCGCCTCGATCGCTGCCAAGGCACTGTTTGAAGCTGAACGGTGCTGCTTCTGTGGCCTTACTGCCCACTCTGCTGCTCTCCCGGTCAGTCCCGAACGATAAGCAGCCATAAACCTCCATGATCTGTTAACAAACCGCCGAATTACCTCTGTGGGGCAGGCATCAAGGTACTTCAGAGCCAGGTCCTTTGAGTCTTGAAAGCTCTTCTTGGGAACCTGCCGATAGCGATATTTGCACCATCCCCAGTACTTAAAAAATCAGAAACCAGTCTATGGTGTAGCAAAAATCAAATAACTTACCATTTCAATCGGATTGAGCTCACAATGGAATTTGGGCAAGAAAATGCATTCATGGCCTGCCTCGGTTATCACTGCTTCAAGCATTGATGGCTGGTTCAAGAAGTCATCCTGCTGGCTCAGAAGGCGAGCCATGCAACACCCAGTGTTTTCGAGGGGACAGACAGGTGAACATTTTGCTTTCAGTTTTGAAACATCAAAGCCACGCTCCACCAAGACATCATGAAGTCCCTTGGCCTCACCATTGGCCGTCGTCATCTTCTGAAGCTTGCCCCGTTGTGCAGGGCTAGGGTTGGTCTCAGGAATAATTGTGTCATTCTGTTTCCTTTGCTTTCCACCATTAGATTTGTTCATATCAAATGCACAGAGTACACCAGGAGCCAACGATGCATGAGTAGAGGACTGATCAAAAATGAAGAGTGCTGTCACACCCGGATGAATATCATTGTGAATCTTTATAGCCTTTCTGATTTGCACCATAAGTTGTTCTGTGTCCCACCAAGCATCACCCTTGGAACCTGGGTAGATTATATCCCGAGCATCTGCAATGATGTTGCCATCTTTGTCTCGTTGGACAAGGCGGCCAGTGCCTTCTGGTGAGAAATGTTATCAACACGTTAATAACAATGTTATTAAGTCTTGTTATATAACATGAGGTTTCCTACACAGCGCTACCAGTGTCCATGAGGCCGTGAGAAGTCAACCGCAGGTTGACGACGAGCGGCGTGGGCATCTACTGTAGATCTGGACGAAAAACCTAACTCTGATTGTACAGTTTAAATTCTGCGTAGCTTAGCACAGGTAGCTGCTAGTCAGCTTGAAACACAAATCTGGAAGAGCGACGAACGGCAATAACAGGGTGGAAACTCGTATTTACCGAAAACTACGAAAAACTGCTCAAGAAGGAAGGAAAATCGGCCGCGCCCTGGGAGACAGATTAACCAGACGTTCTGGTGTGATCCGTGCCACGCGAGGTTCGCTCAATACTGCTCCAACAAGATTCAAGCCCGGCTGCTCTCTCACCAAATCCAAGATCCAGAACCATGATGCGGTGCAACAATTTATTTATCTTTGAGTACTAGGGGAAGGAGTTAAGCATCCAAAAATGCCACTCTAGCAGAGTGAACGCACTTTCAGCGACGCGGGCTCCATCCGGCAGCCGGCCATGGTGAGAAAAAGCTCATTCATGGCAGTGATTTCGCCAGGGAGCAACTGCCGGGCGGCCCACCTTGTGGTGGTCGATGGATGAATGGTTGCTTGCCTGAGCTTGAGGAACGTTCTTTGCAGCTTGCACCTCCAAAGCCAGACATTTCGTGCTTGACTAGTTGGAGCTGTCGATTGGGACTGTGACAACGGTCGAACACCATCAATATCAATAAAGACTCACCACGGGATGCAACGTCGTGAATATTAACTCGCCGGTTGTGAAGGCGTCGCCTGAGCTAGAAACAGGGCTGGATTCAGCCTCAGCAAGTGGGATGCGAAACCAGATTCACCCTGGGTGGCATGTAAAAAGATGCTGCCCATCGAAAGAGCATGATCGAATTATATACCTTCAATTTCCTGCTTCTTCCATTCAGAAATCGGAATCAGTCGGCAGTGGACACCTTCTCGATGTGATGCGCTAATTGGAGTCGAAATTTCTATAGAATAGGGATGACGAATGTCAAGATCCCCGGCTGCACTTCGGCTGCACTTAGATATATATTGCAAAATCGAGTCACCGTCGAAGTTTCCCCGAAGAAGGTCGCCTAAGTTGCCAACGCCACCCAATGGCAAACACGTACCTCTTCCTCGGCACAAGATTACTGCTACCGAGCTGGTACATGTACATACTCCCACTGGATGCATGCAAGTCCAAGGCCCATTACACAGCATCATTCATTGCCTTGTCAGCGGTGGCCAACCTGGGCGCCACCGTCTTCCCTGATCTCATTGCAGGAATCCGGAAGCACACGTCTTTTGAGGGTGTTGTCTTCTGGACGGACATCAAGGGTTTGTGATTGCAGGGCAACAGATCTTGATAAAAATCTAATTCTATATGGATGCAGCCACTGATCTGGGCCTGGAACAGGGGTGTGTTCTCTAAACGTAACACTAAACGTAAGTAGGCAAAAGCTTCTGGTTGATTCCCAAGAATACACTCTTTCTCAGCAGTCTGTACAACCTCATGACACTCTGTGCCGGCCAAGAAGCCAGTAGGCAAAAGCTTCTGGTTGATTCCCAAGAATACACTCTTTCTCAGCAGTCTGTACAACCTCATGACACTCTGTGCCCTTCTTGGCCGGCACAGAGTGTCATGAGGTTGTACAGACTGCTGAGAAAGAGTGTATTCTTGGGAATCAACCAGAAGCTTTTGCCTACTTACGTTTAGTGTTACGTTTAGAGAACACACCCCTGTTCCAGGCCCAGATCAGTGGCTGCATCCATATAGAATTAGATTTTTATCAAGATCTGTTGCCCTGCAATCACAAACCCTTGATGTCCGTCCAGAAGACAACACCCTCAAAAGACGTGTGCTTCCGGATTCCTGCAATGAGATCAGGGAAGACGGTGGCGCCCAGGTTGGCCACCGCTGCGAAGGCAAGGACGTGCATAGCAGAAAGGAGGGTGACGTGGCGCACCGATAAGGCGACGATCACTGATCGGATCACGGGATGAGCGGCATCTCGGCCCAGGCGCAGGAGGGGATTTTTTTAAAATCATTTCAGATTCAATTAATGTGCGCGCGGCTCATGTGGCACAGTAAATAATCCATGTAAGTAGGTAGCTGCGTGGAGGAGCGTGCAAGGCGGGGAGGTACAGTGTACTTGACTGGTAGCCAACCGAAACACGGGGATAGCATAGAAAACCTGAAGAACTTCATGTGCAAATTTTGCAACGAGAGCGATTGTTGATCTTTCATAAACCATGGATTTGAAGAACTCTATTGAATCCTCTTCAACCATGAGACGCCGCAAGTTCGGAGTAGTATTGAAAAGTTTTTCCAAGAACATTGCTCTCAGGGACGCGACCTCAGGGGACGCGTCGCAAGATAACAGAGCATGCTCGGGAGCTTAAATTTTGCAGAACCTGCAGACACGTCTAGTCCGATCATCCTGTCGTTTTTGCAGATGGTCTCCCCACCACAGTACTTCGACGGCCAATAAATGGGTCGACAGCAGCAGAGAGGTCAATGCCTCTCTGTGCTTCTGAGTTCTCACAATAGACAGGGAGTGCCGTAAGCATAGTATTTGCGTAGCAGAAGGTTTGTCTTTCTGTGGTTCACTACGCCCCTGGATCAGATACAGCTTGTCGGTTGAGTCGACTTCGCCTTGGATCCATTGCAATCTATTACAATAACTTATGTAGTCGTTCATTTAATCATCGAAAAGCGAGGTTTTCGGCTGCTATTGAATTTCTATGTCTCAACGAAGCAAACTTAGTGGCTGTCCCTACATTCATCACAATTTTCCTTGGCTCTTTAGTGGCTGTGAATCTCAATTCCTTTGCTGTCATTCTTCGAAATCTAGGCGAGGGTTCGAATCGCTCGGGCAGAAAATCTTTACTTTTGGGCGAAAATATTTGCAGGAGCCCCAGTTGGCTGGAAAGCAAGAATTAGAGCACTTTACAGCTAATTGCAGTACCGAAGGCGCGAACCAAAAGTTTCTGTTTTGGGATATTTTCAAAGAATTCCCCATATCTCAGTCAGTTCTTCACCGATTCACATGAAAACTAGATAGATCTACTCGGCCAATTCACGCGCAATTAGTAATAGAAAGGAATTTGTGAAAATGTTACGTATTAGGTATTTTCTGGTTTTGGGCTGTTTTCGCACCGAAAGCTGTCTAGCATGCCGAGAACATGTGCCAGCGGCCTAATATTTTAGGATGGACAACGCGTATGGCTGAGAAAACATGTGATAGAGCCAGAAATATATGAAATTCCTAGATAAATGTAATCTTTACAATATCTCTCAATGCTAAAACTGGCAAATGTATCCGAGGGAGCTAGAGGGACTGTAAGTAATTTATCCGTGTTTCTGGCTCTATCACATGTTTTTTCAGCTATACATGTTGTCTATCCTAAAATATTAGGCCGCTGGCACATGTTCTCAGCATGCTAGACGGCTTTCGGTGCGAAAACAGCCCAAAACCAGAAAATACCTAATACGTAATATTTTCACGAATTCCTTTCTATCACTAATTGCGCGTGAATTAGCTGAGTAGATCCATCTAGTTTCCGTGTGACTCGGTGAAGAACTGCCTGAGATATTGGGAATTCTTTGAAAATATCCCAAAACTGAAATTTTTGGTTCGCGCCCTCGGTACTGCAATTAGCTGTAAATGCTGCTCCTTACTTTCCTCCTCTTTTCCTTCTCAATTGACTGGAACAATCTAATTTTATTGGGGAAAAAAAAAAATCAAGCTCAATGTGGCTCGTTTCACCATGAGATCATGCTTATACACCGTCCTATCAAGAGCTACTGGCCAACTGTTGGGAGCTACCTAGTCTAGATTTTGTTGCGCATCAAAAGCCGTAGGTCCGGGCTCCGCCGCACCTGCCGTGCTGTGCTCACTACGTGTTTTTATGTCCTGGAAACTGTCAGAGACCCATGTCGGAAAAGTAAATTTAGCCTTATAAGGTCAGGGCATTATAACGTCAGCATCCCAGCCAGAACCGCCGATGAATTCCTGGCTAACTTTTGGCGGATTGCAGGGCCGTGTCAATGCGTATACATATATTCCGCTTTTTCCTTCTGGCTTTATTCAGGTACTCATACTTATCCATTTAGTTATACTTACGCGCCCCACGGCCCCCGCCTCGCGTAAAGTTGAGACGATGACCCACTGATCAGCACTCGGTTATGTATACGGCCCGTATTGACCGTAATATACCGTAACACTTAGCGCTGTGTAAGATTAAAATAACATTACGTGAGAATGGTGAGAATGAAAGGGGTCGGTTGTTATCTAACATTGGTCTGTACTGGTCTGTAAATTACAGGTTTTTTAACATGACGTCACCGCGCGTAGCGCGGAAATTTCCGGTGTTTTTAACATGTATGGTAGGGGACGCGACTTCGTGACAACTTTGATGCATCAAACTTGCAACCCTAATAGCGAGGTCAGATATTGTTCGAAAACTCTGTTAATGCATATTTGATCAGCTATTGGTAGCTAGAAGACATTGTATAGGTCAAAATTTTAAAATCTTGTAAATCAATTTCTTGAGAGCCGATTTGGCGGGTTTGGGTCACGTGGTGGGTCACGTGTAAGCCAAACAAGCACAACTTCCAGCCCTCGACCTCGCGAACAGCACTATGGCACGCCCCAAACGTTTCAACAGCTTCATTGTGACTTCAAGAATGAGCCGTGTCTGCTCGAAAAGGTGCGTGGATTGGATCACGGATTGTTGAACTACCTGCTCAATCCGCCACAGTTGCGCCGCAGATTGGCCGCAGATTATTAAGGAGGCGGGCGACGAGTGTCATTTCCTCCCCAAGTTTCACCCAGAGCTCAATCCCATTGAGTATTTCTGGGGGTGGTGCAAGAATTATTTCCGCGAGCGAAGCAACGGCAAGTTCGAGCATAGGAAGCGGATTCTCCAGGAAGCGCTTGACATGGCCCACTGATATCCATCCGTCGCTTCTTCCGACGAGCACATCAATATCTTGATATTTATCACCACGGCGCAACAGGAGCGGTAGCCAAGTTTGCTGCCAAGATGTACAGAGGGCACCGAGGAGTTACCTCCCGGGATATTGAGCCCGCCGAGCAGCGGCAGCTCAAGCTGCGGTCTAGTATACCACGGAGTGCATTTTTTTTTCTTTCTCGTATTTCAAACGGGCTCAAAACACATACTTGAAAAATTTTGCACCTGCCGAGATTTGGCGGGTTGGTCACGTGACTATATACCCAAAGTCCGTCGCTTGGGCGGACAACGTGGCACGCTTGGCCTCGTCCTCGCGATGAACGGCCTTGATAACATCCTCGACCGGGATCACGATGTTTAGTTTCACAAGTGCGGCGGCGAGGGAGGAGATTTGAACCACTTGCAGAGAATCAGCCAGAGGAGGTGAGGGCGTCATCCAAGAGGTGTGGATCTTGTCATGTGATCCGAAGTCGACATCGGTGATCGCCGTAGTGATCGGCATTCCGGCATTCTTTGAAAACGGCTGTAACAACCCAGCACAGCCGGCGGAAAACTTTTTACCGTCCATTCAATTCAAGAGGTAGGCCCCCGGTCACTCCCTCCGCCAGAACACTCCTCCCTACCAGAATCTGAATTCGCCGTCGACTGACCCTCCGATTTTCGGCATCGGTCGTTAGCTCGAAACAATTTTTGGGCTAATTTCTGGTGCAAGAAAGTCGCCACGACACCAAGCCTTGGCCCCCAATCCGTGGAGCGAAATGATCTATCAATGATCCGCGTGCTCGATTATTATAAATTGGCCGGTGCCTCAACGTCCGAAATCCACACACACCTTTGCAATGCCCATCATCTCGATTTTTGGCGCAACGGGAACGCAAGGTGCGATCCAGACGCATTTCTACCATTCCAGAGGAAATCGCAAACTGACTGGACTGTGAGTCAAGGCTCGGCGGTGCTCAACGCCGTCCTGAAGGACGGGACCTTTACGCCTCGCGCAATCACCCGCAATCCCGACTCGAGCGCCGCCAAAGCGCTCGCAGCGCGCGGCGTCGAGGTGGTAAAGGGCGACTTGGGGAGTAAAGACTCTATCAAAGATGCGATCAAAGGGAGCGAGGTGGTGTTCGGGGTGCGTGCTGCAGGCGCTTTTCTCGTATTACTTCCCCTCAGTTTTTCGATTTTTTTTGGGCGACAGGTTACAAACTTTTGGGACCCGCAGATTTTTCCAGGGACGCCCCACGGAGAGGGGGAGATTGAGCAGGGAAAGAACTTGGTCGACGCCGCGAAGGAAGCTGGGGTGAAGTTCTTTGTCTGGAGGTATGTTTCAGTCAGTCTTCCTCTTTCGCCAGTGTGATTTGATCGTCCAATCAGCTCCCTCCCGAACGCTACGACCGTATCGAGTGGAAAATACACCACAATCCACCACTTTGATAGCGAGTCGAGTTTCTCTATTGTCTTTGGTATCCCGCTTACTCTGTCCAAGACAAAGCCACTGTATTCGAATATCTCAAAGCCTCCGGCGTACCGTGCGCAGCAGTCCTCACCGGATGGTTTTTGGAGAATCTGTGGAGGTACGCGTTTTACTTTCATATGCTGTTTCCCACCCCGCTTCACTCACCTTTTTTTGTGCACTGGCAGTTTTGGTCTTCTCAAGAAGACCGCCTCAGGCTATATAATCCCCGTCCCGCGCTACAGCCCGGACTCCGCACAGACGTTCACGTGGATCGAGCACGACCTGGGGCCGCGCTGTACCTCCCTCAATGCGTGTGTTACCGGTTACACACGCTGTGCACCAGAACTTCTCGGGTAGTTTCACGGGAGTTTGGACACAGCGTCTGCATCCGGGTCGATATACAATTAGCTAGGTTCAAAATACATCTTGTCGGCATTTTACAGCTCTTTGCAGAACTTAGGGCGCGGACAATTTTTTCTGTTTTTGGCAATTTACGGCAGAACAGCTGTCCTGCCCTCAAATCTTATCGGATTGCCTCGGGACCTAGCCCATTCTACTTGCACTGAGAATCCGCAGTCAACGGCCTCCTTGAATTTTTGTTACAGCTCTTTGCGGAACTTAGGGCGCAGACAATTTTTTTCTGTTTTTGATTGTTTTGACGAGAACACTCATAGCGCCCTCAGTCCTGGTCCGTTTACCTTCGGAGTAGGCTCAATCGATTCGCATTCGCGATACGCAGTTTTCTGTTTCCTCACATTTTTTACTCGGTGTGGGGGTCTCAGGTAAGCATATTTTGGGACATTTTCGGGCAGGACAGCTGGGGCATCAGTAGTTCACCCCCGATTGCCCTAAATTTTTTATATGATGTACTTCTATGCATAATACAGTTCCTGAAATACCGCGATAGTGAATATGATCCCAGGTTCCGATATTCAACAGCAGGCTGACTGAGAGGGCAAATCAGCCCAATATTTCCTGATCCCTAGATTGAAACTAGACATTACATCCACTATCGCGGTATTCCAGGAACTAGATAATACATAGAAGTCCACCATAGCAAAAATTTAGGGCACCTGGGAAAGAAATAGTCATGCCCCAGCTGTCCTGCTCGGAAATGTGCCAAAATGTATGAAAATTTGATCCCAGATCAAATTAAAAAATCCGAGGACACAGGAAACTGCGCGTCGGGATTCTGAGAAGATTGAGCATACTCACAAGTTAAACGGACAGGAATTGAGCCCGTAATCGCTGTTCTGCCCAAAATAACTGAAAACAGAAAAAAACACTCGCGCCCTAAGTTCTGCAAAGAGCTGTAATCCTGGTTTCAAGCAGGACAGCTGTAGTGTCTGTAATAATGCTCCGATTTTCCTAATTCTTGGATATGTCATGCATAGATAGTATGTGAAGTCAACAGTACCTTTTATATGTTGCAATATAAAGAATTCCCCATTTGGAGCCCACATCACTGCAGGGTGTAAATGACATCCCTGCCATGCTGCATGGGAAACGGAAATGGTACACTACATTGCCTATTCTAATACACCGAGAACTAGAACACACATAGAGGTGTGTGTTTCCAAAAGTCTAGACTAATAAGAGCACTATTACGAACACTACAGCTGTCCTGCTTGAAATCACGATTTTTTGGGCATACATCAAGCAAAGCAAAGCGCGGGGCCAAAATCGGAATCTACAGTACTGTCTGTCTGGTGTACATGCGACCTATGCCGCGCCACATCGTGTGTGCGTTGTTATATTGAGGGGAAGTGATAAAAAAAACGAACAACGCGGATCGAACGGGCTTCCTGCCTTACCCTGAATTTAATTCAACATACAGATACAGAGGGCAGGCGCACACCTCTTGCTACCAGGCGTCGCATAACCATTGCATATTTAGATGGGGAGAAATAGCTGGGTGCACGTAGTGAAGGGCAAACATACGTATACTTGAAGTTCGAGTCGAGTTCGCAAGTTGGTAGCCTGAGGCTGCGCCAAACTGTGTGCCGGGAACCTCATGATCAGTCGATTCGACATCCAGATCCAGGATGGTTCAAGAGTCGATAATGTATGTGAAATTTCAATACCACAGCACTCCGCGTCGATCCAGAATGAACTGAAATAAAACCGAACAACTCCGACGCAGAATAATTTCAACGTCGTTATAAATTATAATCAAAGCAGCAAAGCAACAGTACCTAATCTAGTCTGCCTGGTGTACATACGATACGATACGACCTGAAAAGCCGTGTCGTGTCGTGTCGTGTCGTGTGTGGGGGTGGGGATTTCTCGCGATGTAAAGCAAATTTAGGAGCTCGAGAGGAAAGGAAGTGAAGGGAAAGAGTCATGCAGCGTCCTCGTCGTGTAAAGGTGGAGGAACGCCCGTCCACGCCTGCCCGCCTCACACCTCCCACCCGACACCCGCCCCCTTCACACCCTTCTCCTTCCCAACGCACCCCGCACCCGACGCAACCCGACGATCGACCTCCGAGCCCGCGCCCCAGAAATCACGACATTACGACGGCAGCGTGAGCCGAATCCGGCGGCGCTTGCATACTGTTTTTCAACAAACACAATAATAATAGTCAGATTTAGAGTCAGGCACGGAAAGTGAAGAAAGGAAAGAGATGGCGAAGAGAAGGGGAGAGGCGAAAACGAAGAAAACACAGCAACAAAAACGATAATCAGAAATCGAGAACGCGACAAACACGAAGGAAAGCGACAATGAAGTGAAACGAAGCAAAGTGAAGAGAAGCGAAAACACAGAACACGAAAACGAAGGTAAACGAAGCAAATTCATGAAGAGGCGGAAACAAAGAAAGCACAGCGAAAAATGATAATCAGAAATCGGGAACGCAACAAACAAGAAGGAAGGCGAAACCACGAAGAGGCGAGAACAAAGTGAAGCGAAGAAAGTGAAAACGAAGAACGCGAAGAGGAACGAAGTGAAAAGAAGTGAAGAGGTGAAAACAAAACGAAGAATCACAGCGAAGCAAAGCAAAGAGAAAGAAAAGCCAAATGAAAGAAAATGTAACCCAAACCCAAACGCAACGCACCGTTCTTCAGCGCTTGCACCACTGCTGGCGCCGCCACCCCTCCGCCTCCACTTCCTGTGACTCCGCCTCCCACTCCGCCACCGCCGCCTCCGCCCCTGACCTCACGCAGACTCCGCCCCTTCCCCTTCCCCACATCCACGCGCGCGGGCAGCGCGGCCCCGGAACCGCGAGCGTGATGGTGAGCGCGCGGAGGCTCGGCGCGGGGAGGGCTGGGATTATAGCCTTGCCCACGCCGTCGCTGTTCTCCCCATCCAGAGGCGAATTCGGATTCGAAGTAGTATGGGAAGCAGGAGAAGCAACCCGCAGCCCCGCGAGCGCCTCCACGAGCGCGGGGAGCGCCGCGGGCGGGAGGCAGAGGGTGAGCGCGGTGAGGGCGGGGGGCGTCGCGCGGAGGAGGGCGGGGATCGACGTGGAGGAGGAGGAGGAGGCGTGCACGTGCACGGAGAGGTGCGTGAGCGCGGTTAGGGTTGGAAGGATGGGGAGGTGGGCTGCGGGTGCGTTAGCGTTTGTTGTTGATTCACGGAGGGAAAGGAGGATAGAAGGAAGGGAGAATGAAAAACGGGAGATAGACGCACGCTCCGCATCCGCCAACAGATACAGCGCCTCGAGCGTGGGCGCCCACGCGCGCACGCCGTCGAGGAGGTCGGCGGGGACCACCGGTGCGTTCTCGGGGCGGGGCTCGATCCAGAGGACGGAGATGGAGGGTGCGATGGCGGCGAATGCGGCGAGGCTGAACTGCGTGGACGGGTCGAGGGTGTCTGTGATCTTTACCATCTTGAGGCGCGCGCAGGGCGGCCCCTGCGGCGGCGTCGGCGTCGGCGGAGTCGAAGGAGGCGAAGAGGAAAGAGAAGAAGAAGAAGCGTCCGCAGGCAGCAGCGTGTCCTTGAGAATCAGCTTCTCCAGCTGCGGCCACCCGCGCAGCATCTCGAGCAGCTGCGCAAAAGTCCACATCCCCGCGCCCTCGCTCACGTGGAGCGTCTCCAGCTTCGTGCACCCGGCGATCGCCTTGCGGTACTTCCCCACCACGTCTCCGTCGCCCTCGGAAGAAGAAGCGTACCCGAGCACGGTGAGGTGCCGCACATTCGGGCACGCGGCGACGACGCGCTGGTGGTCGCGCGTCTCCGCGGGGTCCTGGCTGCTGAGTTCCGTGTCGAGCACGAGCTCCTCGACGAGCGCTGCGAGCGGTGCATTGCGCTCGAGTGTTCTGCGCAGCGGGCGCGCGACCCACGGGTTCTTGAGGGTGATGGCGGTGTATAGGCGCGGAAGGATGAGCGCGTGCCAGTGCTTGTTTACGCGGAGGAGGGGCACGAGGCGTTTGTGGGGAGCGAGTTTCTTGGGCGCGAGGATGTTGAGGATGCGCTCGGCAATGGCGGGATCGAGGAAGGCGAGGGTGGAAGTGGCGGGCGCCAAAATCGGAGTTGACGTGGGCGGTTTCGGGATGGACTTGGGCACTGTCGTGAGCGGCGTCGGAGTCGACATGGTGGTACAGAAGAAAGAGGTCCTCGCAGTCTGCGCAGCTGAATCGCAGCCAATACCGCAGTTGACAAGAGTCAGTGCACGGAGGAAGTCCGGAACGAGCGATAGGCCGACGCCAATCTGATCAACGCTGATGGGATATACGACCACACAGCGCGTACATTCTGATACGCGCGTCTCCGCGGGGTCCTGGCTGCTGAGTTCCGTGTCGAGCACGAGCTCCTCGACGAGCGCTGCGAGCGGTGCATTGCGCTCGAGTGTTCTGCGCAGCGGGCGCGCGACCCACGGGTTCTTGAGGGTGATGGCGGTGTATAGGCGCGGAAGGATGAGCGCGTGCCAGTGCTTGTTTACGCGGAGGAGGGGCACGAGGCGTTTGTGGGGAGCGAGTTTCTTGGGCGCGAGGATGTTGAGGATGCGCTCGGCAATGGCGGGATCGAGGAAGGCGAGGGTGGAAGTGGCGGGCGCCAAAATCGGAGTTGACGTGGGCGGTTTCGGGATGGACTTGGGCACTGTCGTGAGCGGCGTCGGAGTCGACATGGTGGTACAGAAGAAAGAGGTCCTCGCAGTCTGCGCAGCTGAATCGCAGCCAATACCGCAGTTGACAAGAGTCAGTGCACGGAGGAAGTCCGGAACGAGCGATAGGCCGACGCCAATCTGATCAACGCTGATGGGATATACGACCACACAGCGCGTACATTCTGATAAACAACGCGTCGGGAACAACGGTTCGGCACATTCAGGAACCACTTAAAATGCCCTTCATGAGTGGAACGAATTTGTTCTCACCTGCAGTTCAGTAAAAAATTGAAGCATGCATCCGCCGCAGTCTCGGGCAACTGAAAAAATAACACATCAATTCATGAAACACCCAGCCCGAATGGAACGGGGGATCCTGCATCCTCAATTTCCAAAGAAGGCAGCCGCGCACCATGTGCTACTGGGTGTCTCTACGCCTGCTGTGGAACTGGAGCTATTGCAGGTGATGGAGAAGGAGGTTTCTTCGGGGGGACAATGGACCGAATTCATTACAACTCTATGCTCGCGATGTAACCATGGTATATGTCCTTCTACGCACTTTGATATCCCGACGATTTCTGGGAAAAAAAAACAGCGGAAGGTTGGATTACAAAAAATAAAGGTACATATCACGTATAATCACCCAGCCCCGAATCGAACAGGGATCCTGCATCCACAAATGCGAGTGTACACAAAGAGGGCAGATGCACACCATGTGCTACTGAGTGTACCTACACCTGCTGTACAATTGAATTTATCAGAGACTTTTTGAGGAGACATGGACCAAATTGGGCCCAACTCCACTCTGTATACAAGAATGATATCTACGTATAGCTCCTTCCACGCACAACGCAATCAACCATTCCATTAGCTCGCCCGAGGAATTCTGGGGGAAAAATGCGGGAAGGTTGGAGTGCGGAAAAAAATACTTGTCACTCGAAACAAAGCCATGCGCCGAAGAGAATTACAGCTCTTTGCAGAACTTAGGGTGTGGACGAATTTTTTTTTTTTGTTTTTGGATGTTTTGCGCAGAACAGCTGTCCTGGCCTCAATTCTTATCGGATCACCTTGAGACATATCCCATTCTACTCGCACTCAAAATCCACAGTTGCAAGCATTTTTAGTTTTTCTTTGTGGTCCCAAAATGGAAATTTCGACTGAAAAATTGTAATTTCTAATAGTGCTCCGATTACCATCGTTCTTGGATATGTCATACATATCAATGATTAGTAGCTACTTGCATCTTTGTTGTGTCATGGTGGACTCTATTTCCCATCGAGAGTCTTAATTATGCTGGGGTGTGCCACAGAATCAAATATTTAGAGGTCTAATTCCTCCCTGAGGACCGAAATCGGCAGGCCGGCCACTTGTTGTGGTTGCTATTTCACGACGAGCGCATGGGATTCCAGTTTTGATCGCATCAAAACTCTTTAAGGTTGGATCCTGAAATATTCAAGTTGGGGCTTATGGCTTGGCAAATGGGCATTTTAAGTCTGTGATCGCAGACTCGTCACCAGTCTCTATGTTGAGTAAAAAGACCTAGGAGGTAGGTAGGTAGGTAGGTAGGTAGAATTACACGAGGAGTATGCAATTTATTTGAATTGAATCCGAGCAAAATTGAGTGAGAAAAAAAAAGCGGCGGAAGGGTTACTCCACCTATATATATATAAACTTTCACCACTAAATCATCGTGCGAGCATCAGGCCTGGGGTCCGTGCCTCTTGTATTCGGCGTAGTTGGCTATGTCAGAATATAAGCAAAAACTAAATGCGGTCGAACGCCTACCAGAGTCCCCATCATCTCGACCTTCAGGCCATGCCAGAGTTGGGGTTGGGGAGGGGGGGGGGGGGTTTTATTATACTCGCGTGGTCCACAACATGAACAACGAATCTACCGAAGACAAACATGTAGGAACATATGGGTGGTTATCTATACATAAACCTACAAGATGCCAACGGAGCACACATCCATTCCAGGGGGTCGAACACTACAAGACGCTGAGTAACTGTGGACTGGCCGGCCGTTGAATAGGCGGGACCACTAGTTAGAACCACATGGGACCTGACCACCAGCGGAATCCGCTGGTGTACGGGAGGAGTTCCCCCCTCCCAGGCAAATAATCCCCAGTGTCCACCAGTACACAAGAGGCTTGTCGTAGGTCTTCCCTTTGCAGGATGCATGCAGAGAACCACAGTCCAGCGTGTTCAACTTCCGAGGAAGGTCCACAGCCAAGCAATTCAGCGTGTTCAACTTCCGAAGAAGGTCTACAGCCGACGAGAAACGATGAGCGAAAGGCTCATGTCGAAGATCTGACCCACGGAAGCGATTGCGATTGCGCTGCTCTGGCTATGCGGCAGTTGGCACGCCTAAGTTTTGATGGTGCCCAAAGGGGCACCGAATGCCGTTGGTGGACCGTGCACTTGGGGGTCCGCTGGCACGAAAGTGCGTTTGCCGCTGAGGCCCCCGCACCGGTGGCAGCCGCGGATTCCGGCGCTCCACCGCGCGATTGACCGCTTCTACGGTTGCGAGAGGTCGACGAGCCTGAGTCAGGTCTGGCACTATAGTTGCTAGATCCATTTCTTCGATCGACTTCCCGCGACGCTGCGCGCGTAACCTTCTGCAATGCCATTGGCATTTGGGGTGTAACTGTGGCGATGAAACCGGCAGGAATTGAGTCGAAATGGAGATACAAGGCTGAATCATGTCAATCAAGAACGGCGACACAATAGACGCGACCTGTCAGAAAAAGTAATCCCGGGGATTTGACGATAAGTATAGAGAGGGGGATTTTGGGAGTTCCAACTTCGAGGTGCCGCCCAATGCGCTGATGATAAGCAAGAAGAGAATGGCGGGCAGTATGGCGGCGGGGAGAAGTGTTTGCACTGCCTCGACCCGGAACGAGTCCAAGGAGGCGCCGCGGAACACATCGGGTAACCACCCGAGTGATGGTCCGTGCGCTTGGTGGTCCACTGGCGAAATCGCGTTTGAGCTCGCCGGGGACCCACCGCTGTCTGCGACAATGGAGCGAACCGCCGGGCAGCGCTGCATTGGCAAGCGAGCTGCAAGTATTTCTCGACGTCGTTCCCGCCTCATCAAGCCAAAGGCACTCGGAAATGACTTGATGGGGATGGTGCAACCTCGAAGGTGCAGTTGAGGATGTCTCGACGACACCAGGTTCCAGGTGTGCCCCGCTGCGACGTTGGCGCCGTGAACTGTTGAGACAGCGGCTTCCGGAGGGGTACTTGAGGGAGGAGCATCAGGCGATTCAGTGCTCGGCCATTTGTTCTGCCATTTTCTGGCGATTTTCGGCTCAACTGCAACTACCCCATGCTTCCGAGGCTTGTGCGTGGACTCTATTGTGGAGTAGCGGGTCTTCGAGGTAGGAGCAAGCTCGACAGAGCGAGTTTCAAAATTTGACATAGTGGGCATGCAGCGGTCGTGATCCAGATGATGCACCCCTGCTCTATGCATGCACTGCATCTGGCCAATGTATCGACGTCCGGCGGCCTCTTCTACTGGACACCACTGCCACAATTTGGCTCGTAGGAGTAGCTAGAACCCCCAAACTCAACAATGCTCAGGGTGCGAAGGTCCGGGAAGGGTGGCAGGTCGTAGGAATGATGGCTTGAGTATTCCGAATAAGAACTAAGTCACCCGGCTCAAAGGTATAATCCTTGATCGTGTGCTCATTCTCCGATTCGTAGCGACGGACTGCCTTCCTCTTCTCTTCATCAACTCGTGCTCGCATCTCATCAATGTGGAAAGTATGCTTTGCCAACGCCCTAGCATGCAAGCCAATTAAATCAGCTGTTGACAACGGGGTGTCAGGATATTCTATTAACCATGTTGCCTCTTCTATATCTAACGGTGTCACTGGGTGTGCACCACAGACTGCAAAGAAGGGAGAACAACCAAGGCCACCTCTGATAGTAATATGGTCCGCCCATAGTACTTGAGGGAAGAACCAATACCACTTCTTGACGTCGCCACCTGTGGCTTTGAATAAAGACTGACGGACATCCCAATGTCCCCTTTCCACAGGTCCTTGCGCCTGCGAGTTATAAGGTGATATTCTTATCCCTATAATCCCGTACTTCGCATTTAACCACTTCAATGCTGCTATAAATTGCGGCGCATTATCTGTGACTATCCACTTAGGACAGCCCCAACGGCAGATAATGTCTTCTAGAAGGAAAAGGCCCAAGGTCTCACCATTTTCGGCACGTAAAGGCCTTGCCTCCAAATAGCGCGATAATGAACACCTGGCCGCGACCGTAAATTTGTGACCATTTGATGGCGTACCTATGATCATAACATCCGTATGTATCTTCTGAAAGATACTGGGTGTCATTGTTATTGCAGGTGGAATTTTCAAGAGTGTTTTCTGCCGAAGTTGGCAACTGTGGCAAGTCTTTACGAACCAGTTCACATCTCTGTCCATTTTCGGCCACCAGAATCGTAATTCTATTAAGGACTTAGTCGCATAAAATCCTCTGTGTCCCAGGGAATTATGTGATGCCCTCATCATATACATTCTGTGCTCTTTAGCAACAACAAGCCTATGAGTCGAACCATCTCCTCGCCTATATAATTTGCCATCTTTAGTCACGAAGAACGCCCTTGCGAACCTCATAAACTTAGCGAACTCCTTTTTCTCTACATCAACTGGACGAGGGGTTGGATCCTTCAACCATTCCCGTACCAACTCGAACCGTTCGTCCTGAGCAATTCCAGCATTCGAGCGGTGTTTTTCAACATATGGCTCTCGTTTGGCCGGATCGTCGCGTAACTCCAATCTAGGCAACATCAACTCTTCTTCAGGACCCGCCTGCATGAATTGAGGCATTATTAGCCCTTCTTCACGATAAGCAGCCTTGACCTTTGTCAAGAACTTCTGCTCCTGTAATAGCGCGCTATTCAGGTCCTGCTCGAAATCATCAATATCGAGTGCAACTCCCTCCATGGTTTGATAGTAACCACCTCGGGTGTCTATTAGATCCTTGAACTCGTCGAATTCCAGTGGCTGCTTAATATCATAGTCCCAATCTGGGTGATTCTCTGGTGACGGGTTTGGCTCTATAAGTCCTATATCAGGATTCACCCATTCTTCGTCGCCAGGTTGGGCCTCTCTGCGAGATAATCCATCAGGTGGGAAGGTAGCTCCCTTGACATGCTTCAAAGTGAAGTGGAACATCAAGATCTGCTCAATCCACCGATTTATCGTTGCATTCGGTCCCATCCCCGGGTTATTTAACATCCCCTTGATGTATAACGCATTGGTTTCTACCACCAGTTTTCTGCAACCTAGTAGCCAATACTGCATTGCTTCTAGAGCTCTCTTTAGCCCATATAACTCCCATTTTGGCTGCGAGAACCGAGCTTCGCGCTCATTCAGAGTAATTGAAGCGAATTTAGCATAGTACCGCTTTTTCCTATCTATAGGATCTAATTGATATATTTGCAGGCCTACAGCCATCCAAGATGTATCAACAGCGAGATATATCTCGGAATCCCATTCATAGTTCAACGGCTTCAAGCAACCCGCATTTAATAGCGCCTGCTTCATTATTTCCATTGCTTCAATCTGCTCTGGTCCCCACATAAACTCTTCTGTATCTCTTGTCAACTTCTGAATCGGTTGTGAGATCTTGCCATGGTCTTTTATAAACATGCGCATGACCCCAATCGTACCCAGAAATTTTCTGACATCTGATACTTCCTTCAACGGGCCCCATCTCATGATTACTCCAATTCTGTCAGTACTTGGTCGCCTCCCTTCATACGAGCACATGTGCCCAACTACAGAGAAGGAGTCCGCGCATAAAATTGACTTTAGGCCTGATAAGGTCCCTCCGCAATATTTAATACGTTGAACTACTCGATTCAAGTTCTCGAAGTGCTCCCAGACAAATCGTCTGATTCCAGCATTCTCAGGTATGGTTTCAAACGTGCCATCAGCATTTTGATACCTCGTCCCTGGACCTCGTATTGGTACATCATCTATATAGGGTATAGTAACATGGGGAATTTCATCCTGAAGAACATGTGTGACGTCGTCATAAAATATTGGGACTGAATTTGTCCAGCCTTGAGGCAATTTTACTAACCTCAGTGCCCCGAAAGGTGTCTGAAACGTAGTAAAATCCCTCGAGCCTTCAGCAATATCTCTATGATCGTATCCCGAATATAAATCAAGGCATCTTCCGCACGCTCTTCCCGCAAAGTGGTTTGCTAATTCATCTGTAGCTGGTGGAACCCCTGAATGTGCTATAGTAACCGCATTTAAAGGTTCCAGTGCATGTACTAGCCGGATACTCTTGCCGTCCTTAAGATGCATTGGATGGTTCGTACACCCCTGCATCTATTTTATTTTTGATGACCTTGCAAAATTCCTCCAGTTGACCGCGAGGAATAGGTATGCTTCTCTCGACCCACGCTTTATGTTCTACCACTGGAAATTCAACCGGTGGAAAGAAGTCATGGCGGAAACTCCCTCTCTCCTCGTCGTTCCACGCAAATGCCTGATCCTGGTCCATCATGAACTGGTGCATTAATTTACGCTCTTCAGACCACAGGAAATCACCAGTATGAAGTGTGTCAATTATGGCTTTCCGTTCTGGTGTATACCGTTCCGTAGGACTATAGTCCCCAGGATTGGTTTTTAAACCCGGCATGTCCTTCAACGGATCCCCTGTAATTACTCGCTTTATCCTGTATTTCTCAGGTAGCTCTGTGTAGACTGGTCTAACTTTCAATCCTACAGGCTTGTACTTCTTTCCAGCGTAGACCGATACCTTTTCTGGTCCCTCAGGGAATTGCGTGCATTTCACCTGTTGGGTTCCTGGTAATTCTGGTGCCAGGTGTATGAAGTCAGCCGACTGGCAGCACCCACAACGAACCCCTTGTTGTAATGTATGTACTGTCTCGACCTCGGAGCCCCGCTTTGGCTTCTTATTATTAACTACCGTCTCTTTTTCCAGCACTGGCTCACCTTTCGTACTCGAGGTGAATACATCGAACTTCTGGGCCTTCTTGCCCCTTGTAGGGTCGGGCCCCTGGTGAAATTCGTTAAATAAGGCTTTAGCCTTCTTATCTTTACGAATAACCTTTGAGGTCGTGGACGCACTAACATATGCTTCTAATACTTCTGTCTCACTGAAATTTTCGCCTCGCGGTTGGTAATACCCTTGTATTTCCAACTCTCTGTCTTTATTAAACCCGAATTTTAATGCCAGCTCCCCTCGTTCATGCCCTTGCATTAATTCATCGAAGATTGGTGAAAACCCGGTTCAGACTGGGGCGTGTCTCGCTTGGAGTCGGCAGTCCTGCTTGGCCCTTCTTCTTCATCTGGAACTTCTTCTACTGTTGCCTTTCTGGGATTTTCTGGGCCACGATCCCTTCCTCTAGGATAAGTTGGCATCGTGCACCGTTTGCCCGTATTAGGGTCCTTCAAGGTCAGTGTCTGACTCCCATCTGAACTGTTCTTTACAATGCTCTCCGTGAGGATTTCAAACGGTCGTCCCAATAAGATTTTATAGGCAGGTTTACGAATAATGTGTGCCTGTAAATAACACTTTATGGGACCAAACTCGAAGACTATGTTTCTTGCGAGCCCGAGTGATTTTTCTATGGTACTGTTTGCACTCTCCATGTATATCTGGATATCCGGGTCCCATGTAACTTTCGATTTTGTCGCTTGTTCAAGCGACATTGAAACTATTTGTGACCCAGAGTCCTGAACCGACTCGACATCCTCTTGGCCATTGACCTTGGGGAATACGACCCGCAAAGATGCAGAATCCCGTGCAACATAGACCTGCTTTGGAGCCTCTCCAGGTGCTAAAGCTTCTAGATATTGTAAATATGGGTCCGAGATCACAATTGACCCGGGCGGATATTCACTGTCCTCATCTGTATAGACCATGTATGAATCTAGCGGTGGAAGGTCTGCCATGCTGAGTGCGTCATACTCTAGCTTGAGAACTTCTTCCTCATCATCTTCAAAAGGTAGGTCAGGCTCTTCCGTGATAAAGGCCATTTCACGTTGCTTTTTATGAAGAATTGGCCGCCTAGTCTTTGTCAACATCGACTTAATATGCTCCCGAACGTCAGGTGAGATACCAGCAAGGTCACCAACACTAATGCTAATTTCTCTATCCAACGCTTGTTCGCCAACTTTCTTCACTAAGCCTGGTTTTTGTACTGGTGCGCGAACTTTATACATCTTTTCATTCTGACCCTTTTTGGCTTCAATTTGAGCCGATGGTCTTTCCTGATCAGTTGACAATGCCGGCGGTACAGATTTATATGGCAACTCTACTACCACATCATCTCTATCATTGTTGTCTCTTACAACTTCTGCAATTTTAATCTTTCGCTGCCTGGTTACTTCAGGCAGATTCTCATCCTCGTCTTCAGATCTCTCATCAATACTGCCCTTCGTGGCCTTGGTTCTCCAATCGCGACTCTTATCTGCGGAACTTTTCTCAGAACAGCTCTCAGGAGGCTTGGGTTTGCTTGCTTTCCGCAGTTCAGCCTCCATCCTTGAACCATCTAGAAATTTGGAGGCTGGGCCCCATTATTTTTAACATTCCCACGAGTTACTGCGAATTGTTCTTGTGTCACGTTCTGTTCCCCCGACTGCAGGTTATTAAGAAACGATTGAAAGGCCCTATTCAGGTCTATGCCTTGCAGGCCACCTTGAATAGGTGCAGCAGGTTGAGCACTGGCCATAAAGGAGGGCTGAACCGCCAGCTGGTTCACTCCTTCGAATTGCGTGAAATTCGATTGCCCATTGGTTTGCTGCGCTCTGGCTAGCTTAACCTTCAAGGTTCTAATTTCATCTTGTGCTACCTCTGCCGCATCTACCGGCCTTTCATTTTCATCGCTGGTGTAGAAGGTCTGCTGCGGCTGACTGTAATAAGTCTGGCCAAGAGTCTTGTTCCGCCAGTAATCCTCAACCTGCATCCTCTGACTTCCTGGTCCCTTAGGGATCCAATTGCCATCACCAAGCTTTATTCTTCCATTCTCAACTATCAAGTGGCCTTTGTTAATGGCTTCCTCCTTGTAGACACATTCGCGAGAGAAATGGCCAGTCTGTTCGCAATAGTAACAGTCCCCGCGTCCCTCGTTCCTGTTTCCACTGCTTCCTTGAGCTGTGCTTCTATCTTGAGCATTAGCTGGGGCTGCTCCTTGAGGAATCATATGCGGGGGAGGTCCCCTAGTCATCTGTTGTAGTTGACAAACGACCTCCGTGTGACGATCCTGATTTTCTTTTCGCTGCTCTTGTGTCTCTCTACGAAGCTCCTGGGTCTCCCGCTTGTGATCCAGAGTCTCCTTCTTGATAATCGTGAATGCATCTCTTAGTTCCGCGATTTCACCACCCAATTCTTCGACACGTTCATCACGCTTCTCGACTTTTATCAAGGGGAGCCGTGAACTGCGCGTAATCTCAATTGGACTCGAAATCTGGGACGAGTCGTCTTGGGTTGCTGCCATTGTTTCCGCCATCTTAATTAAATCCGATAACTCTATCGGATCGCCCTTTCTCTCGACTTTCACTGCCTGGGCCGGGTTTGGAGGCACAGCGGGCATTAAGCCAGGTACTTGTGCTTTAAGTAATTTGGTCGAATTTATGGTCAACCTCAAAGTGTTCGCGAAATCTTTCTCAAGAGTGTCAAGATACAGCCTAACCGCCTCTTTATTGGTTATCTGAGCTGGGTCCTTCATCAACTTCTTGATCTCAGTGGTAAAGGTAATGCCAAAGCGACGCAGTTTGCCCTCATCAACTACGGACATTCCTTTATTCAATTTGCAGATTTTAGAAAGCGCATCTAGCGTCCCCAAATCTTCATCAACTATCTCTGGGTATATCTGATAGACCTCTTTAAGGAATTCATCGAAGGTACCAGTCGTGAAAGAGGCTAAAAACTCTTCCAGGCCCTGGCCTTCTTATAATCCAGATAGCTGATCAACTGCTCTTTCTTCCGCTGCTCATCGGTTATCCCAGCCAGATCAATGATCTGACGGACTTGCGTGACGAACTCAATGAGTTCCTCATAATCATCCGTGGTGAATGAAGGGGCATTCCTGTCCCATTTACGAGGTACTTTGAAATTCGAGACAGCCGGAGCCGGAGCCGGCGCTACTGCAGCGTTTCCTCCTTGATTCGCCATGAAACCTTGTATTACACCCGAAAATGTAACTGGTGAGACAGGAGAAGGGAGATCTAATTGATCTTCTTGTTCTGACTCGGGTATTGTAATTGAAGAACTAGCTCCTTCGGTGGCTCTTGCAAGTTCGGACTGTTTGAGGCGTTAGGCTTCCGATCGCGTTCTCGCCTGGTCTTTAGTCTTAGCGCGAGCGTTATCTGCTGCTGTAGGGTGCCTCCTTTTACTGGGTAGCGGTGGGAGATCAAGTGGGGTACCAAGACCTTCACTGATTTTCCGAGCCGATCGCCGTGGAACAGGTTTAGCAAACTCTACGTCTACTGACTCTTCGTCTTCCTCAGCCGAAGACTGGTTCTGATTTTCTGCTAAAGCAGATGAGCTGGGACGAGAAATTCTCGTTCCGATTGGCAAAATGGCTGTTAGGCCCTTCTCAAGTGATTAACTCGAGGTATAATCTCGCTTCGTCTCAGACTAATTATAGTTCTGAAAGTGCAGCAATCGATCGTTTCGATTCTATTTCAAGAATCCAACTATTTCCAGGAAATAGCTCAAATGAACCCCTCGCGGTGGGCTCCAGATGAACCGCTGACTATATAAACACTCGTGAAATAAATCTGATAAACCCTAGTGTAGAACACCAGAATAAACCAAATCCAACCACAAACACCTCAATATCCAACAGTACAGTTCGGGGTTCCAACCAAGTATTAGGTTGTGGCAATTTGAGCAATAGGGAAGTTTTAGTTGAAATGCGTGCAATTCGAATCCGACGTTCAGATGACTGTTCCAGGCGCTGTAAGCGTTCTAGAGAGTGTTCGAGAAGTTGTTTTCAACACGTAGGGGTAGAAATAGTTCCTGGGTGTCGCGTACGACCTTATCTTTACGTTCTCGGCAAGTTTCTAATCACAAATCACTAGTTCCGCTTATTTGACCGTAGTCCGTGTCCGTGTCCGTTTCCTTATACGTTTATCAAACACCGTGCACAGAATTCAATCCAATAGCGACCAATATATTGCAACCGAAACACACAATAAGAAACTTTTATAGATTTCCCAATAGTATTCCGAATGGACACAAAGCTTTCCCAGGGTTGATCACACTAGCAGAGCTACATGCGTCTAGTCAAGAAAGGTGGGGTCCACTGGCGTCCTACCAAGAATCATCCTGTATTTATACAAACTGACTGAACTACGTGACTAAATAAATATTACATGCAATCATGACTTATTAATACTGAAACTTGAAATCCGGGTATACTGCCTCTTCAGGCCACTACTTTGAGGTATATTGGCCACCCATCGGCCAATGAGAGTCCATACTCTCACGTGCAGATGCGCCATCAGCTTACTGACACTCTGTAATTTGATCCCGTATTACTGATCAATATATATCTTTTAACCCTCTGCCTGAATCATCACCGCAACTAATTGTTCCGGGATCATTCGGTAGTCTCGTGGTCTCAACCCTTAGCCCTTGACCCACTTTGGTCTCATTAAACTTAACCCTCGACCTGTGGTCAAAGCGGACATTTCTGATCGGGCCGTTATCGGCTGATTCGGATCTCTCGGACTTGATCGGGTTTGTCGGACTCTGTGTAGTCTTGCACCGTTTCTCTACTTCACACTACTGGTGGGTCCCTCGGTGCTCTCCCCAGATCTATTGTAGCTTGACATGCCACTGATATTATACCCTTGATCAGAACACGCTCAGACAACCCCAATTCGACCGAATGGTTAGGTAGCTGAATTGCACCATCAGGAAAAAATGTTTTCCTACGTTGCCACCAGCCAGTGTCTCAAGCATTGGTAGGCCCGGTAGCTTCTGCCACTGATCAGTAGCCCTTGGTAGCCTTCGTAGCCCCGGAGTCAGGATCAGTAGCGCGTGATAGCCGGCACCCAACGGATCAGTAGTACCGGGAGTGGAGGCCGAAATGGAAACAGTATTTCGGTGATTCAGTCATGCCAAACATGCGGAATCAATGCTATAAGTGAGCCTGCGACTGACCTAGGAGAAAGGGATCCAAAGGCACAAGCAGAACCTTATCCGCGTATCCGCTCATTGAAACGTTAAGTCTTTCAAAGTCCGACGCACGTGCGCGATTGCGTGATTGTTTCGACGCCAAACAAGCGTTGGTTGATCCATCTTCTCTCTTTCCCCCCATCTCCACGTCCTTTCCCCTCCGCGTTTCCATCGTCTCACGTCCCATATTGGCCCTTCAAGTCCTCTAGTACCCCACCTCTCGTACCTGGAGCCTGTCCTGATTCAATTCCGGTGCCAAGCTGCCGCTCAAAGCTCGTCAAGCCTCGTCAAAGATAATCGCTCCTCAAGGATGTCTTTGGTCTCAATGCCTGTTGCTGGGGATATCAAGAGGGGATTTACTATGCAAGCACTTCCGGGCTCCCTTTGATATCTCTTCAAGCTCTTGGAGGATCGCCTTGGACTGCACGCACATCAAGCCCTTGCACGTGGGACGCTGCTGCTTCTGGGCATACATCTTGAACATAGTCGCGCCGATGGTCCCCCCAGGTGAGTTATTGAGCATTTCCCGTCGCATTTCTTTCTCCTTTTCCGTAGTTCCCGCCCGATTGGCACGCCCGCTGCACTGGAACGACGCCGCATCCTTCCTTCTTGGCAACGGCCATCGCCGGTCACATACAAGTGAGTTGTCCATCGCGCGGCGTCGTCTTCTTTCTCACTGACCAGTTTTATGCTACATATAGGCAGTTCTGACCCTTGTCCTCGCCGGCATTTTTCCTCTTCAGCTTCTCATGCTCCGCGCACATATATGACTCCTTGTCGTGTGCGTATGATTCTGAGATGGGAGCATGAGGACGATGCTTGACTAGAGTCGCCGTCTATATCTCCTCTTCCTCCAATGTAGACACATTCGTGTTGTCGTTAGATTTGAATTCATCTGTTTTTTATGGTATCCATTCGTGTGTTTTGAGTGCAAACTACCTGAGTTATTAGTGGATATCATGCTCTACTAACTACTACTGAGGCTAACAGTCAGTGCTACGAGGAGCTACGGTAGCGCTACGGTAGCCGTACGCCGGAGCTACCAGCGGCTATCAGTCTTTGGCGGAGAGCTACGCGGTGCCAAATAAGGGGGACTAGACTACGCAGCAACCACGGTTACGCAGACTATTAGACGCTACGTATCCAAGTCATTTTTTCCTGATGACGCAATTCGGTTTGGCTTACTCCCGCTCGCTGACCCATCTGGAATCGTTGAGAAGATAGTCTCCTAGCTCATTGGTGGCGTATAGTCCCATAGTTAACTGCTCGGGTCTCGCAATAACTCTTGTACTCTTAGAAGATGTATTTTAATAAGACTTGTTCTATTCATGTAAATAGAACAAAAACGCGAAATTGTATGGATTTCACGCATGGCCAAAATGCCGCCTTATCAGCGTTTGAATTATATCAAGTCATTATATTTGACGAGACTCTGAGATCTCAATTCAAGTCACATTACAGTATTTCCCATTGGTTGAATGCTAACAGATTTGTCAAAATGCGAGAGTACTGCCCTGGATGTAACGGCAAATTAACAAAGTGTACAACCATTGACCGGCCTTCCCCTTTGCTATATTTTTCGTTGTCTGACAAGATGATAAACATAGATCCCGCTCTCGATGTGATAGTCAATAACGAGCGTCAACGGTATGAACTGCGAGGTGTGATTTACGAGGCAGACTTGCACTTTACCTGTAGGGTTATAGATCCGGACGGGTCTTCATGGTACCATGATGGGATCGAAACAGGGCGGAAGGCAGAGCCTGAAGGACTTATTCACTCGAAGGGGTCGGACTATTTGTCTACATGTGTGAGAGAGGATATCACGCGAGATGTGGTAGGGGTTATATACTCTATGGCCAATGATTGAATATCTTCCTGATCCTCACTTGATTGGTGATGCTCCCGACTCTGACCTGCTTTGCATGGAGAGCCCACAGAGTTATTAGTCTGAAGTAGATGAAGAGACGAAGCTACCGCTGGCCGGATGCCCGACTATTGGGTTGATTAGAGTCCAAGTTGACTTTGTTTGGTTGTGGAGACGCGACAGGACGCAAGGAACGTTAACCATGGTCTTCTCGAGGCGGCCTGCGAGTCTGCGTGCGATGCACGGGATGTTAGCATGGTCGTCCTGGCGCGCCTTCTCCGTTGCCCGAAGCAGCCCTTCCATCCAGGACGCAAGGAACGTTAACCATGGTCTTGAATTCCGCCAGCGGGATTCAATGCCGAGGCGCCGAGGCAAACGAGGTTGCACAGCACGGGCATTGCCCTTAGTTTGGACATGTGTACGGACTGTCGATGCTTTGCTTTCTGCCCCCACTAGCGTTTGTCATGGATTCAACTTATTCTGACTCCCTTTTGCCTCGGTTGCAAAAACGGGTCAGGTCATACTCTGGGTCCTCTCCGCCTCCACCCGTGCGCGATGCTAAATTTTACCACGAATCGGGAGACTGCACAATCCGAGTGGGAGATACTCTTTTCAAAGTGCGCGTCCTGACTTCATGCGGGGAATAAGCTGACCTGTAATAAGATCCACCATGTCATTTTCATCCGGGATTCCCCAGTCTTTGCTGGATTATTCGCGCTTCCACAAGCTCCGGGTTCGATTCTCGAGGGATCATGCGACGAGCTGCCCATTTGCCTTAGTGGAGATGAGGAGGGACCCTTCCGCTCCCTATTCAAATATATTTATGCCCCGTAAGTCGTAAATTTGTCGCATAATGTAGACACACTAACCCTCTGGCGAAGAGCACTTGAAACACAGGCAAACCGGATTCCTATTACGGATCTTCAGGACATCCTGGCCGTTGCCCACCTTGCGCATAAATACGAAATGACGACATGGGAAACATGGGCATTTCTGGTCATTGACCATTTAATCGATCGACATCCAAGCGGCTTATCGTCGCCTGAGTTCGTGGCCATTTACCATCTTTGTCGTCAACGTTTTGCCGAGGATGTAGGGGCAAAAATTTCTGCCCAATGGTTGGGACGTATCACGAGCAATGAGCTCCCGATTTCGGATGCTCTGAATGCAGCGGAGGCCAGCCATGACCGACACTTCCTGACTTCACTATATAAAGTCCAACTGTCCCGGATCCCAACCACTACGACGAATATGTTCCACCCCACCAAGCTCCCAATGGACGGGATCGCTCCGGTCCATGTGCAGCGCATCCTGGCTGGCTTCTGCTCGCTCTCCCTGTCATGGAGTGAGTTACGACAGAATATGATTGTGTTACCTCGCCATGCAATTTGTTCTGAAGAATATCACAACACAATCTGTATACCGGCGACCACGTCGCACTGGATTAATGCTGTAACACAGGCAGAGAAGATCAGCATCAGCGAAATGGGGTACCGTATCAACGCCCTCAAAGGACATCTCTCAGTACAACTGAGTCCTCGTAACACATACGAGTCAGAGCGTTGTCAGTATGGGTCGGACGCCCTGACCTCATTCGTAAAATGGCACAACGAACTTGCCGGGACCATGGAAGGTCATTTCTTTGGTATGACTCCTCACCACCGTCCGGATCCATACTCACCGCTGTCAGTGGCTGATCCGCCTCTGGAAGGTGCTAGTACGTAGTCTGTTTTGGGGGGAGGGGGGTATATTCGCGTGGTCCACAGGCTGGACAAACATGTAGTACTGTATGGGTGGTTATCTCTACAGAATTCCACAAGATGTCAACCGAGCACAACAGCGTTCCAGTGGGGTCAATCATACAAGATGCTGGCAAACCGCGAACTGGCCGCTTCTATAGCGGGACCACTGGATAAAACCCTGCGGGACCTGGTCGGAGTTCTCTCCTTCCAGGTAAAAATCCCCTAGAATGGAGCACTTCTGAGCCTGTGGCTTGATGAGGAGGGCACCAGAAAGAAATCTGAGGAGACAGTTTTGCTCAGAATCGTTCTGGCTATCGCCTCGTGCACACCAGTGCGAGAATCTGGTTTGAATCGAGTCAAGGACAAATTGGTTGGCTGGGATCTTGTTTGCCTCCTGGAACACGCCTGGAGCACGCTACAAAAAAATAAAATATACCAAATAAAATATACCCAGAGTTCCGTATGACCAGGGCTATCCGCTCTGGGCAACACACAGCGAATTTTCTTTGGAAAAAAACGGTGTTTACGGGCGTTCTCTACCGTTTCTATTGCGTGGGCCCGGCCTGAAGATGCTCTTGTTGTGCGCAGCACTGCACGTAGAATGGAGCGCTTCTGAGCCCGTGGCTTGACAAGGAGGGCACCAGAAACAAATCTGAAGAGACAGGGTGCAAATGCTCGAACTCGGGTCCAGGTTCTAGCGTGTTTGTTCGTGGTGCTATCCTCCCCCTGCATCTCCGACACACCTCGGACAAACCGGTATTTCTCGCTTATTTCTGGGCCGTTTCCCTTACAGCTCTTTGTGGAACATAGGGCGCAGCCCTTTTTTTTTTTTTTTTTTTTTTTTTTTTGGTAAGTTTTCAAGAGATCCCTGATTGTGAGCTCAATTCTCAACCGTTTTCTCTGAGAATAGGCTCATTCGATTTGTACGGGAAATTCGGAGGGCATGTCGTCACCCGATTTTTTCTAACCCCCTCAAGATCATTTAGTGGGTCAGATTTGGGTGTGTTTGGCTGTACGAGGGCGGTGAGCGTGGTGGTGACTTGGAAAGCAATTTGGAGATGATGACATTCAGGATAGACGAAGAAAAGTAGGAGGATCTGGGACGAGGTTGGTTTGTGACATGCTTGCGTTCCGCAAGCCGAACAGTGTTGCCAAACGCAGTCAGCGCTGTTTCTGCCAGATCCCGCTCCTTCTTTGTTAGTTTGAGTTTTTTCTGTGCTGGGGTTAACTGGGAGGATTTATCGAGACCAACAGGACGAATGGCGGCAGAGTAAATCCGGGGGGTAGTGGAGAAGGAGAAAAAGTAAGCTTTATTTTGCTAGGTGTTTTTTTTTCTCTTTTTCTTTTCCCTGCCTGGCCGGAGAACATTATCTGACGATCGGCAATGTCAGATTGGGCAGTGATGATGCGGTGTTCATGAGAACTTACCCAGAGCATGGTAAGATCACCCAGTTGTTGGCCGCAATCCGGAGGAATTCCGGTCGCACACGCTCTTCTCGGGAACTGGCCCAATAAAATTACCTGCCGAATAAAATCACCCGTTAACCTTGCGTCTTTGTATGCTTTTGCCCGAAGTTTTTTCACTGGGATGGGATCCACAGTTCTATCCAACAAATGAGGTCAATTGACGACCCCTAAGCCTAAAAGGGCAAGTGGCTGTGCCTGTCACCGGCGATCAAACAGTCGGGGGCTGTGCGATAACGCTGTAAATTACAGGGACTAAGTATCCATATGTGCCTTCGTTTGGGTCATGAATACCGTGCCTTATAGGGCGCGTCATTCAGTCCACATGGCGTTTCCACCCATCCCTCCGGCTTGAGATGGAAATAGTTACGGCCGTCGTATGCGGTAGACTAGGTTTTCCGTAGTGATGTTCTGGCTTTGGCTTGGCCTGAAAGCCGGGGCTTTGGCCTGGCCTGGCGTGGCTTTGGCTCAGCAAGAGCCCGGGCCAGGCCAAAAGCTCTGGCTTTGGCTTGGCTTGGCCTGGCTTTGGCCTGAGCCATGGCTTTAGGCGGGAATTTTCAATTTCACTAAGCGCGTCCTCAAAAATTAGTCTATTGTTGTATTTGGTTCGTAATTATCAAGGTCATCATCTATAAAGCAGTCCCAGCCCTCCGCATGATGCGGGGGCTCACTGCGTGGGGCTTTGCGCCTTCGGCGCATGCGCATCGGCGGGGCACGATTCCGTTTGATGGCTTGATGGCCAGATCGCCGGCCGGCGCGCTAAGTCCAATTCTCAGCCTTTCATCAACGGGACTCGGCCCTTGAATAAGTGGTGAAGCAACTCCCATTGTCGCGAGTCCCATTCTGAATCAGTGGCATTTTTCTCGTCAGTACTTGTCTAGGTGTGAGCAGTGATGAATGATAATTGACAGTGATGGATTCACACCGCCGCCGAGGGCAATCAATGTAATTGAATCACTGTACATAGTGAAATACATGCTATCTACTATCACCTGACGCGATGAAACCAAATTACAAGTATGTAACGCGCGGACAAGCGCCGGAGGCGCGCCGAAAATGATTAAAAATGGCCATCAAAAGCCATGGCTTTCTGGCCTGGCTTTGGCTTTTCAGAGGGCCAGGCCAGGCCAAAAGCCAACCCAGGCCAAAATTTTGGCTTGGCTTTGGCCTTGGTACCAAAGCCAAAAAGCCGGGGCTTTTTGGCTTCAGGCCAAAGCCAGAACATCACTAGTTTTCCGACCCTCCTCCGAGAGGTGAGCCATATTATGGCCCATCTGGATATCAAACATCTGTTTGCTTGCCTCACAGACGCCGCTCGGGCCATCTCCACCGGGCCTGGCGGCGGGCGCGTTCCGTGCTCGCTAACACTCCGGACCTACCCGCTCAACTCCGCATCGAACGCGACGCACGTCTCGCCGTCGCCCAGTACTTGACTCTCCCGGATGGACACCGAACGAAAACTCTCCTCAGTGAGGCCATCGCCACCGCTCCGAAGAACCCCAAGTTGGCCTCGATGCTCCACTTTGTCGAGCGCATTCCCGGAGTCAAATGGCCACTAACGGTCCCAGCCCGCGGCCAGCGCCTGCGTGCTCGGGGTACGGCTAGAATCGACGACGCGGAACGTACTGAGGTACCATTCGACTGCCAGTCACCACCACCATCCCCTCCAAAGAGGAAGCGCTCGGAGCACTACGCATCGCGCTTACGGACGACCGGCGTAGAGGAGCGACCTGTGGAGACGCTACGGAGGCTCGAAGCACTCAAACGTAGCAGTTCTCGGAAAGCCTGGATTGTGTCACATGGGATCGACTACGACACGTAGACCTAACGCCGCGGCAATCAGCTATGCAGCTGCAGCAGCTGCACCTGGTACACAGATGGCTCGCTGATGGATGAGAGGGCAGGGGGAGCGGCGGTGCGGGTGGAGGACGGGAAAGAGAGGGAGAGGGTGATGATACCGCTGGGGAATGGGCAGGTCTGTGAGGGGGAAATGGAGGGGCTACTACGGGCGACGGAACGAGCGCTGGCAGGTGCTCACGACAGCATCCTGTGCGTAGCGGACTCGCAAGCTGCGCTGCGAGGTCTCACCACGGCTCCTCGATCTGGCCAATTCCGTGCAATCCGGTTCGACACCCTCATCCGCCGTGCTCTTCTCTCCTGTCCCCACCTCGCCGTACTCAACCTCTGGACCCCGGCGCATACTATTGGCACCGCAGGTAACGAACTTGCCGACGCCGCAGCCAAAGAAGCTACGACCCTCGACCCTGACCCAGCCAACCCCATCTCGCTCACGTCTACCCGGCGCCTCATCCACTCCCAAGTCCTCGGCGAATGGAACGAAGCCTGGAAGCGTTCGAAAACGGGCAGTGCACTCCGTCAGATTGATAAGTCGCCTCCGTCATCAAACGCGATCCCGCTCTACTCCTCCCCTACAATCGCGCGCAAAACCACATCGATCATCTCCCAACTGCGAACCGGCCCCTCTCACCTCAACGCCTACCGCTTCAAGTCCGGTTTCATTGCATTCCCCGCGTGCGACGCCTGTAGCGCGCCGTACGAAACGCGAGCCCATTTTCTGCTGGAGTGCCCGAAGTGGGAGCCATTCCGCAGGCCCCTCCACTCAGCAGCAAAGGAGGCCGGTTTGTGCGGACCCCTCCACGTATATCCCCTGCTCTGCGAGCCCAAACTCCTCAGGGCGGTGGCGGCGTTCATTGAAGCGACAGGCCGCTTTGCCTGAAAATACACCCGTTACGTCTCATTTTCTTTCCTTTTCTTTCTCTTTATTCTCTTTATCTCTCTCTCTTGAATACTTACTCACACCTAATACTCCCATACTCTCCTACGAAGCTCGATTACCCCCTCCCGCACCGATACAGAACACCAGCACTTCCGCGATACGTTACACCACGTCTTTACCATACCAACTTGCGACAATCCTTTCCTTTCATTCTTGACCTCTCTCACGGGAAAAAACTGTAGCAACTATTAACCCATTAGATAGATATACGTATAAGCCACTCTCCACGGACAGCTACCATAGCCAGTAGGCCACATGTACAGCTGAAACAATCAAATCAAATCAAACCGATAAACAAAGACAAACATATCGGATCAATCACCCGCAACTCGCTCCAATTTGCTTTCAATCACCTCTATTCACCCCGACAACTCATTCAAGATGGCCGGGAGCGCGCTGAATCCGCCGGATGCTTGGGTGGGAGCGCATTACAAGATTTGCAAAAAGATCGGGGCTGGGTCTTTCGGTGGGTTGAATTCAAGTTGTCCTTGCTACGCCAATGCGACGCTCTTCGTCTGACGCCAATGTAACCTCGCCGGTAGGCGAAATCTACCTCGCGGTGCACGCGATCTCTGGCGAACTAGTTGCTATCAAGCTTGAACCCCTCAGTGCGACGCACCCTCAGCTTCGGCATGAGGCGAAGGTCTACAAGAAGCTCGTGGGCGGACCATGCATTCCCCGTGTCAGATGGTTCGGCAACGAGGCCGATTACAACACCATGGTCCTCGACCTTCTTGGTCCGTCCCTGGAGGATCTCTTCGACCGCTGTAATCGTAAATTCAGTTTGAAGACAGTTCTTCTTCTTGCGGATCAACTCGTGAGTTGTTTCGGGCCCAGTGATGAGTTTTCACCGACGTCATGTGCGAGATCTCTGCAATTGAATACATACACTCTTGCAACTTCATCCACCGAGATGTCAAACCCGAGAACCTCCTGATGGGCCTCGGCAATCGTAGGAATCAGGTCCACGTCATCGATTTTGGTCTGGCGAAGAGGTTCCGCGACCCTGAAACTCATCACCACATACCGTATAGATTTAAAGGCGACTTGACAGGGACGGACCGCTATGCATCGGTCAGCGTTCATCTCGGAGTGGAGCCGGCCCGCAGAGACGACCTCGAGTCTCTCGCCTATATTCTGATTTATTTCCTTCGTGGGGAGCTACCGTGGCAGGGAATCAAGACTGTAACGAAGAAGCAGAAGTACGACCGCATCATGGAACAGAAGATCACGACGCGGACAGATATTCTGTGTCATGCCTTACCTCCTGAATTCGGCACCTTTCTCAACTACACCCGTGCGCTTCCTTTCGACGCTCAGCCAGAATATTCCTACATCCGAAACCTCTTCCGCGATCTCTTTACCCGAAAGGGCTACCGATCCGACGCGGAGTTTGACTGGGCCTTGGTACAGACGCAGTCTATCTAGTTCTATGAGGATAATCACTCTTGTGTACCTACATACATATATGTCCCCAACGCCGACTAAATACACCCATTCCCACAATCCAGCGATTGCGCTCAATGTTCCGAAATGATTTGGATCGAGAGAGACAACGCCGGACAGAATTCCCTCCCAGCTGAGTCACGGTGAACGGGCATCCTGGCGGGTCGGGGCTCACAGTTGTTCCAGCAGGCAAATGAAACTCTCGACGGACGTGACCCGACCGCGGAGCCGGACCAGTTGTCGCAAGACGTGACGAGACGTGGGCGTTTGAGGTACAAACCTGATTTGGTCGACGACAAAGTGTTCACAGTTGCCGTGATGGAGTAGCCAGTACGGTACGCTCACCACCAGAATCCGCCCCTATTTTGGCTGGATTCCAGTCAATACTTTTTTTTTTTTCATTCAATTCGACGCCCAGAAGTTTTGTATTGACCAGGGCTACGTCGTGGGCGCCGTTCGGGCGGGCCGGCGCCTACAGAGATCGCTCTCGCCGGGAGTAGCCAGCGAAATTTCAAGCAGATCGCCGGGGCCCCGGGTGGGGGAGCGGTGTAGGGCCTCCTGATCACATTGCTTCCACTTTGGCTGCAGAAATTACAATGAACAATGTATCGTCTCGGAATGGCCCCCGAATGGTTCAGAATCAGATTTCACTTCAGGATGGAACAAAAATTCCACAGTGAGTTGAGAGTATTTCTGAGCAACAACTTACAATCTCAAAATATGATTTTTTTGATCTGCGCCTTCGGTACTGCCAATAGCTGTAAACACTTACTAGTAGTAACCCGTGCTACGCCACGGGGTAATTTCGTTCATGTTGACCGACCCATTGATTCAACAATTGAAGAGCAGGATACCCTGAGATTCCAAGAGGACGCCGCTCGTCGTCAACCTTCGGTGATTCCTCGCGGCCTCGTTGGCAGTTGCCAGGTATAGAATTTTCTTGGAAAGGCAACCCTATAAAGATTATCCGGAGTTGAATTCACTCCCGCCTTCATCAGATTGTGCTCAGTTTTGGTTTTATACACCGGAAGGCGGTCCTCGTCCTGTTAAATTTGTAGTGAACGCCCCTTCATGGTAAACATTAGGACCACACTATTCTGATTGCGTTATCGTTTTAAGAAAGAATTCTTTCCTGCCTTCATCTCAGGTATCATTCCGTCAGAGCTCAATTTGAGTCAAATAATCTTGCTTTCATCCCGCTTAGGCGGTTGTTGGTTACCATCGACCACCACGTGCAGTCACGGTCACGGCTCTCCAACACGCCCCGCAACAGGCTCCCGGGTGCCCATGACATCAGTTGCTCCACCCCGCTCCACTTTGACATTTATCTCAAGACAACGGGTTCTTTTAGGACCCCGGTTTATACCCTCAAAGGCCAGGTCCCGGTTCAGCTAAAATTTGGGTGTTTTGGCCCTTGCCGTTCGACCAAAAATGCAGTGTCTGGCGGCACCATCCTAGATCCGGTTCGGACGAAATCCGGCCTTTGGTGGAGGTCGGCCGACCTGTTTTGTCGCAAAAATGTACCAAAACCTAACAGAAGATTGTTTGAATCTGCACGGAAGACTCAAAAAGAGCGCGAGAATTGACGGGAAAGAAAAATTTCAGCCTTTCGCCCTTTTGTGGTGGAAAATTACCCGTTTTGGCAGGTTACTGCATGCTCGGCTAGATCCTGTTCGGCCAAAATTTCGCACATCCGCACAAAATCTGTTCGGCCAAAAAGGGGCCGATTGGGCCGAGTCGGGATCTAGCCTCCAAGGGTATAAACCGTGGTCCTGTTCCTTTCTTATATAGACTAGCAGTAACCCGTGCTTCGCTACGGACGAACCTAAACATGATTTACAGCCAGATTTGATCTCACAAACAACGCCGCTCGTCGCCAACCTTCGGTTGGCTCCTCGGCATTCAGAGTCCATTGAAATAGCCTGCATTTTGAAAAGCGTGATCTGGGGCTTGACTTGACTTGACTTGAGTTCTATTGTCATCGTACCTGGCCACAAATAGCTACGTGATGGTACTTCTACATATTGTAGGGCTGGGTTTTATATGTACGGTAACTATCGGATTTAGGAGAGGGAAACAGGTATAAGTAAAGAGAAAATAAAAGTAGACTGCACACAGGGAAATACTTGAGGGTGAGGTTTCTGACAAAATGGAGGAGAGGGATTGCGAGTAGAACCGCAGCAGAGGAGGTGACTGCACCGTGTAACGGTCGGATTTTTTGCGTCCGATGCATCGAAGCATGGCCAGATATTGACAACAGCCATGGCAATGAGCGAAAGTTGAGTTTTGACACGTAATTGCAGCCGAGCTTTTCGTGTCATTGGTCTTGATGCTCGCTTGGACTTGCGGATGGCTTGGTCTGACAGCCGTAAAGCACCACACTCAAGGGGTGAAACATGCTGGATCGCGAATCCATATGGAAAGCAGCAACCTTGAGCGGGGTTGTGATTGAGTGTTGCGTTGTTCTTGATCCTCCATGCTCACTTAGTCTTGCAGAGGGCTTGATAGAACGGCCGTCAAGAACGGTTGGGAAAGGCAGGAGACGCAGAGAGGGTTACTGTTACACGGATGTTGCGGAGGCTCAGCTTTCCCCAAGGACGGCCATCAAGTATCGAAGGGAGTGGAGAAGAAAGGTAGATTGATTGAGGCAGCGGCGCGACAGGGGAGACGTGGAATTGGACAAAAGAGACGGACGATATGATGCATGAGAGGCGAGAGATTGGCGTCGAAAAGAAAGAAGGGGCAAAAGGGAATGTGCCTTTTGAATGCAGGTTGAGTGGCTGATCAGCGAGGTCGCAAATAAAGCACAGTGCAATGAGGCGCGGCTCCAGAAGCTAATCTCTGAGGTGCCGCAAACCGGCAAACCCAAAAAAAGGAGAGTTTCGAGGAGTCCCCAAAATGACTGAGATTGTTGCGAGCCGAAATGCGCTCAAGGGAGGCAATGGTACTGGAAATTGCCTTTGTTGGAAGGTCAGTAGGCTGGGTAATATTTTGCGCTCTCAATATTGATTGGCTGAACCCTACCACACGGGGGGGGGGGATATTATACTGGGCTGTGCACCCAAAAATGCAATTTAATGACGGCTTGGTGTGCCGAGTTTCGTATCAGATCAGTAAATTGCCCTGTTTGGAGCCATTTCAAAGCGGATTTTCACAGGACCTTGTTTGTTGGAAAGCCAGCACAATTTCGGTTAGAACTGTCTCTTTGGATTTCCTTCTTGTGTCCCAGGTCCTTTCCGGGAAAGCTTTGTGCTCTGCATTCCTGGGCAAACAAATGCAATTTAATGGTGGCTTGATGTGCCGAGTTTCACATCAAATTAGTAAATTGCCTTGTTTGGAGCCATTTCAAAGCGAATTTTCACAAGACCTTGTTTGTTGGAAAGCCAGCACAATTTCGGTTAGAACTGTCTCTTTAGATTTCCTTCTAGTGTCCCAGGTCCTTTCCGGGAAAGCTTTGTGCTCTGCATTCCTGGGCATTACTGGAAAATTGACTCAGGTGCTGGAGTGCAAATGCAATGTCTGGCCGTGTGCCAAGAGCTGCCCACATTAGTGATCCAATATGCGACTGGTAATCACTTCTCTTGTCGGGAGTGAGTACGGGATCATCCGGTCCGGCACGTAGAAGTTTGATGTTCGGGTCAAGCGGCATCCGAACTGGGTTAGAACTTCCCATGCCAAAATTCTCGAGCATCCGAGAAATGTACGGTTCCTGCGACAGCAGGAGAGTCTTCTTCTTCCTGTCCCTAGTGACCTTTAATCCAACCATCTGCTTGATTTCTCCAAGGTCAGAGATTTCAGACTTCTGTTTAATCTCCCCCTTGATCTGGGTTAAGGCCTTCGGCGACGAAGCAAACAGTGCCATGTCATCAACATGCACCGCAACAAACCACAGGCCCTCGGGTGACTGTCTCCAATACACACACTGATCTGAGAACACCCGAGTGAATTTTAAGTCTTTGAATGAATTATCCAAAGTTTGATTCCACTCTCTGCCTGATTGCTTCAGACCATATAAAGTGAGTTTGAGCTCACAAACCCTGCCTGTTCCATCCTCATATGATGGTGGTTGCTTCATGTATATCTTCTCCTTCAACTTCCCGTTGAGGTACGTGCTAACCACATCAACCACGTGGATTTCCATATCCAGTGTTGCTCCGATCGCGAGTAACAACCGTAGAGTTTCTAGCCGCACCACAGGAGCAAATACTTCGAAGTAGTCCATGCCTAGGATCTGAGTGTATCCCATAGCAACTAGTCGAGCCTTGTATTTTTCTATTTCTCCCAGCATATCCCATTTGATTCGGAAGACCCATTTGCAACCAATTGCCTTTCTGTCATCCGGGCACTTTACAAGTTCCCAGGTGCCAAGTTTATTCAATTGCTCTATCTCTTTATCCATGGCTTCCTTCCATCGTGGCCAGTCTGCTCGACCTTTCGCGTCAGCAACGTCGATGGGATCACCATTAACAATTGATGCCGAGATCATAGCAAAATCCACTTGGTTTTGGTCCTCTTCCTCATTATTATAAATTGGGACATGGTGCTGCCACTCCTTCGGTCCCTTGGCTGTGAATTTGCTTTTATTCTCAACGAACGACTTGGCTAAAATTGACTATAGACCTGCGTTTTATCCAATCGCACCCAGATTCTTATTTTTCTCGTTGTTCTCAGCCAGAAAATATCCTACTCCTTCACGTACTTTCGGTACGGAATTCGCTGTGTGGATACTTGCCGTATATTTTTGCGGCGTGAAATTGAACCGTGGGGTTGGTATCTAGTTGATTTGACTTTCATATTTGGTGATCGGTCATCAATGCACGCCGTCGGTTCTTTCAGCTCGGATATATATACCGCTGAGGCATTTTACCGTTCTGTTTCGCTCTCACCCCATGCAGCTAGCTAAAATTTTCGCACTTTTGATCTTCTCGTTGTGGCTTTCATGGACTTCCCACCCTGCTAAATTATCCGTAATGGAATCCCAGGGCTGCTCTCCTCTAGAGCAATGTTCTGTCATTGCCGTCGTGCCGAATACACAAACCTTCGGGTCGAATATCTATGTATTATTGTGCTCTGTAGGGGCCTTTTGCCTCACAGTTTTCTCGGAATTTCCTTCTGTAGCGGCCGCTGGCCTCGACATTTTATCGGAATTTCGATTTGTTGGGGCTCTTAAACTGGGAATGATCTCGGATTCGGACATTGATGGAACAGACAGCCGGGCGTCAAATTCTTGCGCTGTACTCCCCGCGACCGGACCTTTCAATACAGATGATTCACTGGTGTCAATATAGACATCAATTTCATCAGTGCTGATTTGGGACCAAACATCCAAGATCACCGCGCAGAGCTGCCCATAGGTGGAGGGGCGGGGCTGGTAGGCTCGCAGGCCCTTCTTCAGGAGGGGCCACACAGGCTCGATGGGCGAAACATCGGGGGAAGTGGCTGGATGGGGGAAAATGGAGATGCAATGTTTCTTCAGCCATGTGCGGGTCTTGGCCGATCGGTGTGAGGGAGCGTGGTCCTGTTGGAACTTGAATTTGCACCTCCGTTTCTTCATTTCGCGGTAGAACGGTAGGAGAGCACCCTCCAACACCTGTTCAATGTATCTGCGCACCGTCGACTCGCTGATATTCGGTGTGACCTCGTTGCCGATCTCGGCGAACGGTTTACGGCGATTCTCGACAGCCATCTCGACGATCTGGGCTTTCTCTGGTGCGCAGAAGATAGGAGGGCGTCCGGGGCAGGGCTTGTTGGCAGTTGAACTATTCTCCTTGCACTTGGTGATGATGTCGCAGCCGGTTGAGTATGGAATGTGTAGGTCACGGCATGCACACAACTGATATTGTGATAGACCTCCCACGCGTCAACGAGGCGGTTTTTCGTGGGACTGTCCAGTTGTCGACGAGGAATGTCCTTGGGCATCGGGTGGTGGTTGGGGATTGAGATGTGCTCACGTGGTCGCAGAGTAATGACATCATTAACGGTTACTTGTGATGACAGCGAGTAGCTTTCTACTGAGACAAAGTTCTGTGTGGTTTGGTGCAGGGATTGTAGAGAACGAGGTTGTTCTTTCTGAAAGGCCAAATGTGAGTAAATAACACGGAAGCGAAACAGTTGCAAACAGGCCCGTGCACGGGAGCCACAGAACTTGGCCGTCTGGGAGATTGATATTCTTCATCTATGACCTTGAAAACCCATTCAAGAACCTAGCTCACCGTAGGCCTCTCGTGTCTACATAATATTGATCTGCGTGCCAAACAGCAGCAAATGAATGAGGTTGAAAGACTTGGATAGCGCAGGCTCGACAGGAGGTTTTGAGCCAATTCTTTTTAGGTAATAGAGAGGTTTCGCAAAAGTCGCATGGTGCGCAAGGTCTTTCCATGCGGCTTTTTCAAAACTCTCCTGCGGCAATCCAGTGGGTGATAGTTCTGGGGGCGCCTGGAGGCAAATGAGTGCAAATCCGCACGATGCATTGCGCAGCCGCATGCGGCTTTTGGCCGCGCAACCTCTTTAAATGCGGCTTTTTTATTTTTGCTCCAGTGGTCCTAGGGGGTGCTATCAACAATTCTAGTATTGTATGGAAGCAAAAGAGCGCACCTCCGCAGGCGGCTTTGCGCAACCTCTCTAATCTGGCTACATAGAATGTAGATTCATGTGCTAAAATCTTGAGCTCGTAATGTGGCCTGAAGTGGTGGGATAAGGTAGCGTTTCGCTTCCGTGTTGCATTTCGCTTCGCAATTTGCGACTGTAGGCGGTTGATCCCGGGAATGGGAAGTGGTCGGCAGTTAGAAAGAAGCCTCGTCGACTGGGGCTGCTGCCGGTCCGGAAACCAGGGTTAATGTGGCGAACGAAATTCAGCACATTCGGCATACAATGGTGATGTTTCAGGAATCAGATCATGCTCCGGTGTAAATCCCATAACCGATGAAAATGGAGGACCTCCACCACGCGAACCGATTAACAGAGGACTCCCTTGAGATAGAGGGTTTCGAACTGGCTGTTGAGGACCACCGCCGCGTGAAACAATTGCAGCAGGTCCCTCAGAGGTACGTGATCGAGAGTGAGGTGTGTCTCGACCACGCCCGGCAATTCGTGAGCCTCCACAAGGACCTCCCTGGCCGCCGTATGGATGATTTCCGGATAGGAATTGCCAGACAGAGTGGTGAAGTGGAAAGATCTCAGGAAACGACGGTATATAAATGAGATCTTGTGGACGTCTGGGGTGTTACGTGAGAAATGTTTGCAAATATACCGCCAGTCGGTTGCAAGGTATTTTACAAACCAAGTCCGTGTAACGTCAAGCATGGGAGGAAATTGATAAAAACGGTTCCCGAGCCAATAGAAGATGCAACAGCGCAGGAATATCGCAAGAACACCGGGTCAATATTCTCAAAGCATGCGATAAAAATGACACATTCAACGTCGTCGAACGTAGAATCAGTCGTGGAAGCGACAACTATATGTATCCAGTTCCAGAGCCAGTCACTGCGTTCAACCGGGTCCTAAAACGGCGAAAAATTGAGACGCGTTGAGAGGGCTACGTGGAATACTATATATTGATTGGGTACATGAAGAAATCTTCTCAGCATGGCTAGAAAGTTGCTCTCAAAATCATGTTTGATCATTTCTCTGAGAAGATTTTAGCACATACTACCACCACTTTGGTCAGGCGAAGAAAAGCGATCATAGAAATTTGCATACTTTGCATGTAAGAAATACAATAATGCTGGAATGAAAACAAAAATTCAAAAAGATGAAAGTGTAATTACCGACGGAGAACATGGCACCTTCATATAAAAAGATGGGGTGGTATGTTCTGGCAGACGAATGCAACGGAACTTACGCTGCGCTGCGCGGGCGGCACAAATCTTTGCAAATGTTGACATATTACGTACGCTGTATCACGTCCTCATTTATTGGTGTTTTCATTTGGTTTTCTGAATTGGTGAGTCCTCGCATGTCTCCAGGACATAATAACATGACTTTTAGACCTCCCAGGCATCTATTTCGAAGCTGAGGAGGTCCCCTGGGTCCCTACACTGCAAGGACAGTAGGGAACCGAACAAAAACCAAAAAATCCGGAGATGAATCCAAAAGGGTTAAGATTTGAAATCATTTGATGGGATGGCACTGAAAAGTGGACCAAACGACGCGCTTCATAAAATACTGAGAGCTAAGACAAACACGAAAGCCTTTCTTTTGCTTATCTGGCTAACCAAACGGATAATCGAGTTGGCAGAAGCAACCGAACAAAATGGTGCTATCGTAGCACTTGACCAAGAGAAAGCCTATGACAAAATCGAACATGACTATTTTTAAATAAAAATAAATAATAATTACAGCCTTTTGCGGAACTTAGGGCGCGGCCGTTTTTTTTTTTTTTTTTAGTAAGTTTTCGGCAGAATGGCTATCCTGACCTCAATTCCCAATGGATTCCCTTGGTGGTAGGCTCATTCTACTCGTGTTGTAAATGCAGAGGGCATGACATCTTACGATTTTTTCTGAGAACCCCGAAATCATTTATTAGGTCAGATTGGGGTATTTTGAGCTGTCTGAGAGCAGAATATGCCGCAAAGTAGCTGTAGTGCTCGGATTGACCTAGAATTTTGATACAGTGCACTTATGGGTATTCCGGAGGGCAGAACACACTGGGATAGTGAATGTGACTTGTATTTCAACTCTATCATACATGTAAACAGGTAGGATATCGGGTGAATTTCCCTAACAGCAGTAAATTTGAAATACAAGTCACATTCACTATCCCGGTGTTTGCTGCCCTCCGGAATACCTTTTTTTTTTTTTTTTTTTTTTTTTTTTTGGATGGAGCGTTTGGGATAATGACGTTCAGTCTGCAGAAGCATTCCAAAGTCATCCGCTGGGTCTACCAGAAGATTCTAGTTAATGCCGGGGAAGTTGTCCAGGGAGGAAATGCCATTACGCACAATTACCCATAGGTGCCTTGTATCAAAATTCTAGGTCAATCCGAGCACTACAGCTACTTTTTGGCATATTCTGCTCTCAGACAGCTCAAAACACCCCAATCTGACCTAATAAATGATTTCAGGATTCTCAGAAAAAATCGTAAGATGTCATGCCCTCTGCAATTGCAACACGAGTAGAATGAGCCTACCACCAAGGGAATCCGGTGAGAATTGAGGTCAGGATAGCCATTCTGCCGAAAACTTACAAACAAAAAAAAAACTGGCCGCGCCCTAAGTTCCGCAAAAGGCTGTAATAAAAAAAAAAAAAAAACATGACTACCTGTGGCGAGCGCTGAGGCAATTCGGGATCCCCACGGAATTTATAAACACTATTAAAGCCCTCTACAGTGCTGCGTACACATCCGTTATAGTCGATGGGATGATGAGCGAGAGACCGTTTGAATTGTCGCTGCAAGCGGCCCCTCATTATCAGCCAAAGTGTTTTTGTTTGCTACTACCGCCCGGGATTAGTTTGGCACCCAGAGAACTCCTTTCAGGCACACGAACACAATTCCACAAAAAAATTCATGCTCATTCCACTTTTGAAGGAATACGAAGCAAAATACTGCCAAATATGGAAATATTGCACAACTCGGTTCGCCCGTGGTTAATTTTTGTGTTCTCTGCCCAGAGAACTCCTTTCCAGCACACGAATACAATTCCACAAAAAAATTCATACTCATTCCACTTCTGAAGGAATACGAAGCAAAATACTTCCAAATATGGAAATATTGCACAACTCGGTTTGCCCGTGGTTAATTTTTGTGTTGTCCACCCAGAGAACTCTTTTCAGGCACACGAACACAATCCCAGGAGAAAATCCATGCTCATTCCACTTCTGAAGCAACACAAAGCAAAATACTCCCAAATATGGAAATATTGCACAACTCGGTTTGCCCGTAGTTAATTTTTGTGTTCTCCACCCAGAGAACTCATTCCAGGCACAGGAACACAATCCCAGGGAAAAATCAATGCTCATTCCACCTCTGAAGCAACACGAAGCAAAACACTCCCAAATATGGAAATATTGCACAACTCGGTTCGCTCGAGGTTAATTTGTTATACGCCCAGAGAACTCGTTTCAAGCACACGAACCACAATCCCAGAAAAAAAGCCAGGCTCATTCTACTTCCGTTACGCGTTACAAGAGAAACGAACCCATTTTCTTCCCTTGATTTTCGAGGTCTTTGGCCAAAAGTTCGGGGGCGTAACGCAAAAATTTGGTGAAACAACCCCGCCGTTACGCATTGCAATGGAAACGAAAAAACAAAACAGCTCCAGCGTTACACGTTACGTTTCACTCATACAAAGTGGTACAGTATTTTGAAAAGCATGACCTGAGGCAATAGAGGTGCATTCAAATGGCTGGAATGTTGAAAAGCGTGACCTGGCACAATAGAGGTGCATTCAAATTTCAAAGGGCTGCCATTTTGAAAAGCATGAGCTGACGCAATAGGGGCAGTCAGAGTAGAAATTAAATACCCGATTCTGAGTCGATTCTGATGCCGATTCTGAGTCGATTCTCGGAATTGTTTTGCATCAAAATCGTGTGAGAATCGCTCAGAATCGACCTCAACTTTGACCGCCCCGTTTCCAAAAGCGATTCTGCGGACGATTCTTGCATATATCCGCTGTCTTACAACTGACTCTACTGGTATATGTACTACTAAATGTTATTTTTGGTGGCTGTACAAAATCAGTCATGCCTCTTGCCGCTCGTCGCGCCCAGCGCGCTGGCTCTCTTCTGAAGTGGTACATCCGGAACCATAAAGGGCGCCAGCGACGAGCTCTTCTACGCCGACGTGCCGCGGCTCGTGCCCGACGAGCCAATCAAGAGGCCCGTACTTTCCTGTTTGGTATTGATCTTGATCTCGGCGTACTGTCCAGCGACTCGGACACCAGTGATAGCTCATCGGATACTTCGAGCGATGAATCCCAGTGGAGTGATATTCTCGGCCCCAACTGGCGCTTCGTCAGTGACATCTCGGTTGACGGGGAATATTCCATCACAGAACTGGGAAGCTCTACCACTTCTTCAAGCGCACTGTCCGCCATGCCAGAACTTCTCTCCGTTGGCTCTGATTCTTCTGACTCCGATTCGGATTCGGATTCGGCCTCCGACTGGAATTCGTCCTCCGGGGCAGAAGGGGATGACGAGGACAGTGAAGACTCGGATTTGGATGATCAGCGGCCGCCCCTCCTTCGTCGTTGGATACGGTCCGAGATAAACAGCATGTATCAGAACCGGTATGAGCAGCCTCGCGACACCCTCCCTCGTGGCCCATCGTACCTTCACCACGTCCTCATGGCGCTCAAAGCTGGTCGCCCAGACCATTTCCGGCAAAATCTCCGAGTTAGCCCCCTCACATTTGATGCACTCGTCGCTGCCCTCGAGACCGACCCGGTCTTTGCGAACAATTCCAATCATCCGCAGCTTCCGGTGGAGCAGCAGGTCGCTGTAGCCCTGTACAGATTTGGGCACGATGGGAACGCTGCGAGCATTCAAGCAGTCGCAAATTGGGCCGGATTAGGCAAGGGTACTGTTCACCTCATCACACGGCGTGTAATGACTGCTGTCCTGCAACCGGGCTTCATGCATACGGCGGTCCGGATGCCAACACCCACAGAGAAGGAGCGAGCAAAGCAGTGGGTCCAAGACCACTCATGCCGGACATGGAGAGATGGATGGTGTTTTGTTGATGGCACCCTGGTGCCGCTCGACGAACGTCCAAACTGGTACGGGGAGAGTTACTTCGATAGAAAATGCAACTACTCCTTGAATATCCAGGTGCGCCCAGGAATGATGAACGTATCCTCTCGAGATTGACTCTGTTACTATAGATAATTAACCTTCCAAATCTCAGAATAATAGATTTCAGCTACGGACGCACTGGGAGCACCCACGACTCGGTGGCCTTCAAGGATACAAGCATCTTCCAGAACCATGATGAGCTCTTTCCGGATGGTGAATGGATTTGGGCGGACTCTGCATATACAGTACGTCACGGTCTTTCTTTATTCATCTTGATTTCTTCCTTACAGCCCATCAGCTCACAGATTGGCTTACAGCGCCCTATAAAAAGCCTGAGAGCCTCCAGCCCGAGAAGGAAACATTCAACAACCATGTCTCCATCCTCCGCATCCGCTCCGAACACGCGATCGGCTTTCTCAAAGGCCGGTTCCACTCCCTGAAGCATCTCCGGGTCAATATCCAGGACGAGTCAAGTCACAAGATCGCAACCTACTGGATTTCTGCGTGCGTGGGCATCCATTCATTTGCAATGGAGCGCGAGGAAGAGGAGCGCGGTGGAGATGCGGACTCCGACAATCCCGATCCCTTCATTGCTGAAGGGTTATCTGAGGATTCGGACTCAGATAATCGCGAGGGCAGTGGAGGGGTGGGCCCCATACGTGGCCGCAATGCTGTCGGCAAACGCTTCCGGGAGGTTTTGAAGGTGAAGTTGTTCCGGGCGAAGGAAAAGAGGAGAATGAGGCGTGCGAGGGAACAGGGACTTTGAATAATGCAGCGGCAGATAACTTTTATTGACATTGTTTTACATCGAGCACCCGACGTAACATGGAACACATAGATAGTACGAAGAATAGACACTAAAATGGGTTTCAAAAGCCTTGATCACGGTAGCTAGATGGCGCCGCATCCTCCATAGGGGGTAGTCTCGGGAGATCATCATAAAGTCCAGAAAAAGGGTTGTCGTGCTGCGAAGCACCGCCGCCGCCACTGGCGCCGACTCCGGAGAATGACATGGAGGTTGGGCCCGCGTGCGCCTGAAGCTGCGCCATCCGGAATTGATGCTCTTGCTCCATCTTCAAGCGCGCCAAGTCCAGCTTCCGCTCTTTCTCCGCCTGCTTGGACCGTTCCTTCGCTAACCGCACCTGGCCTTCCATCTCAATCTTCCGCAGTGCTACCTCCTTCCGAGCGTCGTTCTTCTCTTTCTTCAGCCCTAACATCTGCTGGTGCGTCTCCTCTTCAGCCACGACGGTTGCCGAAAACCGGTCCTTGGCACTGCTCTTCTTGGATGGTACTGCCGCAGGTGCAGCCGGGATCGAAGTAGCCGGGGCTGGCTTCATCTTCTTCGCAGGGGTCTTGGTTTCCTTGCGCGAAGCTTTGGTGCTGCCAGCCTTGCGTTTCTTGGCTCCGGCAAGGGTGGGGACTTCAGGCATGTCGTCCGAATCGCTATCCGAGTTGACATCGATTGGGCCCTCGGAGTTGACGTCGAGCGGGCCCTCGGGGGGATCCGGTCCCTGGGAGAGCTCCTCAGAAGGGTCGGGGGCTTGGGAGAGCTGGTCGTCGAGGTCGCGGATGTCTTCAAAGGTGCTGGAGGTATCGTCATCGTAAGTGCGGAGCAGGATGCTGGTGTCGATGTCGGTGTCGTTGTTTCCGAGCCCAACAGGCCGGAGGTTCGGCCTCGACGCAATCAGAGCGCGTACGTGAAAGAACCAAGGAGAGTCTTTCTTGATCACATCTGTTTACATCCACGATGTCAAGATTTGTATCCGCTCGACACATAACAGCCACTCACCCCACTTGGTCATCAGCGCGCTCCCCGGAGTAATGTCGTCCTTGCTGGTCATGCCGGCCCCAGTCTCTCCCATCTCTATTATGTGTTCACGCGCCCTGTCGACCAAACTGGTAGTGGTGAGCCACTTTACGATAAAACAAGCGCAAGAGGGCTCACGTTTTAATCCTGTTCTTGATCTTGGTCATCCATGCCTCCAGCTGTTTAGGTTTGACCGCTTTTGCGAACGCGTCAGCGTATATTGCATGCTCTTTGAAGAGGGTCTCGGCGAGAAGGTGGTAAAAGTACGTCTTAGGCTTTCCGCCAGACCGTTTGATGGCGCCAACTCCCGGAAATAACCCGCCAGATATGTCTTCGTCACCCTCGATAGCGCTGATCAAGGTCCAAGTGAGGTCAAAGTCCCATCTTCCGTAGTGTGAGTGATACGAAAATATTCCGAGCAGCCACGTACTCTATGACGATACTGTCCTCCTCTTGGGTGGATGCAACAGCATCAGCCTTCTCCTCCTCCTCCGCTCTGACTGTCTCTGCGGCCGGCGCAGGCTGGACTTTCTTGGGGCGACCCCGCCCTTTTTTCGCCGGTTTTTCGGTTTTTTCGGCAGCTTCTTTTGCTTCAGCAGCGGCTATGGCGGCAGCGTTCACGGCCTTCTCCGATGTAGCAGCCGCTCTCTTGGTCATGGCGACGACGGTCAAGAAGGATCCTGGGTGCGGGCGCGAGTGGTCGGCGGAGGCGGGTAGAAGCAAAAATTGAAATACATTTGTCAGCACTAAATCGTAGTCACAAAGTTTTTGTAGTCGAGGAGAATCGAAGTTAATTCAGAACCAGAATCGGCCCAGAATCGTTGTCGAATCTCCTCCAGAGGAGATTGTGCAAACCGAAGGCGATTCTGATTTTCGACGATTCTCCCACGTTTAAATAAATCAGAATCGATGTCAGAATCGACTGTCAGAATCGCCTCAGAATCGGGCAGAATCGTCTACTCTGACTGCCCCTAATAGAGGTGCATTCAAATGGCTGGAATTTTGAAAAGCATGACCTGACACAATAGAGGTGCATTCAAATGGCTGCCACTTTGAAAAGCATGACCTGATGCAATAGAGGTGCATTCAAATGGCGGGCATTTTGAAAAGCATGACCTGACACACCGGAGGAATGCAATCCGCAGGATACGTTGTGTTGTCATGTGTTGATTGAGTACATAGACCTATATGAATCTCATCTGCTTTGTCTGCACCACTTCATTGAACATCGGACAAGAGCATTGGGAGAGGATGACGGGCAGAGGAGATGATGTGTCAGTTGACCACGTGACAGTTGTTGACCACGTGACAGTTGTGTCGTCGCGACACAAAATCAAAGATTGGAGCGACATCAGGAAAAATCCACTTAGCTACAGCACTTTATAAGTGCAATGAAGTGCTACTGGAGCGCTCCGTAGTGCCATAGCTACCTGTTTTTTTCCTGATGGACGGTCAAAAGATTTTGCACCTGGGTTAAACACACCGAAGACAGATCTGAAACTTGATTTACATTCTTCAAGTTGGGGTGAGTTCTGTATGCATTGCGCCCATACACCGAAGAATTAACTTTCGTTTAAATAGTTAGCCTAGTACCTGTGTAATGAATGTCTCAGCCGCGCGGGATCTGCAAGCGCAGCCGGATCCAGCATAACGAAGGAGAGGGGACGAAAAGGAACGACACGACCCTTCCCAAAACCGCGACTGAAGAGACGACACGACGACGACGAGAGCACGGTGCGCTAGACAGAACCACGGGTGTATGGAACAAATTGGGGGGCGGCACGGCTGACGGCAGAAACCAGGCGGAGGCTAGCTGATGGGATTGTATCGAGATCAATGGGAGGCAAAGTCACGGTACCATCACAATTAATAGTGATGGAAGGGGAGGCCTGAATGATCGGACCTATACGAGACGGTCAGCGTTGCCAGATCAACATACTGCTGGATGCTACCTACGAGGGATCACATCTTCCGCAAATTTTGACCAAGGAGCATCATAAGTCTGTCCCAAATCCTCTCCGCCAAAATTAGTCTTGTTGTGCTTCGAATGTCCATGAATGCTATCAATTCTGCCCAATCAGTCTCGACAAAGAATGACAAGATATGCCTTCGCTTCGCTCCGGCAAAGACAACTGAGGCCGCTGTTCAATGTGTTGTATTCGAAAGAAACTTTCACGCTCTGAAGTCTACCAGCAACTAACAAACCATCTCCAAAAATCAACGTCTCTCGATGCTGAAGTCCAGTATTTGAGCATTAAATCCCGTTGTACATTGCTGCTACACATGATGAACACAGAGAATCCAGACGATGAAATGACTCCAGCTCCGCTCGTAACTAACGACCAAGGCAGATGGGAGAGAAAAAATCTGAGTAGAATTGAATGAGTTCATCGCGGTTCAGCTTCTTTTTCTCACCGAGTCATCGCAACCCTGTGGAGAACGGAACCCGCAGTCAGCTAGGGATTCGCGAAGCGTAGAAGAGAATCTCGGAGGCGGTAAGACCTAAAACACTATAAAAATCTTTCAGCTGTGCCAGTGAATGAATCGTGATAGGTACGACAGTGCTGTGATTCACCGGAAATTGTACGGTCGGTAATGGAAAATCATGGAAATTAGATCTGTCGCTAGCAGAAAAATCTCAACTTTAAGTCGAACACCATAAGTGCATCATATTAAAAATCTAGGTTAATCCGAGCACTACAGCTACTTTGCGGCATGTTCTGCTTTCAGACAGCTAAAAACACCCAAATCTAACCCAGTAAATGATTTCGAGGTACTCAGAAAAAATTGTAATGTGCCAAGCCCTCCGTTCCTACCACACGAATCGAATGAGCATATTCCCAAGGGAATCTGTTGAGATTTGAGCCCACACCAGCTGTTCTGGTGAAACCTTACCAAAAGCAGAAACAAACGGGCTGCGCCCTAAGTTCTGCAGACAGCTGTAATCAAACTGCACATGGTTACTGAGGAATCTATATGAAGTTTGGACATCCAAAAAGTATACACCCGCTCCCTTGGTTTGACATAGGACCCCCGACAATCCCTTTGGAGGCTAGGCCCAAATGGAAATACGGGCATATTGAATCGTGTTGCCTACGGGAACGGGGACTTGGATAACGAATATGAGTCGTGGAGTCTCTTTCAAACACCACAGGACGAGCACCCAATGAGTATCACGCTCACCTGGGACCAGAATATGCCAGAGCATTGTGTCTGAGAAGTGGGTGTTTTTGTTGGATTCAATTACATTGTTCACATGGTATAGGACCCACAGATAAAATCCGGCGACGAGGTGACCTCAGAAATACTTGTAGATATGCCCTAATGAGACCCCAAAACAATATATTCCCAACTCCCCCTGTGGGAGGAGATTTCCATATAAACATGATTATATTAGAGTACATTTTTTTATAAGCCGAATAAAAAAAATTGAAGCACGAGAGGACCTCCAGAATTTCCTTGCGGTTCCGCTCATATAGTTTCCAGAATGATACATTCAGAATTGAGCACGCAGTGAGGGAAAAGGTCGAAAAGATCAAAAATGTCCCAAAATGGGAAAAAATTTGGCCGCGCCCTATGTTCCGCAAAGGGCTGTAAGCGATGATCAGCCTAACACGTCATTGAGACCAGATTGGGAACTTGCCATCAAAGCCAAAGTCTGCACGTCCAGATACCCTCTGGGATGGAAAAACATCATTTAAAAGCCTTTCCAAACATTTCCGAAGCTATTTCGAGATGTAGGTCAAAAAGTTTTTTAAGGCCCCCCGGGGGACCCCCCCCCCCCCTAGCCGGTGTCGGCATTTCGGCCGATGATTCCCCCCTGGCGGAGGTAGTCGCTCACTGAAACAGTGTCGCCACACGTAGGTGTTGGATTCGAGACCTTCAAAAAGTATGTGGAATGTCTGTTGCTGCCAGAAGAACAAGGTGATTGCCTTTTTGGGGCTGTTGTGTCTGTTGCCGCCAGCTGCCCCCAAAGTGATTGCTTTTTTGGGACTGTTGCGAGGGTTTTTCTGGGTTAAATTTCGTTAAATTTGTTGACAGCTTTCGCTCCCTCACAGCATATTCCACCGTATTCCCCCACTCACGTACCTCCCTGGCCTTCGCGTCAACGTCGCGGCACGTCCACCAGACCCCGGTCATCTTTGATGCGAATATTTAGTGTTGGACACGGGTACGGGTCCGGGTCTGAAAGTCTCCACCCGGACCCTTACCCGCGTAACCCGCACCCCATGCGGGTAAGGGTATGAACCCGTACCCGATTTCATACGGGTACATGAGGGTTCACCCGCGGGTCTGGTATCACTAGTAGCATCAATTTTAAAAATCAAGCATGTTGAGAGACAACTGGAGGACTTTCAAGTAACATCTATTGCATTAATTGAATAGATAACAACTTGGTTTGAGCCCTTTCGGCATGCTGGTAGCAGGCGAAACAGGCACGGACTGCCATCAATCTGTAATTGATGGCGCTCCACAGCCACTGACGCAAAATATTAGTGAGAGAAACCATTTTGGAGGAGGATGCCTTCATATTATTTACACCCTATCCTCCTGGAAAATTAACCCGTAAATACCCTTAAATACCGCAGGTAGGGTCCGGGTCAGCACGGGTCTAACCTCCCAGGTGGCTCGTCATCTTCCCAAGCATGAGGATCGTAGATAAACGATCGCATGTCGGCCGGCATGTTAGCCGCCGGGTGGCCCGGGGGGAAGCAGGGCTCGTCGTTGGGAAGAGAGTCATGGGGGATGGGTATTGGGGAGCGTTTGATGATCCCTCTCCTTCTTCAATTGGAACTTCTCTGTCTTCCTTGACCGTAACTGCTGGTCAGCCACATACTTCTGCTCTTCCTTCTTCTTTTGTCGCGTCGCCGAGTTTGTCATATGTGAGTGTCAGCGACACGTCACGACGAAAAAAGGCAGCGGCGTCCGTGGATGTGCGTTAAAAACGCGGTCGATACGAGTAGCCGGTGACGGTAGAAGCCAAAGAGTCAATGGGTGGGGGGTCCTTTCGCACACATGCCTGCTCCCGCTCCTTTCGCGCACGCGCCCGCCCCCGTTCCCTATGCTCCTGCGCCCGCCTCCGCTTCACTTACGCCCGCGCCCGCCCCCGTCACGCCCACCCACCCCTGCGCCCATTTCCTTTGCACCCGCGCACACTCCTGCTGCCGCTCCTGCACCTCCCTCCTTCGTCGCGCCTGCGCCTGCGCTCGTCGCTCCTGCCCCCGCTCCCACTCTCGGTCTTCCCGTCTCCGTGGTCGCCAACGCCCCGAATCCGCCCCCTGCTCTCCCTCCATTCGACTCCAGCAGGGAGGCACGACTTGGGCCGGTCAACTGGGGCAAGAACATCAGCGGGGAGTCCTCTACGGTCATAAAGGCCGTGCTCCCTGCGGCGCGCAGCATCATGCGCAACTACCGTGCGCGTCGGGGCCCGGACCCACACACGATCATCGCATGCTTTGAGAGCGCCGATATCGCGTCGTGGTTTATCACCGCGTTCAATGCATCGCACGTCGTGCCGTACGAATCTGTTTTCGCTTCCCCAAATGCGTAAGGGCAGCTCATGCCGTTTCCATTCCTTCCTCACCTGTTTTACCTTTACTTCACCAATATTCGTCCCCTTCCGCTCCCTTTCCCACTCCATTAATCCATTCTAATGTACATAACTACATCACAGAAACTTCTCTACTCCGTACTAATGTACATAACACATTTTCTTCATCTACGCCCCATACCACTACTACTAATATTTCCCCATTTCACGCACCTTCTACATTCATCCCTTACCCATCGACAACGTCGATACATACCCTTTCCACCACTTCTCCCCTCCCTCTTGATCCCATGCTGTTAATACGACTTAAAAGCTGGAATATAGATGGGTCTTTTCTTCTTCAAATGAGCTGCCCCGAGACGCAAACAGAACTAACCAAGTATGATTTAAATTTCTTTCAAGAGACCCATCTACGGCCTCAACAGCACGACGTAGTCAGGCTACCTGCCGGCTACTCTATTTTATCTCGTACTCGTCGGCCGAAGCCTAACTTTGCGAAGTCGTGGGGCGGGGTCGCGTCCATTATAAATAGTGCTCGCGCGCCGTCGAAACGGCGTGAAGATCTTTCTGGCCCCGACTTCATGGCACTGCAACTTGGCAACATTGTAATGTATAACCATTCTTCCCGAGACAACGAACTGGGCTGGCGATCTCGAGCGTGATCCGTGTCTTGCGTTGGCTTCATCTTTGGCTATGGCTCGCGCTGGTGGCTATGATATTCTACTTCTTGGCGACCTTAACGCTCGCACTGGCTCAGATAAAGCTGGTAGGGCCGACGAGCGGCAAGGCCCGCTACCAAATATGGCAACAGATTCTGATCAGAACAGAAACTTACTGTAATCGAGTTCTTAAATAATGCACCTTTGCGAAAGAGACGGAGGATTTTATTCTTCAGGAATTGCGGCACAAGTTGTGGCCAGGATCGACGGATCGACTCCAGCTCCGAGCTGTTCCCTGTGCTGGACCACCTTTTCGTGCTTTTCATGCTGTCCTTTTTCAGTATCTTTGCCCTTGCGCAATTGAACGATATATTAACACCTCCTGAGTTTCCAACGAAGGTGTCGCAGACTGTCATGGTCTTCATGCTCAATGTTAAGATTTGATCACACACAGCACAGAGGACTGGAAGAAATCTTACTCCCATAATAAGTCAGTATCTGGACTTGGATCTCGGGGTCAATATTATTCACTAGCCATTCATTCCGCACATTGACCCAGTCCGGTAGAGATACACCATTGTAGAGAGAGAAATGTGTTCGGGACAATTGAGTACAATGCTCAGATAAAAAGTGTTCAGTGATCTTACTGCGAAGAGATTCCGGAGAAGACTTGTTGTTGATGAGTACAATTGAGGTTCGAGATTCCAGTATTGAAGTGTCTTTCTAGCAGAGACTAATGGCAAGAAGGACGCTTCCGATGACTTTCAAATAAATTGAAAAGATTAGTGACAGATGTAGAAGAATGAAGATCCGGGTTGGAGGATGCAGGGGTAGAAATATGAGTTCTCAATGCAGCACGCAGTTTGAATGACAGATTTCGCACTCCAGGGACAAATATATTGAGAGCAGCAGCAACATGAGAAATTTCGGTCAAAATTTGCTTGTGCTGCAGAGATGTCGAATGCTGCTCTGAATTCTAGTCTTGACGCTGATCACAGTCGAATCACCATACAGAGCTCGACAAGCCGAGCGATCTGAACACGGAGTGGCCGAAGCATCCACTGCATAATCAATCAACACATGCACCAGTCGCAATGCGGTTTAGTAGCACACATCGACCCTGTGTCAAGCTCAAACCTTCAGTTGGAATAGCATGTAATTGTAGAGATTTTTATATTGTCACCAAATCTGAATGGAATACAGAGATGCGCGAATGGGCAGTATGTTGACCAAAAATATCACGAATAATACTCATAGATGTCACAGACCAGGCAGTCATTGAACACGGTATGGAAGCGGAGGTAGACGGACAATTGCGCTGCACACACAGGATTGCAGCCGAGCTGTTCAAGAGGGCAGTTTTGGGCAAATGAAGTGTAATGGAGCACTTACACTCAAACGTATGATCTTGCGCATGCAGAGCATCATCGGGACCACACAAGGAACCCGGAGCACTGCGCCGGAATCCGGAGAGACTGATTCAGCTATAGTTACAAAATGTCAATATTCAGAATCATCTATCGTACTTACTTTGTGGCATTGCGGGCGCTATAAGTAGTGCCCGAAGGACGAATGATGTATGCGGAAGAGTTAGTCAACAAAAAAAAAAAAAGTCAAGACCGAGAACCAAGTCATAAGAGAGCTTCAAGCATACATGCAGGATGATGCAGCTTGATATGCATAGAACAGACAGACTCAATTCACGGCTAAGGTGCCGAGAGCAACAGAATGAAAAGCCGAGACCCCAGACAAAGGAACCCAGTCAAGAGACAAAGGAGAGGCTTCAGAACTAGGATCCACAGACGAGGAGAGTGGTACATTGTAAAAAAGTAGCAGAGGGCAACATCGGGGTTAGTGACAAGCAGGCAAGCTGTGCTAGCCATTTTTCATGGTTGGGGTTCATGCGACATCGGGCAATTTCGGACGCAACATTTCGGGGGATTACGCAAAGTTGGCCGTGGAATGTCGTGTTCCCATGGCAACTGATGGCCGCGTGCGGCAGGGTTCAACTACAAAACAAAAATGACAAATTTAGTGCAGCGGATTTGGACACTAACAATCTGTATATTGACCCAAAAAAACATCAGAAAAACAGCCAGGCAGCAGACGATAAAGGGCTCCGAATGTGAGTCGAGATGTTATTCGAACAACTCTCTATTGCTGTGTTTTTAAATAATGACACATTCGATATGACGAAATCTTGTTTGTCCCTGTAATGAAAATGTGATGCTCTGCAAGTGGCTGAAGTTAGGGCGCCCTATAGAAACCCGTACCTTACGGTAGCGGGAATACCCCCTCTGTTCATGATCCGTTCCGCATATCGAAGGATGTTAAGCCGGCATCCAGTCGCGGGAAATTTCTTTTTCGTCTTTGCAATGATTACGACCTAGTTTTCATTAGCGGAGCTGAATGTTTCGGCCCTGATAGTGGTGAGTACACCTCTTTTCAAGGCGACCGCAAGACGGTCATTGACTACGCAATCTGCTCCCGGAAGTTATTTCCCAAGGGCAAGTCTTTCCGTGTTGAACCTCGCGTGAAAGGATATGATCACGCTGCTCTGATCCTTGAACTTGAAGTGGAGGCTTCCATCCTCGGAGTCCCTTCGATACTCTCCAGGAAACGAAAGCGAGAAATACGTGTCCTCCCGGATGAAACGGAACTTGACAAACTCCTTATTGAAACAATCGAGGCCGGCAAAGATCAATCTAAAAAATCGCTTTCCCTGTTCGGTCCTGTTTTGTTCTCTACCAACCCAGTCACGGTGACAATCTGTGGGGCCTGCACAAATGCAGGGAAACATACGGCCTCTGCGGGAGCTGCTGCATTTTTTGGGCATAACTCGGCCCTCAACCGCTCTGTACGCGTGTGGGGAAACCAGAATAATGCTCGCGCGGACCTTATTGCGCTCCTGGCTGTCCAGTCAGCCCCTCGGACGAAGAATCTTATTGTATCGACCAGATCCGAATATGCGATCCGTTCAATCAAGTATTATTCATTCAATAATGATGCGTGTGGATGGAGATGCCCAAACGGCGATGTACTCAAGCTAATTATTGACTGGATCAAATGTCGAACTGCTCCGATTCACTTCTGCCATATTAAAAAGGGCAAGCTAACAGATGAATACAAGGCAACCAGAGATCTAGCTGACCAAGGGATGCAAATTCTGCGTTCAACCACTCTGGATAATCAAATCCCACCGCCCATGCTTCCATTTACGGCCCCGCCTCTGGACATCGAGAAGGTGAACATGGCCAATCCGGACATTGCTCCGCCGCCACGACGCCCGGAGTATCCTGCGAGCCACAGAGGGAGACAGCGCCTCTGGGAAATCAAAGAGCAAAATCGTAACAAGCTGTTAGACGCTCCATCAGCCGCTGTCTTCTGGAAGGAAATCAAACGACTTGTTGATCCTGCACCTATCCCTGTGTCGGTGACGGCGGAGAGCCTTTGAGATGTCTTTGAGAAACGACTGAATCCCCCAAAAATGCTCCCAGACTCTTTCGATGCGTCGCAGCACAAGATGAATCGCATCCTTGCTCAGCTGATCCCAGAGACAACTGCAGACTCATCGGAGGAGCGACGCTTTTCTGCGGAATGGACCGAGGCCAATATGGCTTGGGTGAAGGACCAGATCCGAAAGCACGGTTTACATAGCGCGTCGGGCGAGGATGCAATTTTATATGCTGAAATTCTCGAAATTCCAAATGACACGCTAGCCTACCTGTGCAACGAGTGCATTCGAAGAAAGGACGGACCTTCGACTTGGTTCAGAGTGGCCTCTGTAATACCCATAAGTGCATTGTATCAAAATTCTAGGTCAAACCGAGCACTACAGCTACTTTGTGGCATATTCTGCTCTCAGACAGCTCAAAACACCCCAATCTGACCTAATAAATGATTTTGGAGTTCTCAGAAAAAATCGTAAGATGTCATGCCCTCCGCATTTACAACACGAGTAGAATGAGCCTACCACCAAGGGAATCCGTTGAGAATTGAGGTCAGGATGGCCATTCTGCCGAAAACTTACTAAAAAAAAAAAAAACCGGCTGCGCCCTAAGTTCCGCAAAAGGCTGTAAAACTGATTGATGAAATCAAGTCCGGAAAACAACTGGATAGGTGTAAGAAGATCTAGTTGATCCTCTGGTTCCGAGTCTAATGCAACACTGGGTCCTTCATTCGTTCTTTCTAGTTCCGACTGTTTTTGCCGGTAAGCTTCTGATCACAATCTAGCCTAGTCTTTCGACTTGGCACGAGCGTTATCAGCGGGAGAAGTTTTCTTCCGTTTATTAGGTAGCGGTGGAAGATCAATTGGGGTCCCGAGACCTTCGTTTAATTTTCTAGCCGATCGCCGGGGAACAGGTTTTGAAAACTGTGATTCAACCGACTCTTCGTCCTCCTCTGTGAGGCTAGGTTCTTCTGGTTGTACAGAAGTACTGGCACGAGTTATTCTCGTTCCGTATGGAAGAATGGTGGTTTAGACCCTTCTCAAGCTGTGATCGCTCAAGGTATAATCTCGCTTCTTCTCAGACTTTTATAGTTCTGAAAGGGCGGTTGTCTAATCGTCTCGCTACGATTTCCTAGTCTAGATTTACTTGATGGGTCAATAGTGGAAGCCGAGTTTCGGAGACACGTGACTTGTAAAATTGCTAGCTGCAAGCAGTAACACATGCTGTTCAGCCATTATTGAGTGGTCTATGAGGTATGTAGAGAAATCCACGCGTTCGAGGCAGGCCGAGGGTACTGGAATTCAACGCGTCTCCAAAAATTCAAGTCCCCATTAGGTCACACCTTCCTAATTGGGCGTCGGCAGTTACCGAACCTTGGCTTCCAGTATCGGATGCGCGAGTGAAATCAGACCATAATCAAGTTTTTTTCTACCACTCACCAAAAAAAAAAAAACTTATTATCAGTCTGACTACGGGAGACTAACGATTTCCGATCCATTCAACTATTTCGATGAAATAGCTCAAATGAACCGCTCGCGGTGGGCTCCAGATGGACCACTGTCTATGTAAACAAGTGTGAAAATAAATCAAACAAATTCAAGTGTAAACACCTGAATAAATCTAATTATAACCACAAACACCTCAATAATACAGTAGCCCTAGTTCGAGGTTCCAACCCAGTATAGGTTGTTGCAATTTAGGAGGTGGCGGCCGGTGTTTCAAAGGACGCGACCGGGCGAGGGCGATAGATGTGAGAGGCAGGGAGGAGGAAACAGCGAGATGTGAAGTAGGGAGAGGGGCATTCGAGACGACTGGAATGGATGCGGGAATGAAGAGGAGATGAGCGAGGTTATCACGCGGGCCGAGTGGTGAGGACACCGGGCTTGGAAGAGGAGGGCCGAGTGCCCTGGTTGAGGAGGAAACGAAAGAGCGCGAAGAGGAGGAGGAGGAAGAGGTGTGGCTGAAGGTCCGGACCGTGCAACGTAAGAGGAGTGCGGACGGCGCACGAGGCAGGATGCGAGAGCAGCGAGCGAGTCAGCGGGTAGCGGAGGGCGGGCGTGTGCGTCCGCGAGTCATGCCACGGGGCCGTTGAACTCGTTGATAAAGACGCCGTCGAGTTCGGTGGGGAGCGCGAATCACTGAACAGGCAGTCGCAGTTGAGGATGTGAAGTACGGAGAGACCGCGGAAGGGAGCGTCGACGAGGGACAGGACAGTGGGGGTACGTAGGCAAACGGGGTCCACAGCTTGTTGGGTCTGCGACCCAAACCCCCCATGGATTGGTGGTCGGCAACGCTGTGCCAATTTCAAACTCCGACATTGGCTTGCGATGTGGTCAGAGACGATTCTTGCCTGTACACTAACTGGACAGGGAAGTGTTGGGGATTTACCCTGTGCGTGGGGTAGGGGGTGCGAGCTCAATGCGGAGTTATCCGGAGTTGGCCTCGGATCACGGAATTCACGTGGTGCTACATAGCGTGACCGTCATGTAACATAGCATCGCGCGTTTGTTTTAACGGGTTCCCTCATATCGTCGTAGCCTGCGCGCCCCAGGCTGTGGGAGTTTACTCAACAGGAAGTTCATATGAGCAAATGTGATTGCATGAGGTGTCTGTATGATGTATCAAATGTCTGAAGTGGAATTTTTGTTTGTCCCTTCTATGCCCCTCAACCTGCAGTTTCTGAGCACAAATCCTTCTATAACTCTTCTCCCTGGGTAGATATCAGAATTTGACTGCAGTCATTTAAATCTCTAGTATGTCCCACATATATCTACACTTGAGTTTCAGCCAATCACTATGCATGGAGGCCGGAATCTCTGGAAGAGGATCACTCTATTAATTCTAATAATAATTCACCGTTACGGCCCAAATTGCGACTCCGATAATGTACATGTATAACACATATGAGTGTCAGAAGACCGCAACAGGTTGTTGTGATGCTCGGTTTCGCTCCTGGGACCAGCGGATCCTTCAGCGCTTACCTCGCGCTCTTGCTGCGGAATTCCCGGCCCATTTGACTTGGCGGAGCGGACTGTCCACTTGCGCTTTTGGCGTAGTGAGGTCATGCTTTCAGCATGGCATGGGATCCGAGGAAGTAGCAGACATGTTTCGCATGCAGCACCTGCGGCGATACGATGAGTTACGGCTGCAATACCTGCGCACGAAAATCAATCAAATGGATTTTTCGGAAACATACGAACCATTTTTGCCATTTGAAGACCGTTCCCAATGCGACTTTCATGGGTTCACACCCAGTGGTCAATTGCTTCGGGATATATATGATGCATTTATCGAGTCGCGTCGTGAGACAATGAATCAAAACATGGCCATGCGTTCTTTGCGACTCGGTAAAATTGACCATAGCCACAAGGTCAGTATTCATGACTTTGATATTCGGGAGTATGTACTGAGCAATAAAATATTCTAGAATGCAAAGCACATCTTCAAGGTTGACGGTGTTCGAACCAGGCACAAGGATCTAGGCAGAAGCATCAAGTTCTTCCTGTGGATGCTCATCCACGATGGGTATAAAGTCGGAAAACACTCGGAAAAAATCCCAGGCCACGAGGAAAAAGCTACCTGCGAAAAATGCGGCACTGTGAGTGTCAAAGCTAATGAATTTCACACCCTCGCGCATATGAAATTCAAACTCCAAATCACTGAGTTTCACCTACTTTTTGTAAGATTTCATGCACTTTTCCATGAAAGTCATGGACTAGGTGCGGATCGCACTCCTAAGAAACAGTTTTCATGCACTTGGGTCACATACTTTTTGAAAGATTTTATGCACTTTTTGTGAATTTCATGATTTTGCCCATGAAATTCATTAGCTTTGACAACCACAGTGCGGGGTTACAGAAACCATGGAACATATTCTCACAGAGTGCGAAGAAAATGAACAACAAATCTGGGACCTAGCCAGTGAGCTCTGTATGAAGAGAACAGGGAGCCAATTGCGCCCACTCATTGGGGAAATAATGGATTGTGGCAGTATTAAGCGGGGATCCAAACCGGGAGCAACCGACAAAGGAACATCGAGATTATACCGAATTCTAGTTTTGGAATCCACCCATCTGATATGGCGCCTGAGGAACGAACACCGAATCCAGGGCAAAGACCCCGCCTCCGTGAGGGAAATGCAACTGAGATGGACCCGGATGATAAATATGAGGCTGGACCTGGACTGCCAAATGACCAACAAATGGCGTTACGAGAAAAAAGCGCTTGTGCTCAAAACCTGGAGCAAATTAATCCGAAACGAAGACACGCTCCCCGCAGATTGGACAGGGGAGCCCCAAATTTTAGTGGGTGTCGGCTAGGAAGTGATGACGGACTGGCCCTTGCAGCCCTGAGCTTCCAAACCGCAGCCCCACACGACGCGCCTCGCGAGCTAGTCGATACCTTTCGGCAGACGAGACGTACGTGCGTAAGTGCATTTCCTGGGGGTGGTAGTGTCGGCGGGGTTTTCTTGGCTCTATCCCTGCTCCCTAACGAGGCATAACGGGACGATCTGATCGGTCCCCGATGATCCCCCTGCGGGTGAGGGGAGAGCACGAATGTATTAAATACGAGTGCTACCTACTAATGCCATCTTTGTTCCACATAAGTTCCATCATACTTCTGCCGTAACACGTCGCCCAATATCCTCGAGGACGTTGCGGATGCCAGATGATCCAAAAAATAATATTTTCACTCGTTTGTTTCCATCACTAATTGCGCTCGAATTATTCCGGAAATTCTAGCTAGGTTTCACCTCGATCGGACCCGAACTCACTGAGATACGAAGATTAATGTCCACTTCGGCCTCGAGTCTAATGAATACCTGGCGCGTCAAGATCGTGCGCGAGGAGAGAGTCAATGTCATCCATGATGATTCTCTCTGCAACTTCGTCACCAGGCTCAGTCGCGAGTACTTGTTTTCAGAGTTAGGCTAGGGATATGTGTACCGAGAAACGAAAAAGCTGGCCGGGGAACGAGGGCGCAACGAGAAAAAGCTCTGATTACTGTTTGGCTGCAGCGGCGTAACTACATAAGTGACAGGTGACTATGCGTGACTGCGCCTCGAGCCGAACACAGAAACTGACACTTGTATGGCCCGGTAAAAGGTGGAGTTGCCAGTCCGTAAAGGAACCACCCAGTGCCGTGCGCGGAGGCCTTGTGGGACCTGCATGACGTGCAAGTGAAGCCGATGTTCACTTCGTTGCGCACGGGACACCAGATCTCATCAGGAAAGACCTTCTTTACTAATGAGCTCGGATTACCCCAAAAAGTCGATAATCTGCCCTGATTACCTTCCTTGCATTCATTAGCTTTCTAGTGACGTTGGTGATAAATTAGGAGTAATAAAACCTTAATTAGCCAGGGTTTCCAACCATTATCGTGGGGCAGACACAATATTAGTAGCTCATTTTGGGGCACCCTGCCGGTATTGGGAGCAAAATAATCATATTCAGATGGGCTACTTACTACTGCAGACAAACACATACTACTATGTACATTATCCAACTCTCAGTATGGCACGAACCACAGTCCGCATTCCAATGACCGCGGAGACTCTACAACGATGCAGATCAGCCTAGACAGTTGAGTCGAAGAAAACGCACATACATACATGATTTGTGACATTGACGTCCACCCACGGCCGAGGGCTGGCGGGGCGCATGCAAACATGTAATAGCAGCATTAGTTTCATGAAGCAGGTTCAGAAACTTAGGTCGAACCTTGCAAAGAGTTTAAAGTGCAAGCGAAACGACGCATTGGCACACGGTATCGACGGGGAGGGGCCGGCTTGACGGGGCACGCGATGGAGCAACTTAGGGGTATGTGAGCACAGTGTAGTCGGGGAAATAGGTAATGTCGAGCTCACGAGAGGGTATCTGCGGAGCACCAATCGACGTGCCTCAGGTCGCACACTGTCATGAGGGCGGGGACAGCCAGCCATATGTATGACGCCGTGCGCAGTGGAACTGGCCGAGCGCGAGCGTCGTGTGCCCACATATCATGGAGGAGCTTCCCGCTGTCAGCTGATTCCGTGCTGATGAGTGCGAAGGGGGCGACTTACTGTTGTGGCAGAAGTTGACGCGGACGTCGGCGGCGCCGGCGCTCTGGCTCGGGGATGAGGATCGCCCCCGATACCTTCGCGTGCCCGCCGGCTCAGACTACAGATATGTAAGTAACAAGCCACGCGCGACGTACCGGTGGCGGATGATGTCGTGCTGCTCGCGAGCATAGCCCAAGGAGACTGGAGCGCGGGTTATCCGCTCACGACTATGCGGGTGAGCTGGACGACAGAAGGGTTGAGTAAGGGCGCAGGAGGGGGGAGGGTGACGCACCTTACCAGACATGTGCATGTCGACGACATTGAAGGTCCGCGTTGCTGCCTTTATTCGAGACAAGTCTCAGAAACAGCCCTGGTGAAAACAAGAGAGAGGCCGTCGGGGGAGGCCCAACTCTACTGCATCGAATAACGGGCCGCCATACGCAATGTCGACCGTGAATCGGTGCTACGGGACAGGCGGGGGACAACTTGAAGACCACACTTCGCGTGTGGTGAGCATTGCGTGGGAGTCCCGAAGGGCTGGATTGCCGCCCTCCGCCAGTAAGCTCGCTACAGAGTGTGAGCAAACAGCCTAACGATGGAGACAACGGAAAACGCCACTTACAAGAACTAAGACGACTTGCTGAACGCGCAAAGGGGGTGTTGGATAGGTTTGAGAGTGATGCTATGACGATAAAGGCAGCAGAGATGGGAAAGCGGGGAGCGACGAAGTGGGGGGAAAGAGAGAAGAGTTGTTGACGAGTATTGTCTTCACATCCATTTACGGTCTCAACCACTTTTTTTTGATGGCACGTGTGCTCTGTGCCTGGGCTGTGCAACAGCCGGCCCGGGCCATCGGCAAAAGACTTAAACAATTTCGCTTCATCTCCCGATCTTATGCTCGCCCGCCGTCCGACTTATCACTTTGCACGCAGAAACCAACTTATTGTCGCAACATCTGGGATGGTTCCCATTTGCCTGGGGTCAATTTAGAAGCCACTTTGATATTCCGCATCGTAATGCTGGGAGTCTGGTTAATTGGGCCACATTAGCCCACATTGCGGTATTCTGAAATGGGGAAACAAATTAGTGGCAAATTAGTGAAGGAGATTTTTTCCTGATGCTGTCCACTCCGGGCCACGCTCCCGGAGGGTGGCGGTAGGGATCGGCACCGTACCGTATACGGTTACGGACCGTACGCCTTACGGCGGTTTACGGTAGACGGTTGGTACCGTAACCGTAACCGTAAGCAGAGCTGCAGGGCCTCTTACGGGACGGTACGGTACCGTTTTACGGTACGCTACGGCACTTACGGCCGTACATGTATATATATAGGATGAATAACTTGTTAATTTTAATTTCTATAAGTGTTCAAACGACAAAATCTGCTATATCCACATTCTGCTCCATCAATCTGAGTATATCCTCGAATGATTTTCGCTTCAGACGCAGGTGATGCTTAAGCAACATCAAAGTCCGAATGGTCTCGGGGTTCAAGCGTGCACGCCGCAAAGAGATAGTGTCTCGACCACCCGAAAAGACCCGCTCGACTGCAACTGCAGAGCCTGAAACACTTATTGAGAATTCTACCCTGCCGGATGGGAGAAAAATTTACCTGGGATGGTCATAATATCACGCGCCAGCCGATATAGGCGTGGGAACTCGGACTTCCTCGCAAACCACCACTGAACAGGGTCCGCCTGCGAGGGCGCACGTGGGGCATCAAAGTATTGCTCCAGCTCGTCAATAACCTCCTCTGCATCAGACCCCAAATCGTAGTCGGCGAAATTGATGACCCCAGAGTGACTCGTGGACTCATTTGTTGCGCCAGAGGTTGTAGGGTTCAAAGTGGGAGTGGCGAAAGACGAGGGCGGATAGTGTTCATCGAAATACCCACGGAGGGCGGCCGGTTGCAAATCAAGGTAGGCTTTCAGGTCGGAATCGTTGGCGTAGTCTTTGCGAAGTTCTTTAAATTGTAACAGGGATCGAGGACTGCCAATGTATCAGTAAATATACCGAGCGATATCAGAACACTTACTGGCTGCCCAAATGTAAAAAGGAGATTGGTCGTACTTGTAGTAGTAGTCGCTTAGCTTCCGATGTGAGCTCGTCAAGGCCTCAACGAGCTCCGACTCCGGCGAGTCCTCGGGATCATCTGGCGAGTCCTCGTGCACATCCTTTTTGAGCGAGATCAACTTATCCTTCAAGGTCTTCTGCAGACCGCGAAATATCGAGTGGGTGGATGAGAGCATCGGACGCGATGTCCTTGACATCTGACTGGTCGCTGAGCGGAAATTAAGCAACCAGTCAGAAACCATCGCAATCGTATCCCAGTCCTGCACAGTCAGTTCAACGCCACGAATATCCCGATTAGCGGCAATGAAATCATTACAGCCCTTTGCGGAACACAGGGCGCGGCAGTTTTTTTTTTTTCCTTTTTGAGACATTTTCGATCTTTTCGACCATTTCCCTCGCTGCGGGCTCAATTCTCAAAGTTTCACTCTGAAAACTATATGAGCTGAACGGCAGTGAAATTCCGCATGCCCTCTCGTGCTTCGTTTATTTTTATTCCACCTGTATAATATGCAGTATGAATTTATTACTCTTTCAAGCAGATCTCCTCCCACAAGGGGAGATGTTGATACCGTGCTCCAGGCCATAATTACAGCGAACATAGGTGTATTTCAGAGGTCACCTCGTCGCCTTATTTGTTTTTTTGTGCCCAAACGATGCAATTGAATGTGAAATATTAGTGTCTACTCAAGTACAATGTTTCTGCATGATATAAAGACTGGTTGCTTAGATATTTGTTCTGGGCCCCCTATGAGGTCCTTAGAAGAAACCCCACAACTCAGATTCTGGGTGCATGCCCTCATGATGGAACGCGACGCACCTTAATTTGACATCAGTTACGCATAACTGCACCACGTGACTGTTACAGATGGTAAATTGGCGCGCGTCGTGTGCTAGCGCGAAGGAGTTCAACGGTAATCTGAGTCGTAGGGTCCATTCTAAATACCTCATAAGGGGCCCAGAACAAACATCTAAGCAACCAGTCTTTATATCATGCAGAAACATTGTACTTGAGTAGACCCTAATATTTCACATTCAATTGCATCGTTTGGGCACAAAAAAACAAATAAGGCGACGAGGTGACCTCTGAAATACACCTATGTTTGCTGTAATCACGGCCTGGAGCAATAATTATGAACATGTTTCCCCCTAACTAATGTGACACTGCAAACGGCTGTCCCGGACGCCCATAGCTACATCGAGGCCAGAAAGCTCTAACTAGGGGATTGTTTCAAAAATAATGAATTTGTTTCAAACCCTGCAGATGGTCGTCCCGGACGCCCATAGCTACATCGAGGCCAGAAAGCTCTAACTAGGGGATTGTTTCAAAAATAATGAATTTGTTTCAAACCCTCGAGCATATGTTTTCAAAATATCGTGAGCAACATCTCAAATATGTCGTTTTGAAGGTTTTGAGCATATTCTGGCTAAAATGTCCGGTGAACATCTGAAACGACACTTTGACGATATCCCAGTATATCACAGCAACTGGCCAGAAACTCATGCGACAAGGACATAATTTTTTGTACACAACTGTAAGCACCAACACCGCTAATATTGAAGTTCTACTATCCTGCTGAGGGCCGAGGCGGGCTGGGCGCGGTTGCGGTTATGTACCAAGTCCACCAACCTACCGAGATGATCCTGATCATGAAATGTTCACGATTAACATTTTCCGTACTCAACCTCAACCCAAGCTTCAACATTGAATGATGGACCAATATGATTTTGGAAGCGCCCGATCGAACAAACCAAACAACTGTCAATGTTCGGATGGACCCACAAACCTTTCTCTCTCTGCCCACCATGTACAGCGGGCTCCAGCAGAATCTTTGCTACACACGGGTTCTGCTTGACATGCTGAAATGGGTTTCACGAGTGGCCTCGAGTGGTAATTAATTCTCCCGTCTCAGCGCTCGCAGCCAGGCGACAACCAACAAACCCCGGTTCCGTGTCGGTCCCCTCGCACGATTGGGGCTCAACCGGCCACTGCCACCTCCCTCAGAAGACTCACTCCAATTCCGCCGTTCTCCTTGCCAGTCCCTCGCGCTTTACCACCCATCCGCGCCGCTCGCCCTCCAAGGCCGAGACCCCCGACACGTTCCAGGCCAACGCATCCTCGCATGCCAGCTCAATCAACCTGCCGACGCTCCACTTGTCCTCGCCGACGCTTCAAAGATGGTATGCTGCCACAATACGGCTCAATCCCAAACCCTAATGTGCCTCGAGGACCAAAGTGATTTCAAAGTGGTGTATCAAGATTATCAAGGTCTTCAATCTTCAAAGCCTTGAATCCTCGCGTACTTCCATTATTACGCTGACACCCTTCCATTAGAAAAGGAAACGGAAAAGCCCGCTGTACGTCCTGCTTACTTAGTTGCACTCCATCGTACACTGACCGGTACACAGATTTAGGCAGACGCCCCAAATGTTTATGGACATCGACGCTCCCACGATAAACTCGCCAGCCGCCGCCGGTACCGTCGCATCTGTGGTCCCAAAGTCAAGTTACTTTGGTTCTGAATTGGGCATGCCAGGAGTTGTCTTAAAATTTGGCCCCAAAAGCAAAGTTGCTACAGAATCGGACAGCCGAAGATGCAAATACTTTTGATACACTACATACGTTTGGTGGATAGGCCGTAAGTCCCAAACTACTGACTTGTTCCGCCCCCAAAACCCCAGACCTCTGAATGCGAGGTCGAGACTAGTTGACTCGTAAACTCAATCACCACCAATCCTGAATGTCAAAACAACGTATGATTTACCCCGCTCATGGACTGTCTCCCATGTGGGCGTAGATGTTCGGTGCGAAAACAGGCTATGGAAGGGACCATTTTGCTGTGGGTTCAGGTATAGCGTCACCGTTTGCAGATGCGTATGGGCAGACAATATATCCGGCAAGACTGTGATTGAATTGTCAACAGGGATCACGATCCGCCAGAGAAGCGCACCTTGAGAAGAAAACATGTGCACTTTGAGTGAATGAAGGGTTCCGTAGGTTGACCTGATTAGGGAAAGAACTTGGGGAGCCTCGAGGGATATGCGATCCCCGAGGCGAAGACTGGTGATGGGTGGCATTGGGCTATGGGCCGCCAGCCATGCAAAGAAGTGACCAGCATTGTCAACGCGATGGCAATCCAACGAATTTAAACGTTGGAGCTGCTGGTCAATGGGCTTTGGCACCAGGGTAGATGACTGGATGACAGAAACGTCCAATCTCAGTGCTTCAAGCGCCCCCAGAGGTGTGATTACTGCTATCAGCATTGCCAAGTTGAGCATGATAACGCCATCAAGATCCAATTGAACTAGGCTTGAGAACCCGGGGGTGGGGTGAAGATTCGGCCAGTAAGTTTTGGCGATCCGCAGCCAATGCAGGTCTGGCATCATCTGCAATATGGCTCCTACGTAGGTTGTATATTGCCAATCGCTGCCGGTTGGTGGATAGACGTGGGGGAGGCGATCAAGCCCGGGGAAATCGATTGACTTAAGCACAGATGTGATGTGAGTGAGGGTCCCGGGTCCAGGGGTACGCAGGAGGTCGAGGAATCGGGCGGTTTTGGACGGTTTAATGATCACGGTTCGAAACAGGTGACGCCGTGCGAAGGCAAACCAGGTACGGCAAACCATGGAACAGGTGAGGAGAGTTGCGCGATCAGTCTTCAAGCCCTCCAAGATTGGATCCAGCAGGTCCAAGGGTAGGGAGATTTGTCCAGGATTGAGACACATGAGAGTTAGAGCTTGAGGTCGGTTACCATGGTGACCCGCATTAGTCACCGTTACCCAAGTGAACTGCACCCGTGTAATCGGCTCTCATCCGATCAAACACAGCCCCATGCGATCGCATCGGCACCATCAGGAGAACCCGGATTTGATAATCGGCAACCAATTATCACCATGACTCACTAATCGACATTTGATGATAATTTTGGACATTCGGGCACATTTTTTGAGAAGGTTTTTCAGGATGATTAGGGGCGCATATTTAGTCACACTACTGCTGGAATCATACTTACAGGTGTGCCAATAACGAGAAGGCGCGTCGCGACATAGTCTGTTCGCAAATCACGTGATTGTTAGAGTCATCGCGGTCGCCAAGTCAAACTGGGCGGGAAAAATCCAAGAAAAATCTATGGATATCCGTAGATATTCTGGGACATGAAACCGAATAAAAAATTCTAAAATTCAACATACTGTGACATCTGCATGTCGGTCCGACCATGGACTGACATAGAACTTTGTGCAAAGCTCCAAGACATTCTCGCTAGTCCATTCCCGAGGAGCGACGGGGTCGAATTGCGGGAATAGATGATTACTTCGGCGAATATTCGCAACAGGGATGATGCTCGCAGCACGCTCCACCGGTCGTGAGATCTTGTACATCCCATGGTTCGCACTATGAAGCTGTATTAGGTTGAAATTCAACAAGCCGTAGGTTGACTTAAGGCTTTCAACCTATCTTCGGAGGTATTTAGGTTGATTTCTTTCAACCTATGGTTTAGGTTGAATATGCACCTATTGTTTTCAACCTATCTCTGGATGAATTTAGCCCGAATTTTAACGAAGCATAATTCAACCTAAACCTGCATGAATGCATATGGTGGCTTGCGACTCGCGAGCTCCAAGCTTGAGCTATTCAAACACAATCATTTTAAGTTGAAGACCGAAGAACATATTAGGATATCAATCCTTGGTATCTGCCATAAAGCACATACGAGCTGCAACTGCGCTCGTTATACATATATACGTACTTGTGTGCACGCGCGCGTGCGTACGCGGACCCCGGGCGGGCGACGGATCCGGAAATTTCGTCAGCGATCTAATAATATCACACCATCGATGGCGTGATTTGATGGATTTGGTTGATCAACGACACGACTCCTCAGCTGGCCCACGCCTCCCCCACTCTGACATTTCCTTATAAGGCATATCTAATCAAATCTATCTGATGGATCCTTAGGGTCGGGTGAGCATGTGAGTAAATTAATTTCAAGACGCCTTTTCCCATGGAGCCAGTAGTGTAGTGGTTACGACCTCGGTGCTAACGTATTCGACATGGTTCGAGCCTGAGATGTAGAATACTTTTTTGCCCGTTTTTTTTGAAGTCGCCGCTACCCCTGTGCAGGAGTTGGCTTGATTTCAATACCAAACAGTCTTGCACCACGCGTATATATTCTGTTTATATGTACCTACCAAGTCCCATGACAATCGGTTGTCTACAAATTGAGGTACATGACATTTTGCAATAACATTAGTAGTTTTTTGGGCTAGGGGCCTGATGTTTTTCAACACCCATTTGTTTTCCCCCGAATTTTTTGTATATCCTAATTTGAGACACCTGTTGGTTTAATTTGAGCCACTTGCCAAGGCAATTGGACAAAAACTGAGCTCAAGCAGATGTAATTTGCACTGCAAAGCTAAGTATACATGTAATAAGAGGTTGGATGTTAGGGTAGGTATCCATTGATGTCAAAAAATATATTTGACACTGAAGAGAGCAAACCACAGCATGTACAGAGTATATACGTCACACAAAGGGAGGGTAGAAAAGAATGTCGCTGCCCGGACTCGAACCCACGCGGTTGATAAGGTCACGTGAGTGTCAGAGTGGGGGAGGCCAAGGGGGGTTCGACTCCTCTCTTCCCTCTCCCTCCCTCTCCCTCCAGGCCACAATCTTCTTACTTTCAATAGTTTGGATGATGTCTCTATGAAGTTCTCTTGACCTCCCTGGTGTTCTTCTGACAAGATCTGGGTCTGCTGGGTGCACGGCAATACCTGGATCTTGGATGACGCTGGCTCAAGTACTCACTGTGTTGGATCTCTTTTCTACGGCCCTCAAAACTACTTTCACAAGACTATGGACCTCAAAACTACCTGGGACTTGTCTCTGCCAGCCCCCCTGTTCCTGTGCTGTTGTGTGCGGCTGCTCTTGTGGACATCTGCGCCCTTTCCACAGATCGGCATTACAGCTGGTGTGTATATACTCCTCCTCGTCACTCAGTAGCTGATATCACCCCCAACTCCCCTCGTCCTACAATGTCCGGCACCTCCCTCTCGCGGTGCACCCCCTTCGGGTGCTCGGGGTGCACCTCCCTCCCTTCCTCGACAGCGGCGATGGCGACGAGATCGTCCCATACGTGCGTGCAACGGCGACGATGGGTGCAAGGCACCAATGTGGATTTCGTGCTCACGCAGGCGGGCACACGATGGTTAGGGTGGAGCACGTGCAAGTGGTCACGCAAACCTCTCCCGTGTTGAGGTCGAAGCCCTCGGCGCACCGTCGTGGTATGAAACAATGAATTTCTTTTCTGGTGTTAGTCCTCGATACGCTGACTTCCCACTGAGGGTTCACCCTGAACTGATAGTTCGTACCTATACACATGAATCGCACTTTCCTATAATTGTTCCGACCGCTTCCACCCGTGAAATTGATGAACAAGGAACAACTATAAATGTCGCATCGAACTCAGGCTCTTGAAAACAAAGCTTGGCTACAGCGGGTGCGATAAAATCCCCAATGCCGGCGCCGTTATCATGCCATAACCGCCGTGCCGGACAATCTCCTGGACCATCTTCCCGAGCTGCGGATTCTTCTCGCCGCGCTGAAGGAAATCCAACTCGGCCCGCTTCCTGGATCGAATCATGAGACCGGGACTCATCCTCCTCCGCCTCCGCCCCCATCTCCCCCGCCTCCGTCCGCTGCCTCGACTCCTCCATCCGCAGCCTCGACAACACCCGATTCGGCCCGCTGCCGTCTGCCGCCGCAACTCCCACTCGGTCTTGAACCACTCGGTCTCGCACCCACACCCGCTTCACCCCACTGCGTCCTCGCCACTCATCGCCTTGACACTTTATACTTCCAATCCAGCAGCGGTGATTCGCCCGACCTTTCCCTCCCCACTTCCTCGCTCAGCCACCCGTCTTCGGTGTTAAACTATGGCTATGGTATTCAAACCACAAATTCGTCCGCATGACCCTCTAACCTTATCGCAGATGCACCCTGTGGTTCTGCCGTCGCATTAGCAGAGGCTCAAAAAACTGGGGACGCGAATACGGTGATCGGTACGATACCATTCTTATAATCTGTAACGCTCGTTGAATTATCTCTTCCCACAGATAATCTTTCATAAACGTACCGAGACATCTTGTCCGCATCCCCACCGGAAGCAGTGGGGATCTACACCAAGCCTTTGTCGACGTCCTGCCAGAGACTCGGAGCCTTTGGCTGGCCGAGTAATAGAATTTGTCACGGCGAGACGATCTGTGAGTCATTGTGCGGTCTTTGGCTTAGACAGGCCCGCCTATCTAGATTATAGTCAAGCTGGTGGAACTACTTTTAATGATTTATCGGGGACCGGGGATTGACATTCGTCCGATATGGCGGTCGGCGTGCACTTTTATTGCCGCAAACAGGAGAACTTTGCTATCTGTAGTATCCTCCTTGCCGCTTCACTATGCGCGTTGCGCTACCGTATCCAGATGTCCGCTGCTGCAGGTCAAGCAAGATTCAGTCGATGAATACGGATACGCTGAGTTTGCCAACCATCGATCTCCTGTTTTCGTTTCTTGTCAAAGAATGCATCTGCGCGTTTCCAGAAGTCCTGCCCTCCCATTGCACCTCTCTCCCAATCCCCGACGGGATTTTTATATGCAATCATAGCAAAACGTGGGTCAGAAATCGGCGGGTGATTATACAGTATTGGTGGTGTGTCCCAGCAGATTAGCAGGACTTTGAGGGCTCTGCAATTTGAGAGGGCCCCTAGAACAACGAAGCTGGGTAGTTGATAGTTGAAGGAGAGATGAGTGAGGATGGGAAGCTGGGAAAGACCCGACCACCGCGCCCAGGGCTCGTCCTGTCCGACTGCTGTGACAGTAGGATCGGAAAATCAATACTCGATGCTGAGGTATTGAAGGACAGACGAGGAGCCTTGCGCGAAGTCTCTGGCAAAGGGGTAGCTTTTCGTTTCCTGGTTCCAAGAAGTAACAAGCACCGCTGAGTTTCGCTGGATGTAAGCAGAGGTGGATTGAATCCGACTAGCATAGCTTCCGACCTTAGTATAAGACAAGCTTCTGAACACTCATGAGCGAGAAATTCCGAGCATAAGGTATCAGCACTTTTGTGCATTTCATTGGAGTCTCTTACAGACACATGCTGATGTCGTCCAGCCATAACCCTCAAAGCTTGAACCACAGGTCGCTGATAATGAATAAGGAACCGTACAACAGCAATTTTGTCATCTTTAGAAATGCGAACAAAAGGATCATCATTCATATTAAAATTATCATTTAAATTCGTATTTCGAGGGTGCGCTGCTAGCGTACTAGCAGCGCGAACATCCTGACTGGACGTTCCATCTCGCAAGCGAGAAGTTACAACATCGATGCCACGCGTATTTGGCATCAATGAGGGGGCAGGTACTACATCAGGTCCGCCCACAGACACTGATGAGTCCGACAACTCCAAACCGAGGTTTGCTCGAAACATCGGAGCGAGGAGTGGGGAGGCTGAGAGTAAACACATAAGTACATGCCATTGACAAGACAGAGGCGGCCACGCACCTGTGGACGACTGTGTAAGCGCTGAGCCGATTGTTCGAAGATCAAGCGAGCCAGAGTTTAGATGCACGACGAGCTGGGGTGCAGAAGTCCGAACAAGGTTGAGCCAGTCCAAACCCAGCACCAAGTCGTATGGCAGAGAGGCATTCACAGGGATATCGTGCAAACAGACAGAGATGATGCCCGCGTCACACGGGAGCGTCAGAGGGCCGGAGAGTTGGGATGCGCGTGTACGGAGCCCAGATTTGAGGACCCAATCCAGTGAAGCAGAAGAGCATGCAGCACGGCTGTCGAAACCAGTAGATACAGGCAAATTGCAGAAGGTAGCAGCGAGCGACATGGGGGAGAAAGCAAAGGTTTGTGCGCTGGCAAAATCAAGGAGACTCGGATGTTTCGTGACGTGATCGCCGCCCGAAAAGTCCCACGTCAACGGATACTAGCCCGAATATAAAGCAGAAATGAGTAAGACACAAAGTTGAAGGTGAATAACTTGAGAGCAAAAGTGTGCACACAGCTGCAAGCAGATGAATCAAAGAGAAGCTTTTTTTTTCCAAAATAAAAATGCGGAGTTGAATTCCTTTGTTTTCGCTGTTTACTTGCGTTCGTGTTCCGCGATGACCAATTCAGCATGACAAATAGATCAAAAATGATGCACGAAATCGATGTTCCCCTGGGTAGCCAAACCTAAAGGTTCAGCAATGAGGACTGCGAAGATTTCCGCACCGAATGGAACTGTCGCCCGATATCTGGGGAAGGCCATGACCAGAGCCCCGACGTGTGTATATCTGCCAGTTCGCTTGAATTTGTGCTAATGCGTGTACAGGACATGTGTTTAATTGGCAAAATGCAAGAGGGAGTGTATCTAGATGATTGCGAGGGCGTCCACCCCAATGTGATCGAGCGGTACTACGGCACGCACGGACCAGAAATCCATCGGGAGGCTGGTCAAACCGGTGCGGGTCAGCTTGATGATGAGGAGATATCTCCTCCGCTCAGCGACTCTGGTGACATCCCCAATGAAGAGACCGACTCGGATCCAGAGGAACAAATGGAGGACGGTGCTTCATCGAGCAGTGCTGGTGACAATTCAGGGGAACAAAGCGAGGAAGAGCCCGAGGAGGATATTGACAGCGAGGATTCAGAAGAAGAAAACAATCTTGCGCAACATGTTGAAGAGGCACACGCTGAGAACTTTCACCACGAAGCCGTGCCCGTTCCAAAACACGCCAATCCATTTGACGACAAAGACTCAATGCAGCTTTTCTATGATTCACTCCAGGCCGCTATCCGGGATGAACTTGTTCAATCTGGTTAGAAGAGTGGGGCGACGAGGGGTATCCAACTTTCGAAATTTTAAAGTCGGGTCGCCGGGGTGGGAGGCAGCTTCGAATTTCGCTCCCAGATTCAATCTGGCGACCGTGCGCGGAGATGTGGGGATTTGTAAACTTTTTGTGACGTGCGGTTGGTCGTGGAATGCCGTCAGCCACCCCGAATTCAAACTTTTTTTCGAAAAGTAGATCCCTTCCGCCGTTCTCTCCGATAGACGTGTTCTCTCCGGCCGGATTCTCACCACAGAAGCGAATAAAGTAATTGCTGCGACGCGTCAAAAGTTTGAAGGCAAATACGCCACCTATTCTGAAGATGGTTGGAAGATCGTCGCGCGTTCCCTTATACATATCTACTTGGGGCTCTCGGCTCAATGCCGGGAGTCGCCGTCTTGCTAATCTCCTCGCTCATTTATGAGTACGCCGGAATTAGATGAAAGTGCGACCGGGAACTTTAGCTGTTCGAGTAGGGTTACGGGTTCCTTGGATACCCACTTTGATGTTTCCGCTGCGGAGTGCGGAACGCGAAGAAATAAAATGTGAATTTAAGTTTGTAGATACTAGACCCTATCTATGATGAGCGATGTAGCACAATTTCACGAAGTTAGTGCCTGGGGAAATATCTATGTAGCAAAATTTCAAAGAACATCGTTCAGCGTGGCACAACATTTCTTCTTGGTTAAATTTTGTGAAAAGTGGTGAGGGCGGGCACTGGCCGCCCATCATCATCTCCAGTGCCTCCCAAAATTTGTGGAATATGCTGGGGGTCGAGAATGGCGTGTGCGAGGTTTCAGCTCGTTTTGATCTCCCAGCAACATCGTTCATCGTGGCACAACATTTCTTCTGGGTTGAATTTTGTCAAAAGTGGTGAGGGCGGGCATTGGCTACCCATTATCATTTCCAGTACCTCACAAAATTTGTGGAATATGCTGGGGGTAGAGATGGCGTGTGCGAAGTTTCAGGTTTTTTTTTGATCTCCCAACAACATCGTTCAGCGTGGCACAACATTTCTTCTGAGTTAAATTTTGTGAAAAGTGGTGAGGGCGAGCATTGGCCGTCCATTATCATTTCCAGTACCTCACAACATTTGTGGAATCTGCTGGGGGTCGAGAATGACGTGTGCGACGTTTTAGCTGTTTTTTTTGATCTCCCAACAACATCGTTCAGCGTGGCACAACATTTCTTCTGGGTTAAATTTTGTGTAAAGTGGTGAGGGTGGGCACTGGCCGCCCATCATCATCTCCAGTGCCTCCCAAAATTTGTGGAATATGCTGGGGGTCGAGAATGGTGTGTGCGAGGTTTCAGCTCGTTTTGATCTCCCAGCAACATCGTTCATCGTGGCACAACATTTCTTCTGGGTTAAATTTTGTCAAAAGTGGTGAGGGTAGGCATTGACTACCCATTATCATTTCAAGTGCCTCACAACATTTGTGGAATATGCTGGGGGGCGAGAATGGCCATTATCCTTCGTGGGACATTTTTAGAAGATACATAGCCCGCGCAATTCTGAGCAAAACTTCAATTCGGATTTTCCGTAGCTGGGTTCGTCGTGAAGCGCTGGGCCTGAAAGCTCTCCATAAAGTCTGGGGCTACATATGCAGCGCTGTTTTCAGTTTGGTATTAAGTTAGGGGGTCGAAGCCGGACTAGCCGGCAGGTGATCAAATCGTGACAACCCGTGATGGCATGACCCATCCGTTTGGGGAATAAATCTTTGTTCGAGGCCATCTCATACTCAGAAATAGCCAAATCCTGCACTGTGGCGGGAAAACAACCAGAAAAATCGGGATGCATAATTTCTGATGAACTGACAGTTTCTGGGGACATTAGATTGTGGTTGTTTTGCACTGTTCTCCATGCTAAACCAAACAGTTGCAATTGGACCTCGGCGCGGCTTGCCGAGATTTGCGAAACGGTAAATTGAAGCGTGTGGAGTCATTTCACCCCTGAATTTGACCGGGCCATGCCCACTAACTTTAGGTAGTGGGTCCTATACTGTAGCCAGCGAAATTTCACGCTGAACTGTCTCCTCAGATATTTTCTCCGGGCTCACAGAGATATGCCTTTAAGAAAACAGGGATAATCCTTGTTCTGCCTAATCGGGAAAACAGGCTTCACAGGCTCATCTACAAGGTAATATAGGGCACTAAAAAGAAATCTGAGGAGACAGTTCGCACCGAAATTGCGCGGGATTTCACCCCAGCATGACCCGGTCAAAATTCGAGGTGAAATGACTCCACACGCTTCAATTTACCGTTTCGCAGCGAAATCTCGGCAAGCCGCGCCGTTCAATTGCATCTGTTTGGATTAAACCCCTAAACTCGGCAAGCCGCGCCGAGCGGTTCAGTTCGTTCGAGGTTTGTTCAGCTTATTATGAAGTTCTGTGAAAGCCAGAACTTAGTTCTGATAGTCCTTCTACATCAGTGGTTGAACTGTTAAAATTTCCCCTTAACCGGTTAAAAGTTGGAAATTTTATCCGAATTGCCCGGGTTTCGCAGCAAAAGTGGCTCCGATCTTTTGATATTGGAATTTGCTGGGTGGAGATTGCTCGAACTTGCCCTGAATTCCGTCCTATTTCGTGTATCACACAAAATTCAAAAATCTGGCTTCGTGCGTCTATTGTAATGATGATTTCCCGCCGAACCGCGGGCCCCAAGTGTACAAGTGAAAAGTTTTAACGTTTTTCAAACAGGAACCAATGGTTACAGCCAACCGTCAGATATGGTGCGAATCAAGTAGTCGCCGCTACTTTTGTGCACCCTTGCTTGCGAAACTTCACCGGAATTTCGATTCGTCGCGCGTGCGGTGCAATGCCGCTGCGCTAGCGGTACGAGGTTTCTTTGTGGTAAGAGTTTTGATGGATAGATACATGGAACACACACCTCGATCTCCTTCTCAATACCATTGTCTGAATCGCGGCCGGTGGTCCTCTCCCCTTGGCTGAAGCTCGTACGCAGAATGATGGAGCCAGTCTTGACTGCTTCCGCGTCGGTGGACGTCGGTACGTCCGGATTTGCGCTCCATCGACGCCTCTTCGGATGTCAGTGAAATGAAGTGCTTCGGCGGCGTTCATCCTACTTTCTGCTCGCCAAACGTCTGAGAACCGTTGGTCAAGTTATTGGCCTCCCTGATTTGTGATTTCAGAACTCCAGGCGACCTGCAAGATATGGCGCATGAGTAGTCGCCAGGTATCAGAGATGCGGCTACATGGGCGGCGCCTGCAAAGGAACTCCTCTGATTTCAGGTCAGAACGTTGGCTAGTTAAACAAGAGACTCGAGGGCCTGCCCAACTTTGGTGTGAAGCATTCCACGTGGCCAGGCACCCTCATGAATCGAAACCTGTGCGTTGACATCGAATAAGAACCGAGTCACAAGATTATACGACAGCAGAAAATGAGAACTGACACCTACCGAAATGCCTTTGACCGCCGAGATACCATCAGAAACATGGCGTATGCAAAGAGTGCAGCCGCAGATGCAAATGGAAATACACCACCGGCGAGCAAAGTTTGGAGCTCTGTCAAACACAAAGATATTCCGAGGAACATTCGTTTCTTCCTCTGGATGCTGATACATGACGCTTATAAAGTCGGCTACCACTGGGAGAAAATCCCCGGCAGCGAACACCGGGGGGAATGTAATTCCTGCGGGGTGACGGAGTCCATGGAACATATACTCCCCCAGTGCAGAGAACCTGGTCAAACCCAAGTATGGGACCAAGTGAACTATGGCAACTTATATGTATAATCTAGTTCCTGAAATACCGGGATAGTGAATTTGATGCCAGGTTCCCATATTGAACAGCAAGCTGATCGGAAGATCAAATCTGCCCAATATTTCGTGACCACTAGATTGGAACCTGGCATCAAATTCACTAAGTGTTGGGCTTGGGATTGGCCCTTCTCATGGGCCCAACATACTGAGAGTTACATTGTTCTGTTTCTCTCCAGCTTCTCTGTCTCTGCGCATCTTTAATCCTCATGTCGGTTTCCCAAATGGACGATCACTAGGGCGCGGCCGATTTTTTTCTGCCTTGGAAATTTTCGGCAGAACAGCTGCCCTGCCTTCAAATCTTATCCGATTTCATCGAGAACTATCCTATTCTACTCGCCCTGAGAATCCGAGCATCTTTGATTTTTTGTTTTTATCCCGGAATGAAATTTTCACCCAAAAAATCCTGCTTTCAAGCAGGACAGCTGTAGTATTCGTAATAGTGCTCCGATTTTCCCAATTCTTGGATATGTCATGCATAGATAGTATGTGCAGTCACCAGTACCTTATACATGTTGCAATATAAGGAATTTCCCATTCGGAGCCCGTCACTATGGGGTGTAAATGACACCCCTGCCACGCTACATGGGAAATGGAAATGGTATATTATATTGCCTATTCTAATGCACCGAGAACTAGAAACACATAGAGGTGTGTGTTTCCAAAAATCTAGACCAATAAGAGCACTATTACGAACACTACAGCTGTCCTGCTTGAAATTGGGATTTTTTGGGTGAAAATTTCATTTGGGGACCAAAACAAAAAATAAAAAAGGCCGGTGACTGCGGATTTTCAGTGCGAGTAGAATGGGCCAGGTCCCGAGCCAATCCGATAAGATTTGAGGGCAGGACAGCTGTTCTGCCGAAAATTGCCAAAAAAAGAAAGAAAAAAAAACCATCCGCGCCCTACAAATATGAAACATATTTTAACCACACGAAAGGTTCTGTATTCCGCCCCTCGACCTCTTCTGGGTCAAATCTCCTAGAAATTGGCGATGGAATTCCTGAATGGACCCTCAAATATCCTAGCACCTGCCAAAATTTGCGGAATATGTGTCAAGCACAGAATTCTGTGCGCGGCATGAACCATACAGTGGACGAGCGTGGTTGTTTGACCTCATTTCTTGACCGAATCACTTCACATAAAATGTTGGAATGAACTTTCATCAATTTCAACACCTTGTGCGTGGTTTAATCCATGCCTCACGTGTGCAGATGGCGCACAATAAAATAAATGGGCGTTTTCTGAAAAATAGAGTTTGTGGAATCCATGGTGTATATGGTCTGAAAGTAATTGAAAAATGAACCTCATACATATGTTGGTTGACTTAAATCCATAGGCTTTTGACCTCAACGGCTCGCCCAAGTTGGCCATTTTGAGCATTTTTGACGCAAAATGGGCCAAAAATGCTCAAAATGGCCGACTTAGATGAGACATTGCGGTTCAATCCGTCTCGGCCTGTATTTTTAGCAATATTATTTATATTTTCTCTTCCTATCAAATGGATCGAGCGACCTGAAATGGCCTTAAAGGGCCTTATAGTGTATTCCCTGGGTGGATTCAAAGCAGCCTCTATAGGTGTGCCAGGCAGGTCCATCCTTGCATAGAAGGGAGATCTCATATCAGCCCAATTGTGTTTTTCACCGAGCAGTCACTGGGATTATGATACCAATGTAGATATTGATAGGGTTGGTTTCGTTCTTTGAACTCACCAGGTGGGAAACAGAGCCCACAACCAACGGCATCGATATCAGGCAGACAATTTGGCATATTGTTGTTTCCCATTCTCTCGTAGACAGACACTTCAACAAAAAATCTCGTACCTCACATGTTGAAATGGATGATGATATAACTTATGATATTCGATGATGCCTTTTAGTCGCATGTAACTACATCCTTTATACGAAGTACAGCCTCCACGGCTTCTGAATATCTATAATGACTACAGCGTCAACGGCGTAGGATTGGGTGTCAATTCAATGTAGTCCCTTGCTCGCGGAAAGCTGAGGCCGATAATTTGAACGCTGGGCGTCAATTCAATACAGACGCTTGCTCTTGGGAAGCTCAGGACGATAATTTGAACGCTGGGCGCCAACCCAATACAGTCCCTTGCTCATGGGAAGCTCAGGCCGATAATTTGAACACTGGGCGTCATGTGGCTGTCTCTTATCTTTGGACCCCCCCTTGAGACTGTCGGCAGGAGCTAGAGAAAATGGATGAGTAAGGACGAGAAGTCAGAGCGAAGGTGACGGAGGAGGCCAAAAATTAAGAGAATCAGGGTTTGCCAATGAAATTGACAATACCCGCGAAGGATCGGCTTCGCGTCTCTTGGTCCAGAACAGAGATCCATCAGCGGGGCAAGCATCACCGACTGGACAGAAAGAGATTGTGCTGGTGGCCAGGCCACACAGCTCAATCTGATCCCCCAGAACCCAAACAGAAGTCGCAACTTGGCAGGCTGCAAGGACCTTGATCCCCCAGAACCCCAACAGACGCTTGAATACGCTCGAAATGAAATGTATTTCCATTTTCCGGCAGGACCGGTGATTATCGGTTGGTAGGTCCGATCCAGCGTCCGGACAAATTTTGAAGATTTGCCTCTGAAAGTATCTGCCAGAGTCCGGACAAATGAGCCTCTGAGCGCATCAGACGTTTGAGGCAAAACTCCGGACAATTCACGCGGATGGCGAGAAGGTCTCATCCGGCATCCGGACATTTGATCGTAACCCATTTGGTCGACACTCAGCGGGACTGCGCGATTTTTTTCGGCCACTCGCGTCCATTGGGTCCAAACTAACTCTCTCAATTTGCTCCTCTACCTGCTTCCTCTCTGTTCCGTTACAACATGTCTCATTGAGCTCGTATCCGGCCGGTGAGATTGTCAAAATGTTCCACAGCCATGTCGAGATTGGGGCTCGTGCTCAAATCAGCTTCGGGCAGCTTGTGGCGGGGAAAGAAGTGCTCGCAAAGGCGCTTTCAAGCCTGAACACAATACGACGAAAGGGGAGGGCAAATATCCATATTATGGAGCTACCAGAGAACGATTGAATAGATGATTGAATTTATTAGATTTTTTGCGCATCTTTTTAGGCCCCAACAACGTTTTTTTTTGCGAAATTTCAAGACTTGGTAAAATATGCTCCTCGACCTCCCTCAACGTTCAAAAAAAGTGTCAAAAGTCCCTAGGTAAAAATTGAATAATTTTCAATTTTACAGCCATTTGCAGAACTTAGGGCGCGGCGTTTTTTTTTTTTTTTTTGTAAGTTTTCACGAGAACAGCGATTGCGGGATCATTTTTCAACCGTTTGCCCTGGAAATAGACTCATTCGATTCGCACGGAAAGGGCGGAGGGCCTTGTCTCCTATCCTTTTTTATGGGCACCGAAAATCTCCTTTTTGGGATAGATTCCCGTGTTTTTCAGTGGTTGAGCGGAGAACACGTCCCATGGGACCTATTTTGCTCCGATTGACCTAGATTTTTATTATGGTAGACTTCGGAATATTCCGGAAGGCCTGAAATACCGGTATTTTGAATGGGATCAATACTTCAAATATACAATTCATAGATACATCTTTCATATTGTTGATCCCAAAGTGTATGGTAAATTTGAACCAGCGTTCACATTTACTATCCCGGTATTTCAGGCCCTCCGGAATATGTCCAAGTCCACCATAACAAAAATCTAGGTCAATCGGAGCAAAATAGGTCCCATGGGACGTGTTCTCCGCTCAGTCACTGAAAAACACGGGATTCTATCCCAAAAAGGAGATTTTCGGTGCCCATGAAAAAAACCTAGGAGACGAGGCCCTCCGACCTTTCCGTGCGAATCGAATGAGCCTATTTCCAGGGCAAACGGTTGAAAAATGATCCCGCAATCGCTGTTCTCGTGAAAACTTACAAAAAAAAAAAAAAAAACGCCGCGCCCTAAGTTCTGCAAATGGCTGTAAAATTGAAAATTATTCAATTTTTACCTAGGGACTTTTGACACTTTTTTTGAACGTTGAGGGAGGTCGAGGAGCATATTTTACAAAGTCCCAACCCAGTTTCGGCGGGCCGCCAAAATCCCCACTAAATGTCCCAGAAAAAATTTGTGACGCACAATATGAGATTCAATGTTGGGAATTTCCGGCTGCCAGATCAGCGGTACAATTTTTGAGAGTGCTTGCCAGGTCTCGAAGCACTCTTTCAACACAAGATCATAAGCTACAAAAGGCGCAACCTGCGCAACGGCCCGGAAGTCCCTGCCTGTCAAAGAGCCCGAATATTGAATAAGAGTCTTGCCCGCAAGCGGTGATATTCCTAATCCCGAGACGTCGAGAGAAGAGAGTCGAGTTGCAAGAAGTTATTTCTTGTCGTCCTTTGTTTTGAGCTGGACCTGTATTAAATCACGCCAGAGGTATTTGACGAAGCCAAGCAGGATAACGTGTAGGATTTCTACAGGAGTGTCTTGGTGAGGATCATGCCCTGTTCGGAGTGTAAGTGATTTATCGTTGTGGACTGGAGGGGATGTGTCGTCAATTCTGGTGCTTCTTATTCTCCAGACGGGGCTCATCGTGTCGTGTGGAAGGGTGGCCAGTCCTGGCATGCAACCTGAACTTCGCGTCCGACAAATCTTTCTATCAAGATGGTATCGCACTCCCACCTCACAACGTCAGTTGACTGGCCTCGCCCATGTAAAATTTTGCTGACGTCCAATTCTACTCCAAGCCTGTTGATAAATCAACGGAATCGAGGTCGCTATCCAGATGTCCATTAAATTCGGTAAGACATATCCAACACCTTTGCGCTGGCCCTCGTCACCCGCTTCCCTGTGTCCACCACCATGGCATCAAAACACTCCAACTCTACGTCCTCTTCTATGTCGTCTTCTTCAATTTCAGTTTCCAAACGCGTCCGGAAGCGATGCTTGACACTTTTCTTGATTTTTTCGAGCTTCGCTTTTGTTGTGGCCTTGCGGGGCCGACCACGTTGCCCGGTCTTTTCCTTAGCATCCGGTGAATTTCAAAAAAAATAGTTGCGGGAGAGTAAAAGAAGAGCTACCTTGCGAGGCCGACCAGGCCGTAGGTTTTCCATCGCTCGGGCAGGATCTATCTTGTTTAAAATGACCTCCCGGAAAGATGCTACACCAATGGTGGTAACATAACCAGCGTTCGAAACATCAGTGAAAGGAATTTGCTGAGCTCGAGGTCAATGATTAATCCAATTTTGATAGAACAATTGTTACGTGTGCAGAACAGTTCCACGATGCAGGCGGTTGAGCCCTGATGATGTGGAATTTCTTCTTGCCAGTATGCAGAACTTTGACTATCTTGTATGCCGTCGTTATAGGAGTCCATGCCTTCAAGTACGTTTCGCCTACCGCAACAAGGTGTTAGTCAGAGCATTGTATAAGTTTACGCCTTACCGATTATATGAGTCTCGTCGAATAGGCCATCGGCCTGGTAAGCGTTGTACAAATCTCGCGGAACCTTCACCTCTTCGCGATGGAAGACATCATCGAAAGATCCAAGGAAATTGGTGTTCGATTTATAGTTGAAATCGAATGGGTTAGTAGAATTAACGCGACCACCGCAACGTTTCTTGAATTCCGGAGAGACCCAGCGTAGCATGAACCGAGGCATGAAAGCGCGAAATGCCTGGTAATAGGCCTCGTTGCGACAGATCACTGACGGTGGAGTGTCGACATGGATGCGGAGTAAATATAATATATTGTTCGCGAGGTGTGCTCCCACCCCGGCAGCTGGACCCAAAGGGTGGCACAAAGCGTTGAGCATCGTTCCCGGGACTTTACCCTCGGCTGTGCGGTTAGTACTGCTAGCCTTCGCGAGAACTAGGTTCCGCCAATTGTCCATGTGAATGAGCGCTTCCTCTGGCTCCTTGACCCAATCTGGACCGCTGGGAAAGTGAGACCACAGTCGAGTTTTCCACATCTGTCAGAATGAAGCATCAATTACATTGGGCAGCCGTGGAAGCATCATAACACACCTCCGACCCGACGTCCAAGTCCGGTGAGTCAAATATGCGCGTCGAACTGATAACATGGAGCCTGGCCATTCTGCTAAAATCCGAGATAATGATCGCCATTTTTTCCATTTTTATTGCGGCCAAAACATTGATAGTTCGTGGAGAAGTTGAGGAGCCGGGAGTGATGAACCGAGCAGGAAGAGGAAAGGATCGGAGGCTGCCGCGCTTTCGCAGCATTTTCGTTGGGCCCTGGCTGACAAGTCTGGATAATTTCTTCGAGATCCGCCACCGAGACAAGGCGTGCATTTCCTTCAAGGTGAAAATGAACCACTAGGATATGCTTTACGAAAATTGTTTCAATTCCAAGTCTCGAGATCAACACGGAAAGGGCAACGCACCTCGCCAACAGTAAAAGCCAATGATTTCCCTCTAAATGTAACGTGAACAGGCCCAGGTCTGTGTTCGCGATCAATCAAGTATTTCCATGCACAGCCCTTCTTTGACGCGCGAAGAGCGTCAAATTCGTTGATAGGATAGTCTCTCTCCGGTTGTGCGAAGAATCCGGCAGGTAAGTCTGTGTTATCTACAGACAGAGTTTCCCATGGTTTAGACTTGGTTCCTTCCGCAAAAGTACGCGGAAATAATTGCAATCGGCCTATGGCACGTGTTGACCCAGTCAAGTGTAAGCAGGGGTGTATTCACGTACCAGAAGGTGACTGTCCATGTTTTGTGATGAAAGCACGCTGGTACTTCTCATAATCGTGCGCAAAGAGTGGTATGACTTGAGCTTCGGGCATAGATGCGAGGAGAAAGTCGCAAGGATGGAGATCAACCAACACGAGTCAGGTGATGATCAGTCACGTTTTTTGATCGGCACTCGGCATTATTTATCGCCGTTGACGACTCCGCTGGTGGTCTTAGTGAGTCTTAGATTCGGATTAGAGGGAATGAATTACAACATGCAAGATATAAGTATTATTATGTGGATTGAGTGAATTACCCTTGACCTAGGTTATAGAACATTCAGCCGGTTCAGCGGCGCTGAATGCTGGACAGACTGAGCCAGGGCATCAACCCATCCCGGAAAATACAGTTACGCCCGCACCATCAGGGATTTCAGATTACCCCTTTAGGGTGTGAACGATTAGTTTACGATGGTATTGCTACTCACAGGCACGTTTGCTATGCTCGTCAGTGTATTACGCACGGTTTGATGACAGCACTGGACCAGATTCCCACGATAAAAACGAATTATATATGAGAAGTAAGCAATGCTGTCATTCAATCAATGTTTAAAAGCAACAGATAACAGTACATTGTGTCCATTAAAATTATCAAACCTGCTGGCTTGTCTTCAGGTTATTTTCCCGACCTCGATTAGAGAATCAGTCCATCTTGTTTGTATATATTTTTAAAGCTGTCCGCTAGATGCGGACAGCCACACACTCCTCTCTCATCACGCCAATGAGTCGACTCAGTGAAACTCCTCTATTCAAGCAAAACTCCTGGCGGACACAGGCACTTACTACAGGCTCTTGGAGAGAATTGGAACCTCTTGCTCTTGGTGATCCCTACGCACCATTCTTAACAGCATTGAAAGGACTGGATGTCGATGGTTTTCCAAGTGCATCTACCTACAATATCGATAGCCAAGATTTCCGTTCAGCTTTAGGCCTTGGGGCCGACAATGGGATAATGAGTCCAACATACAATACTGGCCGAGCTCAAGCTTGGGCTTGTTTGCTTTACTTCGAAGTCCTTGACCTCCTGTTGGCATGGGCGGGAGCTCCTTCGATGCAGGCCGAAAGGCCATTCAGCAATCCCAGTCTGATGCAGCCTAGACAGGGAATTAAGGTTGCTGTAATGTTTTATTTCATTGTTCTTGACGCTCAATGCGCTTTCCTCAGATCATTAAACCTTCGCTGCAATGGCGGGAGAACTTGGATTCGCTCATAAAGCAGATTTCAAAAACAGATGACATCAATTCTACTCAACCATTGTCCCAAATTATTGGCCCCGAATCCACGGATAGGCATCATTTACCCACTTTCATTTCCGCGACCCAAATCGAGTCTCTGCGACCAGTTCTTGATTATACCGAGATTCAAGCAAAGACCCTCAAAACCAAGACTTTCAAGAATCTACAGGCCATGGCAGCGGGGTTACTTTGGGTGCTCGAGGTAATATGTTCGCCTTTTCCATGTCGTTTCACGCTGAAAGTGGCACATAGTTTGGTGCTGAACATGTGCCAGGAGTGAATGCCGGTAATATACGTGCGCTGAATCCTCTTCTCTCTGTTCACCAACGCTACAAGAAGTACGCAGATATTTTTATTTTTAATTCTATTTCACGTCCTTGTTAACGCCGTTCACTTCTAGCATTACGGGAGAGAAGGAGAAACAACTAAAAGGGACTAGCATAGAGCACTTGCTCCGCCCGCTATCATATGCACTGAATATCAGTCCCATCCTTGCATTTTGCGACGTGGATCTCCAATCCGTTCATGTGGATGTATTGGTCCAGCAAGAGGCACGTATAGAGAGCCTCTTTCAACGACCACGGTACTTATTATCTTCAGATTCGCTCATTATTATCGCCTGGTGCGAAATCTTCTGGACTATTATACATGGAGGACTGTATGCACACTCTCATACGCACAATCTGCACGGAAGGTTTTTCTGCGGAACGTGTCGTCACCCAACATCTTCAATCCCTTGTCAAGGATTTACCAACGTCGGATCCGGGCGACACTGCTATTTTCAAAGGTGGGAACTCCATTTACATGTCCTTTTAGCACCATCTAATGAATTCACAGAGGTTCTCGAGAGTTATAAATTGCAGCTGTCCTCTAGCGAACGACCTAGCGGAAGTAGTAATGCGTTCACGAGCCGAGGGCTCTTCCAGGCTAGAGGGTACGAAACCCGATATCCTTCTTTGCCCTTCGCTATCTCTTCCAACATCGGAATGGGTCCAATCGCTAGAGGTCTTTCCCAGCCACCTACTAACTCGGTGCGTGGCACAAGTATTTCAGGGATCAGAGTCTCGGGTACGTCACTTAAATTAATTCAAACATTTCAAGCTTGTAACTGCTCACATACAGACCGAAATCGACCTGCATCTACTATGGAAATCGATGACCTCGTGGAAGGAACGACGGGTGACGCATTACAAAGACCCCCAGTAACATCGAGTCCTTCTTCAAGCTCTTTGACTATGCCCCCCACGTCGACCAGCCAAGATTCTTCTTCTGACCAAGAGAAGATTTCGGCTGAGGTACGTATTGATACAACATCACGTCATGCGGGGTCCAATCTTTTGGACGCAAATTTGCGAGACACAGTGCGCGGTGATAAGCTGATACACCTTCCCGAAAATGGTAAGTTTTCAGGTTCAGATAGAAGACGGATAACGGAGAAATAAATTAGATCCAGGCTCTAAGGAAGGTAGTTCAGGCGTGGATGAAACATTGGATAGTCCAGCCGCTATCCCGCGGAGAAGCACACGACTAGTCAACCCAACACCGATTGCAGGTCCAGGCTCCGCATCATCTGTACCACGTGCGACTGTTTCAATCAAACGGAAGAGAACGACAAGAACGATTTCCGCTGCTAAGAAATCCAAAGCAAATACTCCCCCTGCGGATAGCGCAGGACAAGAGGAAGACGAGGTATGTTTAATCCTTTTCTGTATTTCCCTGCTAAGTGACCGAAGACCACGGACAAGGCCGAAGTGACAGACAGCGATGAAGACGAACCTCTTCTTGGCCTCGATGTGAGTAAAAGCTACATCATGCTCAAAATTTATTAAGATCGTCCCACCAGTCGGAGTGGATCGATCCTGATCCTCTTAAAATGAAGGAACGCTGGTGGATTAACGATTTGAGAGAGGTACCGTTTCCGAGTCAGGTATGTAGCTCCACAGAACGTGATGAAACAAATTTGGAAACTGAATCATAACTCTTAGCGCTCATCTGCACCGAAGTGCATCAATTTATTTCTGCCAAATGGGACGACCATGCGCAGCTTTCATTATCTCGGCCAAGCAGTTTCAGTAAGCGAACCTCGCCTCAATTTACACATGCATTAAAGACTTCTAGGAACATTCTGAATATCCCCTCATTCAGGATGTGTGCACCTCTATGGAAACAGTCCGTCTCCGTTGTAGCACCGCCGGATCCCAATTCACTGCCCATGGAGCGACCACTACAATCCGACCGCTAACGAGTGTCGATCCATACCTGCGTTGGTTGACTTTGTCACAGTGGTCATCGATGACTGAAGTCGAGCGCGTCGAACTTTGGGCTACTGGAGTTGACCTATATATCTACGGAATGCTCTCGATCCCCCGAGTTGATGACATTCGGAAAGATCTCACGAAATATCATCGTCTGGACGCACCGCTTGAAGTACAAGGTGCGTAAATTGAATTCTTATCCGATACTATCCCTTACATTTTGAATCAGTCGCAAGTCTTCGTATTCCGCCCGGTGGGGAAGATAAAAATGCGAACGTAGACTACACGCACTCCATCAGACGAACAACCCTGCGGACCATGCTAGAACATGCAGACAACCCGGACGGCCTTGTACTGAATGCTCTCAAACTTCCAAGCGGCCACCACATCCATACAAATCCACTTCTCGGAAGGCATGTCTTATCAAAATTGTTTTGTTGCGAGGTCTTTGACAACTCGCAGTGGTTTGGATCTCGAGGTCGTGGCTTATCGACAAACAAATGGTCTCCCAGGGTTTCCACATAAATTTCCTCCATATGCGGAGACGCACTGGGAGCTTCTTGGATTGGCTCATAGCATGACATTCTTCCACCTCGACGTGGCTGCCACACGCGTATACGTTGCAGGTCCCGGTGAGAAATTCTGGATACGGGGACGCCCTCCATACCAAGAAGAACCCGGCGAAGAGGTGATCGACTCACGAGCGGAGGACATAGAAGATAGCTTCGCATTCGCAAATTGGGATCCTGACAAGGCGGACCTAAAAAGCTGTGAGCTTGAAGGAGTGGTTCTACCTGCTGGCACTGGCACACTGTATGTGACGGATTTATAGTCTCGGATGATTGTCTGACAGCCAAAAAGTTTAATGCAGCCAGGACGCAAACACATGGTCATTGGGACAGACACTCATGGCGAAGACCAGTTCGTCTTGAACCGCACCGCAACTTGGACCATGGGTGGGCATTTTGTGTGTGCATCATCTATTCGCCAATCCCAATGCGTTCTACTACATATGGTGATGATGGAAAACATTCTGACGAACGCAGACCATGTCGGCATGTGGCAAATCATGGTTCGTATCTGCGCATTTTGGCTCAACATTTCGTCCGGTACGTTTATTGTTTAGAAGACAAATAATTCCTAACACATATTCTAGCGGGACCCAAGGAAGACCTAGAGAATTTAGCGGCGTATTACCCAAACTTGACTCCACCCGATGCGCAAGGGTGGATGGATATCATTCACCTCTCTTGCATGATTGTTTTATACCCAGCTCTCGATCACCGTGCATACCTCCACACAAATTCTATCCCTCCTGAATCAGTGGAGGCAGATGCTGTACGCAGCATGTATCGGAAATGGCGGAAATGGTTGGCAACGACTTACAAATGCTCCCAGAATGGTTGCTCCGTCGACTGGGAAAAGGGTGTATTTTCGGTGAGTTCAGAGATTTTAACGTTGTCAATATTTATCTAAACCCCAAAAAATAGTGCACACTCGTTCATTTGGCAGTTACCCTCGTGAATCTACATCAACGCCAGAGCCAAAAATTCCCCGAGAAATTCACCCTATTTAGCAACAGCGAATTCGTGTCCAAAATCGAAGAAGCTCTACGAGATTACAGCCCTGGGACCTTACAGCTGTTTCATCGTGAACGTGTGGTGTGTAGTCCTAATACCTCATTCTTTGTATTTTCAGGAGATGAGTTCACCGTTGAATGTCGTAGTTAGTTCGCATGCTTCCTGAATGGCAATCAATCATACAATTATTTCGAGAGTATGAGGAACTGAGAACTCACCCTTATATGAGCAGCATACATGTAAAAGCCGACCCTGACCGAAACCGAGTTGTCACACAAGGAAGAGGCACCTCCAAAACACACCAAGTGCCGGTCACAAAATCACGAAGATACCGGATAGCGAACTGTGGCCGAGATTGTAGGATGAGGGGTTGGTACTTTGTCGCCCACGGATTCAGAAACGTCGGATGGGCGAATCACGAGTGGCGCGATAAGGTCAACCCCGTGTGAAAGCACCCTGAAATGCGAGTCCGAGGCACGGGGCTATCTCACGTATTTTACTGCCCGGACCACAGCCCGGGAACCCTATGCCCTCCGCCCATGCACCACAACAATCTGCGAACCATGCCCTCTCCCCCCTGAACCATATGGCTCAGGGATATAAAAGGTCCAGAGCACCGGCACGTCCCAGAGAGTCGCCAGTGGAGGAGTGAGAGGATGCCAAGACTGTTGTTCGGATGTAGAGTCCACCGATATATATCGCTTATTTTGGAGAGTCACGCTCTGGAAATGCAGATAACGCCGATAGCTTTCCAAAAGGCAGGGTTCTGTGAAGCAATTGTGCGTAGACATTGAGGAAATATTCGTGGCAGAAACGTCGATGAGTCTGGACCTGTCTCACTGATCTGACAGTGATCAGGTGAAAACGCGAGCGTGAGAGAACGTGTTGTTTGGCTGTGACGTCCGAAGTAATTAAACTGCGCCTACTTAGTACTGGAAATTCACCTGCTCTCCGCATATATAAACGCTGACTACAGGAACCTCCTATGGATAAACCAAGTCCGGGATTTCATAGGTGGACGGAATGTGTCTCCTCATATTTTTTCCAACAACTTTATGCATTTCCAAAGCTTCAATGGAGAATACCTGAATGGCCATTAGACATGCCGCAATGAGACGATGTTCAATTACCTTGTCATGTTTCCCTGGTTTACTTACATCACAGTGAAATACCGCCCGAACAAGTACCGTCGTTTCGGGGATAAATTCATCAGTCCACTCTTTCGTACCCCCAGGAGAAAATGTGAAGTTGAAGGACGTTCCCGGTGTTATATGAATTACCGGACTCCCGGTAGCCAAGTCTATCCACGACATACGGGCCTGTTGTAGATTAGTAGGGCATTCTTTATTTATTTATTTCGGGTTCGACAAACCTTCAGTCCAGATTCAGTCTTGACTTGTCCATTTTCTATAGCGTGGAGCGCACATTCTTGATCCCCAAATATGTCTCTAAAGTAATCCGGGTTCCATCCGAGAGCAGACCAGTCTGGGCATTTCAGGAGAAGTTGAACATTATCCTCAATTGCCCAAGAGGTTGGGAGCTCTTTCAACGAAGTAACCAGATCTCCCAGCAACCATGCATGGAATTCACCGGCACCTACTATACACTCGAGCCTCCCCGATGCACTGGGATTCAGGAGGTCAATGTTTAACAAAACAGAGATGCGAATACTCACCCGTAATGGATCAATGCATCATACTTGTTGACAAGAACATCTAGAAGTTCGTCCGCTCGTATATTGTACAACGAAGTCATGGGTGGGGTAGGCGTAATGGAAGCGAGTGAGTTCCTTAAGTAGATGTAAGTTGTAAGTTAGGAGTCAGATGTTATTCTCCTGTTTCACATGTACAGTAGTGTGCACTCTCCTATTGAAACTGCCGCATGAACGTACTAGAGACCAATTCCCGGAATGAAAACCTGGGTCTTCCGATATGCCATATGCCAAAAGCAGAAGGTTGTGGACCAAAATTTTGTTGAACAGAACAGAGAGGACGACAGAAACACACATAGAATGAATTTGTACGCTAGGCTCATACGTATGGAGGACTCAGGGACACATGATGTAGAGAGATCGAGGATCGTCCACGTTACAACGGGAACGTCTACGGTATTCTGTAAGTGCACGCAGTGGATTCGAGGAATTCGACGGCAAAGTGCCAAGAGCTGTGAGGCGCATGAAGAAGGGGGGTGTGTAGGGGCACGAGTAACATACGAGGCCCGCGCAGGATTTAAAGAAAGTCACAGAGTGCGCACGCGGAACGATCACCTTGCTGAAATTGGTCTCAAACTTTACAACATTAAAGATTATAAATAAATAAATTGGGTATAAAGTGACAGCACACTATATGGATTTATACATCTTCCTTGTCATATCCACCCTCTTCCATTTCTCCAGCAGAGCCATCATCGTCGTCTGTCGGGGTCGCTATAACTACCACGAAGCGAATATTGAAGTTGACATTCGTCTTGAATTGGGACACTGTGTAGGCAATGGCCACACAGGACTCGTTTGGGACCTCCGACTGGTTACCTTCAAACCTGGGAAGAATATTTTCCAGGTCGTCGATGTTGTTGGTGAAATCCAAAACGACGTTGCGACCATCATAAATCGGAACTAGGCAAAATTCAATTAAAGTGTAGCACAATCAAGAACGAATGACGTACTCTCGTCCTCCCAGTGCAGCGCATCATCGGATGCATACGTACGTGTGGTAGATGTCCTTGTTGCAGAACTTGGGACACCCTGGCTGAATTTAGCCCGAACAGGAACTAAAACATAGTCAGAATAGATCGAAGTATCACGATGTAGACACACCTGGCTTTTCCTTCGAAAATGATCGAGTTCCGAAAGTGATAGCATCGCAAGGAATTTGCGCATCCAAGGAATCGACGTGAAATGCCATGCAGACGAAAGCCACAAGCCGTTCAAAATCTTGGGCATGTAGGATGCAGGTAAGGAATTTCGACCATCGCGACTTGGCGGCTGGAGTAGTGACGGTAGAAGGCTCAAGTAGAGCAGACTTGATAGCCATCCCAACGGAGATGCAAACAGCAGTCTTACGATCAACGGAGAGTGTCCAACTGAAAATAAAGTGAGACGATGGTAAGATTCGGAATAATCACAGACCGTTTCTCTTCCCTGTAAACTTGGGAAATTGCTTGTACTCCCAAAGCGGTACGACGAGAGGGATTGATATAATGAAGGCGCTGCACAAAATTTACACACGCCCACAAAGAACTGTTGGCACATTAGGAGCGAAAGTAGGTCAACAGGTAACTCACTTGATGTCAATTTCGGGACAATGTTCCGCCCATTTACTCAGCAAAAAATTCCCGGGACTGGGAGTGGAACTCCAAGTCCTGAATATACCAGTGCTAGCAACAACAAATGAGAAAAAAAAAAATGCGGTTAACATGATGTATAAAATCTCACAATAGCGGCGGCAAACTGAGGTAGACAGTGAAGAGCAAGGGGTCTTGCAAGGTTTTGTCAAAGACTTTGCACTTGTCAGGGATTTTTCTAGATAGGGCAAATCAGTTGATACGAGTATAATACTTGCGGGGAAAAGAAACATACTTGACAGTCTTAATATTCTCCGTGTGCAAAACAGCGGCAGTCTTGGATTTCTTCTTAGGGGAGGGACTAGAAGAGATGGCCGCAAAAGCTGCCACGACGCTAGCAGGGACTTCAGTATCATTATCGGAGTGGGCGTCTCTGCGACACGGTTAGTGATTACATTATCAGGCAAAGCTTGAACGTACCGCATCCGTTTCGAACCTGAAGACGAACCCTTATCAGCGCCAGCCTTCCCTTTCCTCTTTTGGGTAGAAGAGTGCGACACGGCTTTGAAAGCAGCCGCTACATCCTTAGGAGCAACGGTGTGCTCGCCGGAAACGGAGGCTCTGTAGACAAAGGTAAACCATCCGCTGTACCCATAAATCTCGGTACTTACTTAGAGCTTGATATAGGATCAACCGCTTTGGCTTTGCTACAGATGGAATGAAATGAGAAAACAACTCTCGCCAATGGTGGACATGCCTTACCCTTTTACATTGACCGCTTTATCTTGATTTGCATCCGATGATTTTCTTGCATTAGAAGACATGTTTGCACGTGTCCGACGACCCGCAGGCTTGGGTGGTGGAGAGCCTTCCGCATCGGACCTAAAAAAATACTTAGTAAGCGTCAGATATTATTCACTGGGGACCTTACAGATCATGGACCCTTAATCGGAAGGATTCAGCCACTGATCACAGAGAAATAGCAGAACATACGTAGCAGCGGTCTCAAACTCTGGCTCCCGGAATCCAACGCGCCTGAACAAAACGTATCAGATGTGGTAATAGGTGACAAATTAAAGTATAACCTGGCGTTAGAGGGGCGTGTCTCCTGCTCCTTCCTATAATAACAGATATGGGAGTAGAATAGAACGATAATGAAAGAACTGACGAAATGGACGGAAGCGCAACACCTTGCTGATATTCCAGAAATGCACTGTTGAAAAATTAGTGAGACGTCGAAAAGACCAAGACGCACTTACGCAAAAAGAGCAGGGTCAATACTCGAGGGGTCTATACGGGAGGCTTGTTTCGACCCAGAAGACTGAAGAGTCAACTGGGTTTGTTGCATAGTGTCACCGGGGGCCTTTTCAACTGCCGGAGTTTTAACACCTTTGAAAATTCGAGACCTGCATCACAACGAATCAGTAATGTATCAGTCAATGAATATATAACATACAAAGAATGACCCATGGTATCGAGGCGCTTCTTACTGGGCATGGTATCACTGAACAGAATATAAGATTTGTCAACTCTGCGAAGACAACGCATCATATAACGTACCTAGTCTGGTCCGATCGTTCAGAGGGACTACCTGTCGCCTTAGCGGCACGACTACGGGTCAACAGAGGAGGGGTAGAGCCGCGCCTGGTACATAATGAATTTCGGATAAGTCATGTCCTGGAAATTAAAACATACTCTTTGTTGTTACGGGGAGTGGAAGGAGCATCAAGAGTTTCGGGACGACGTTCTGGGCTGGGAGATCTGGACCAAGGAATCAATTTCCTATTGCAATCAGCTAGAAAGAGAAGGAGTGTAGATGACATACTCGGCGTCGACTTCGTGGTCATCTATAAAAGATGATTCATACTCATCCTCGTCCTCTTCATCTTGCGAGGCCTCCTCAGCTTCATCGTCGACAATTTTCACCTGACTAAAACGAGAATTAGCAACAAAATAGGAGTCAGAAGCAGGGTATAGGACGCACGGTTTAGGAGGTTTGGATCCTGTGGACATGTGAGGTACACCAAGGCGAGATCGACGTTTGGGCAGAGGCTTAGTAGGCAATTTCGAGGTAGAGGAAGACATAACTTGGAAGCGACACACTCAGTGGGGTTCAATTTATACTAAAAAAAAAAAAAAAAAAGGAGGTGAGGCACAGGATTCCAACCAATTGCCAAGGATACTAATGAGGGCAGGTGACGTTGGAGATAGGCACCGATCTAGGAGACATATGAGTCAGGGTGCTGCGCATCAAACAAATAGTATGTACAACACTCGTACCGCGGAAATTCTTTAAAGATATCAGCATAGTCTATACCCAAAACATAAGACGGTCTTCACATCTAGGACTTAAAGCTGTAGGACTTAAAGCTGTAGAAGAGCTGGCAGACTGCAAAGATACGGTTCGCAACAGCAAGCAGGACCGGGACAGCGGATCTTATCAAGTTGGCTAGGTGATAGGCATTTAGGAGAGCGATGGCGGGGACCAAGGAACATCATGATGGGAGAGTTAGAAAGGTAAAACAGAATATACCTTCGATTACCCCTACCCACTTCCAAAGTCATTATTCGCAGCGGCATGGACGGCTTCTACGACCACAAAGCAGCAGGCAAGCATTCTCCACGGCGCTGAACTTGAAATGACTGACAAGATACAGAGGCACTTGTTGAATCCTGGGCTGCCAAGTTAAGTTCAGCGGAAAGCCCTCTACTTCCAGACACTGTTCCGGTCCTAAATATGAAGGTACGAACATGCAAGAGGGAACATTTAGACTCACTGATGCCCTTTAAAGTCGCACAAGATCACGTTGAAGGAGATCATGGGAGGCAGTGTGACGAAGTTGATGCTCCCTGGATCGGACAACCACCGCGAAGAAGCTGTTTTCACTGTAGTTGGAGTGCTGAAAGAATATGACCTACCGCCGGTTAAAAGGAGCGAGTGAGTACAGGTATCATATTGCTTTTCAAAAGAAAAATATTCACTCACATGTATCAGAATTTCTGAGCACCGAGTCAAATACGCGAGGCAACATGTAACGATAGTCGGCTACAGCAGCGAGCGATTCTCAACAGCGATCAGCTACATTCAGGACCTAACGTACCAGATCGTGACTTCGTTTCCTGAAGGTCGCGCGGAATCGTGGCTTCCAAACGCAATCTCCGATGACTACGGCAGCTCGATATCCAGTAATTGCAGATATTTCACAGTCGGACGCAATATTCCGGACGAGAATCGAATCCCGTTTGCTAAATACGTCGATCCTGCCGGGGTATTAAACCGCTTTATCAAGGAACATGTCGCTCACTGTATGGACAACGACGTCTCGTACTTGGAGTTGAAAGATGACAAGTAAGTTCGGGCGATGAGTCCAACCACATGTACTAACACGATATGAGTTCTAGACCAGTCATCAAGGATCCTGCTGGGTTTCGAGCCGGCGATGTTGTTGAACTTGGCTTTGCAATCGTCGCATACAGGATGATTCAAAAGGACGCACCTGAGAAATATGTGTGTAGGCTGGTCATGCGAACGTTGACGCTGTTGGATACGTCGCTTGCCAAGGTAGGCATCAGACAACTACTTGAGCTGTTACTAATGCCATCCAGGCGGCGTACATACAGCGCAGCGCTCAAACGGCAGCTCCTTCCAAACAGTCCCAGAGAGCAACTTTCGCAAACAATCCGGTGGCAAAGAGACGTAAGATGTTCGAAGAAGAGGACAGTGATAGTGACGTACCAGAGACTAGTAAACGGATGGACGATATGCATATCACACCTCCTAAAGTGTAATGGCCCGAGATGTCCAAACACCCGTAGCAATTTGATATATTTACACCACTTCCCTTCAAACCGAAAGTCTCAAAGGACCGAGTTGAGTCCATTTGAGATGGGCTAATCGGTGTTACGGATACACCGTGATTCGAAAATGCAACGGGAGAAGTGTCAGAGGTAGCCCCAGGCTCTAAATATGCGTAGGAAAAAAAAATGGAGAGATGTGTGGCCCACTTGGGGCACTGGATATGCCAACATTGCCGAAATCATGCCGACGAAAAGCCGAATCTATTTTTCCCACGGTTACACCGAATTACATTCCTACTTATTAAGCTCTATTTCCACTCTGTAATACTTGTCTGCTCACATACACAGTTTTTGCTCAGATACAATTCAGATACTACCCATACTCCGACAGAGTCACGTACTCTCAAACCGTGCTGGGGCTCAAGATGTCAGAGGACTGGTCATCCTTTCGCCAGCACTGTAGGGGCCAGTGTACTTGCCCTATTCCGTATTTGCGCTGATCCTGGGTGGTTTGACGGTCCAGATATTGGGTAGCTCGAGGTACTTCAATCTATCATGGACACTTTACATATTTCCAGCGTGTTTCATACCTGATGTTGTTCCTAGGTACAGGGGCAACCGATGCATGATAGTAGGTGTTGCAGCCATCCCTCCGTTGTCATATTAGTACCGGTGAGGAAATACACGGGAGATTCCCTCTCACCTTGTTACCACATCTCTATGAGCCATTGAGTCCCCGCACTTGAGTTTCGAATTACCGAATCTACAGTCTACACCATTTTTTTCATCCCGAGTCCTCACATCGAGCCGCTATTGCTGAGTCACTTTTATCCCTCTTCCCTGATGTTTTCTAATGTACTTGTACAAGTTGTGTACAGTATGACCGCTACATCTCCAGGTCCACACTACCAGTAGGAAATCCTATCTTCTTCAGTGCCTCGTGCACCACAAAGATGAATGGGTGATATATGTCTGTCCTAATTTTATCCGGGCTTGAGTGAACGTCACTCCTAGACACATTTAATGTGTGCCTACTGAGGATCAAACACACGCGATGATGCAGTTCAGAAAGCGGGCCGGTTATATAGCCGGTCACAGCCACTATTCTATCACAAAAAAATGTAATGAAACCTGTAAAAAAGACTTCAACACAGCCACTATTTTATCATAACGATCCCGGGGGACTGACTTGTTCAGAGGTCGAAAAATCCTCATATTGATTTCCCAAATGGACGATTACTTATTACATAAGCACTCGTAAAGCCTCGCGTCCAGGAGTGCAATACTCAAGGATTGGGGGTGCGGTAGTGGCTTTGTAAGATGATGGAATAAAGAGCTAGGTCCCGAATGGCATGATTATCCATGGCTTCAGTCTGCCCTTTATACAAGCGCGGGATCCAACCAGCCCCAAAAGAACCCGGCTCCGAGTGCGTAGAAAGTAACTTATGGGAACTCACTTCAACTTTACTTGCCCCTTTCGGCAGACGTGCCGCAAGTTAACTTAAGTTTTCCCATGCAGGCTGAATCTGTGACGGATGCGACGAACGTCGAGATCCGGCACACGATTCGGACGGGAGGGAACTGGCGTAAGTGGTGGATTGACCGAAGGAATGTAACTACGACAGCCAGGTATATATACTACGGAACAAAGGCAGTGCATGATGTTGATGAAAAGTGCGACGGCACGGCATAAGGCATAGGTATAGTAAGCATAAAGTAAGCATAATTTGGTGATTGGTACCCCCAAGGACTTGGCGGATGAATAGCGCCGTTACAGAATCTAACTTATTTGAAACTCCGCATACAGCCAATGTGCGTCTCACATTATTCTCCCTTCTCTTTCTGGTGCTTTATGAGGGCACTAGCAGGAACCCGTGCTACGCACGGACCAAGGGCCAAGTTCCAACAGAGATCTAGTTGTACTGGCATTCAGCAAAACAGAAAGATGGATTAAATTCTCATAAACTAATAACCCGCAGAATTGTATATCATGTACCCCGTTTCAACGAATCACCATATCCACTACTGTCTTTGGGGGGTACAAGGAACCAACCTGTGGTTGGTTCCTTGTGCCCACCCGTGTCCCGATTCATTTGAAAGAGTGAAATCAGTATCAATTGTTGTCCTAACTCATGCAGTCTGTAGTATTGGTTGGACTTGATGAATAAGTGTACAGTCAACCTCGCCAGTGAGCCCCGGGCGCTGTACCAGTATGGGACTCCGACCCGAAAATTTTAACCTATCCTATTTCTATCTGTCATGGGTCGCATACCCACTAAAACCCCCTCTTGAGTCCAATCATCTGGCAAAGAGTCTTCATTCATAAGAAGGCCACTCTAGGTTTTCAGTACAAGCTGTTTATTGAGGGCCAGTGGTCCAAATTTGATTTTATCAGTAAGGAGGCGGTCACGTTGTAAAACTCTGTTCAATGTCTTCACCCATTTATTGTAAATTTCTGGGGTACTCAGTATTCTGTCTGGGTTCTCAATGACTTACGCACATTCCATAATTCCTTGTCGTTAGGTGTATCTTCATTAATACAGATTGTTCGTATGCCCCAGCGCTCCAGTTCCGCTGCCTCGAGGGAATTTCAGATTTGATCGGCAATGAATAAACAGATACGAGCTTACTTGAAGGATTTGTAGTCGTTTCAAAGGAGAGATCGTCATGGAAGTGGTATCGGGATGTAGTAGGTTAGGTATAATGAGACAGAGAGTTTTTCCTGACCTAGTGCCGGAGTCTATCAGGATTTCACGGCCATCCTCGAGTCCATTGTTCGCCTCGAGCTGGTATTGACGGGGGACTATGCGGTATTTGCTGACAATGTGAACCAGGAGCGAGGCTCTCAGAGAGATGGTCTTGTGTCGTTGACCGAGGGAGTTGATATACGTTCTCGGCAAGCTGTCTTCTGGGAGAAATTCGGCAGCAAGCAATTCAAGCTTGTAGAAGAGGAAATCACGCTTGCAGACTATTCCATTGTAAGCTTGTCCGCTTCGTAACGACAATAGTCGCATTCTAACGCCTGTACAGCCAGTTAGCAAATCAAAACAAAAGAAGCCGTCCACGAGTACGAAGACGAAGAAGGTAGAAATAATTTATCCATCGAGCTATCAGGGTTTCTCAAAACTAAATACAGGCGCCACTTGTGCAAGAAGAAAACGCGAAAAGGACAACACGCTCCGAGTCGAAGAAGTCGACTTGAACACCGAATATCAAGATTGCTAACGGAATTCGTACTGCCTGTATAGCTACATACCTTCTTACGAACTTGTCTCACTCTACACCTCAATCTCGATGATGGCTGCATAAATGCCCTCCTCCGAGTCCTGTCGCATCTGAGTCATATCATCATTATCATGTATAATTTAAGGATGTGACCCCCCACTAAAGCTTCCTCCTCATACCCTGTACCTTAATTATCATACCCCATACTACTTTGCGTAGTGTACTGTCGCTTTAGCTACATGTAGCCAGGTACGCCAACCCTTGAAATCAAATCAAATCAAATCAGACCCCGGGGGACGCTTATGGGCCACACAGAACAAAACAACTCTTTCTGTAAACCACCAATAAATTTTGAAGCCAGCGGGTCCCCGTAAGAGGCCTGCCCGGCCGCGAGAGTGTTGAGGTTCAAGGATTGTTTGGCTTTATTTCATTGTGAAGCTCCAGTTTCAAACTCCGCTCGTTCTCCTCCCACCACAGTCGCGTTCGTTCTGCGACTTACTCATACTACTCCTACAGGCATCCGGCTCCACTCTCGCTTCAATTTGGAACTACTGTCCTCTTAATAGCCGCTTCAACGGCCTGATACCGATTTTAGGGCGTTCCGGCCAACAAGGGCGCATCGATACGCGCCAGTGCGGCGGGAACATCTTAAATACTCCTAGGACCGATCTTTTGTCCTCCGTCCTCCCTTTGAAGTTTGTTATCAGGCGTGTTGCTTCGAATTTTCCAAGCTGCGGGATCCTCTTCCACCCCGGACGTCCTCTTGCGCTTTTTTTTTGCATGCGTAGGCGGCCCATTTGTTCACCTTCCACACACCCCTTCTTTATCATATGCGCCCCTCCCTGCGCGCTCATTGTGCACGCTACGTCCCTTTCATGCGCATAGCAACAGGACCGTACTAATTTCTTCTCCATTCCAGGATATATGCGCCCAGACTGACTTCCTCTTCCATACCTCTTCTCTCTCCCACCATTTCTACCTCGAGCCAGAAGCTTACACGTCTTTACCGCGCCTCGCTTGGCATGTTTAGCCTTGTACTGCTTGTTTGGAGGTGCGTGATCGTCTTTTTGCTCCCCCGCGCCGTCCGTTGCACATCCCCATGAGTAGCATCTCCACAACGGCGCTTGCTGCATACAGCGAACGTAATTGCGGGAGCGCTCCTACCCGCCGATATGTGGATCTCTCGTCTACGCATGCCTTTCTTTGACACCAAGTATGCCGGTAACGCGCAGCGCTTCCCACCCCCTATTTATACTTTCAAAATCTCGTTGCGCATCGCCTTCCCTCCCCCATTTACGGCCTCCTTCACTTCCCAGCATCCGGATGATTCGCTCACCGCCACCTTCGTTTTTCCAGACGTCAAACTATTTTGATTAGGTTGCCATCTGCCGAGTGACCTCCCATGCTCGTTCACCGACGCCAACGCCAATGCCGATCCCGACACCCTTTTACCTCCCTGAGTGTCTCCCCGGAACGAGCCCGCTTGCCCGTGCACGCCCACCGACTCGCGCGAGACCCGCTTCATCAACATAGGCCAGTGCCGCCTCCCTCCCTGCTCCCGCAACGACGCAAAACAAACACAGAGAGTGCTGTGTTACCGCCCGGTACGTCTATTATATTTGCTCATCTGGCCAATATCTCTCCCTTTCACTCGGTCGGTGTCGCGCGGCGCTGTCCCCGTCGGTTTTCTTTTCGAGTCCTCTGGATTTCGGCTCACCCTTTTATTCGTTTCGGTCCGATAGCGACCTCGCCGGAGCATTTTCGAGTAATCGGGGTTTACCAATCTGAATGTCTCCCAGGTACTCGCTATCATTTTCAGTTTGAATTGACTTACAAACTTTTCCCGATTCCCGCGCGCTACGACACGTCTCGACGCTGATGCCGAAGGTCCCGCGGAAACGCGCCGACACCGCCGTGTCGCCGCCGCCTCCAAGCTGCCACGGCCGCAACTTAATTCAATATGTGGTGTGTCGCGCTCCGGTGCGTCTGTTCCTTATAATTACACTGAACCCGACTGACCCTCCTTCCTCCCTTCGATAATTATCCTTCGCGTTTGATGTTCTTCTGCGTGGTATTTTGGCCATCGCATAGGTATGGATACAAAGACCTCGACTTCGCCGAGGTTCTAATTGAGCTCGACAGGTTGGTCTGATTTTCCTTTGTCTTCGCGGGACCATACTGACGCCCATCAGGCACACCGTTCATCCAGTGGCCGAAATCTGCCCGGCATTTAAGCTAGACTTTTCCGCCGTGTTCCTTCGACCAAGGTGTGCCCTACCTAGGCTCTTTATCTGCTCCCGAGTTCTCAGCCTTGTTACTCGTTTTTATGTCTCTAATGGGGCCCGAATTTTCAGCCTTCAACCTCGGTGCGCGCCACGGTCATTCAGTCGTGGTCAATGTTACTATGAGTTGAGTCGTCGTTTTTCCTTGTCCCCGCCGTGCGGGCTGTTCTGATTTAGGTCCACAGGGAGGGCCATTTTTTCGACATTCGCTACCCGGAGGTGTGCGCCTGGTTCATCCATTTACGGTTGAACTCTGGGTACTACCCGGGTTGGTGTCGTCATCAGGTCCGAGGTATGTTTCAGCCTCCTCATTTGCACCCGAATTTCAAGTAACTCTAGGTTTTGTGTTTCTCCCTTCCGATTTTCGGCACCATTTGGATTAAAACTCAATGTGCGTGTCGAAGCTATTCATTTGTGGCCATATCTGAAAAGTATTTTTGGCAGAAATATTTAAATGCGCCAAAACACGCAGTCACTTTCACCAATTCTCACCGATGCTGATTTGACCCCTTCTAGTGATCTTTAGCACGCCATTTCACTCAACCCCATTGTTTGTCGGATTCGCCGAGATTGACTCGACTCCAACGCTCTCACTCTCTGGCCGCGTGAGTTTGTTTGCCATCTGTTTTATTTTCCCGTGCTGACTTCAAGTTCCCTTTCTTTGTAGCTCTCTGACTTGGTCGTCACCACGCGGTAAGGTTTCATCTTGCGTTTTAATCGGAGCTGAGCTCGATACATAGTTCTGGGTATGGAAGGTTCCAGATTACAATACATGTCATTTATATAGTGTTTAATGAATCACATTTGGATAATGAATCCAACTGCTAAATGCAATGGGAACAACTGTGTAGGGCAGTCGAGGTAACTGCCTGGAACCAGTCAGATCAACTGCCCTGAAGCAGTCAGACCGATAGTATAAATGGCCCAAATCAAGTTAGTCTGACTGCTTTAAAGCAGTCAATCCAATTGCGTCCAGCAGTTGATGCGACTGCTTCATGACAGTCAGACCGACTGCTTCGGGACAGTTGGTCTGACTGCTTTTCCTATCCACAGTGTATGGGTTAAGACAGCTTTGACTGTAATCCGCACTCACCAGTTTCAGACGAAATACTGGCACTGCGGATAGGGCATGCACTAGATATTAGTGCCCGGATATACGCAAAAATTAGTGCCAGGAAGCACTAGATAGTGCGCGAACCCAATATAATAGTGCCTACCATTGGCTGAGACGCTGGGTTTGAAATAAATGTTAAGAGGTGTACTAGAGGTCTACGGCACAGACTCCTTGCAAACTGCTATATTCACTCCCTTTCCCTAGCGTTTCGCTCCATCCGCTGTTCAGCAACCCAGCCCGGCACCCCATCGACAGCGGCCATCGGCGTTGTCTTGTGTCCCTGAAGATAGCGCTGCAACTCTGCGGTAGAGAATTCCGCAGGTGGAATACGGAGCGAGAAATTGGTAGCAAGATTGCCGATAACAGCTTTCAGAGTGGTGGTGTTTACTGCTTCGTCTTTTCCAATGGACAGAAACCGGAAGAAGTGCATAAACAGCGACCGCGCCTGGTCTCTCGTGGCGAGTCCGTAGGCGACTTTACAATCGATTCGTCCAGGGCGCAGTAAAGCCGGGTCGAGGCGGTCTATGTGATTGGTCTATGAGGTGGCGTAATGTTTAGAGGACAAGGATGACATGATAAGGAGAAACTGTACAGTGGCAAAGAAAAGCCTCCCTTCTTCGCTGCCGACACCATCAATTACATTCAAGAATCCCGAGAGCGTGACCAGCGAGCGAGGACCATGAGCCCCTGTGGCGTGGCCAAGTGGACCTCGGCCACCAGCACCGTGAATTTCCTCTCGATGGTCCTCGTCACTCCGGGACACGAAGGCGCAGTCAATGTCTTCGATCAGGAAGATGGAATCTTTGGGAATCGAAGATGCAGCGCGTTGAAGGAAAGAGTCATCAACACTAGGCAGGATCCGTCACCAGGTCGAAGGATAGTCAATGGACATACTGCCTGGAGGCTAGTGACATCGAATAAATTTCCAGATTTAGAGCGCCTGCTAGTGCGTATATTGTGGATGCTAACCGCATTTTCCGCATCAGCCACATGACAGCTCATTATTCGAGATTATGTGACTCACTTTTTCCAGTCCCTGGGGGGCCATAAAGCAAATACCCTCAGCGATGCGGGATGCCTACTTCAGCATACCATCTCTCTGTCGAGATAAACTCCTTGGCGTTGCGAACGAGGTCGGCGACCACACCATCCGGCAGAATGACAGAGCTGTGAAGTGTGAATTCGTAAGGCACAATGCAAAACCGGATCCCAACAAACTTGAGTGACCGACGATTCTTGTGCTTCACAGTGTTCCAGGTCGAGGCAGGTCCGTAGTGTCGCGGCTGTCCCCAGAAATTCAGAAGAAGGACATGAGGCATGGATGACCATACCGAGTCCGCAAGAACTCCCGTTTGGTCTTCGCGGTGATAATCTCGGGTCTATCAGCCTCACGGAGACGACGAAAGGGCACGGTATTTCCAAACATATTGACACCCGTTGGCATTTCATTCGGGAACGCGTACAGTCCGGTGAAATAGCAGTGTCCTCCATCCCTGGGAAGGAGAACGTCGTCGATATCCTCACGAAGGCTCTAGCTCGCCCTGCACACGAGAAGCTGGTATCTCAGTTAGGCCTCGATTGGAAGAGGAAGAGCGCTGTCCGCCAGGGGGAGTGTTGACGAGAGGCTCTTTCCTTTCGTGGATGTTGGCGTTCAGCGTTGCCTTTGGATGGTTTCTATTTTATTTTATTTATCTGTTTCACTTCGGGGATCCGCAGGCAGAGCAATTTCGGTTAGAACTGTCTCTTTAGATTTCCTTCTAGTGCCCCAGGTCCTTTCCAGGAAGGCTTTGGGCTCTCCATTCCAATGCAAACAAATGCAATTTAATGGTGGCTTGGTATGCCGAGTTTCGCATCAAATCAGTAAATTGCCCTGTCTGGAGCCATTTCAAAGCGGATTTTCACGGGACCATGCTTGTGCGATAGGCAGAGCAATTTCGGTTAGAACTGTCTCTTTAGATTTCCTTCTAATGCCCCAGGTCCTTTCCAGGAAGGCTTTGGGCTCTGCATTTCAATGCAAACAAATGCAATTTAATGGTGGCTTGGCATGCCGAGTTTCACATCAAATCAGTAAATTGCCCTACACTGAGACCCAGATCACACAACAAGTCCAACAAGACCACATTATGGATTCCAGACGGCAGGCGTGAGCTACGACAAGACGGCAAAAGACAAGGTACGACTGCTGATGTAAGGTATGATCGGTCCGAGTAATCCGGCAGGATTACAACCTGCTTTGGACTATGTCCCAGTCGACTCTGTATTTCTGACATGCTCTGGACTGTTTCCTAGAAGTTCTCAAGTGTTCTTGTAGCCCATACAACTGTATTTCCTTACCTAGCAAAAATGTACTCTCGTGTATGATCAAAGCCTGACAATTTACGTCGTGGATGCCAAAACAGGGATGGTACTCGTATACGCAGGTGTGACGACTGTCATGTAGCGGGTAGGGGACAAATGACTAAGGGTAGTTACGAAGTTTCTTCTGTCTAGTCGATCGTCGGCATTTCACCGTTGCACTTCGTTTTCTTAGTCGACCATGCCATTTCCCTTCCAGTGGACCCGGAGTTAGGACATTACTCTCCGCCTTGGGATTGACCGCCGCTGAAGTGAAATTAGCTCTAAGTCAATTATATACAAGGCGTGGGCCTTACCATGCTTGTCGCTTAAATCCTCTATTTCTGAGTCCAACCCAAGGTCCCAGCCGACGAGGACGGCCTCACAGGCTGAGATTTGGGCCTCCGTCATCCATGAAGGCCATCCTCTTTCGTCTGCGATATCGAAGTCAGCCTTCGGAGCTGGTGGGGATGCGTGAAACCTGAGCATCTCAGAAGCTCGAGAGCCGGATGATATTGTTGCAGTCAAGTAAGGGAGAGCTTTATAGGTCCTCGGTAGCCCGACCGGACTGATTTCCCCGGGGAATAATATTACAGCCCTATACGGAGAGAGCGCACATTGCACTAATGTATAGAAAACAAAGTATTCACAGGAAGTCAAAGGTTGGATGTGGTGGCTGGATCCGCCCTGGGGATATATGGTCTGGTTGTGTAACAGTTGTGGTTGTGCTGGATTATTTGGATCATCACCCAAGGTCTCGGCAGTTCGATTACGCCCCATGCACTTTTTTTTTCGTCTTTGCTCACACTGATTAGCTATGCCCTACCCTGCTGGGCTCCAAATATTATTCAGCTAACCCCAGGTTACCTGAAAACGATACAGACATGCTAGATCAGCTCTCGCGGGACGGGGCAGAATGGTATGCTGTAGTGCGGGTGTACGGGTAGTAATAAAAATATGCATTTGAATGATCTTTTAGTATGCGCTAAGATATCCCAAGCAGTGTTGGCATTGACCGGGTCAAGCCAAAATTGAACTGCTTTTTATGCACCAACCAGTGATCAAATTTTCTTCAGTGGGCTCAAAGTCTTTCTTTTGTTGACCCTGGATCCAGAATATGGCCAAATTTTAGCATACTTCGAAGTCTATCATGTGTTGACCCACGGTCAAATCTAATTTGACCTTTTTTGACCGGGTTTCTGCCAACACTGAGGATTCCCAAGAAATACTGCCAAAATCCTAATGGCTGGTGTTGGGATATCTTGGATCCTGATGGTTTTTCGAAAGAGCAGGATTTCCCAAGATATCCCAAGACGGGTTTCTCACTGGGCTTGGTCATACAGCCAGAAGGAGCCAAGGAATAAAATCAGCGTCAACTGCAGGTTCATTATAAAGTTGAAGCTTCTCGAGACTGGTAGGTCTTCGTATTGATGGGCTGGTTGAGAGTCTTTGCCTCTTGCCGTCGACTCAAAAGCCCAGAATTCTTAACAGGGAGTCAGGAACAAAGTTAGATCAAGCACGATGTATTCCAGTTACCGTTATTGTCTCTGGCTGACACACTCCTATCATCCACTTTATCTTCTGGTCATCGCATATGATGCGTACCTTGCGATTATCCGCGCCGCCGATACCCGTTGTCAAGAGGCACTCGGCCGCATAGGCACCTGGTACATGGACAACAATGTCTGTCCGCCGTGTCTCTACAAGCTGCGCGACGAAATCTCTCTGGTATTCTCTTGGCTCGGGGCAATGGACGGCAATAATTCCCTTAAACTCGTGGATTCTGTCTTCCACTCCGGCTCTCCTCGTCATTCAAAGGACCATTTCGACCGTTGAGCCCCTGTTGTGGGATTCATGTGTTTTCCCTCAAGGCATGAGGCCCTCAAAGAGCCAAAATTTTTTTTGGCCATCAAAGTGACAGTTTCCCACGCTTCCGAGCCATTTTCTGGCCCAAAATTATATGGATTTGTAGCCTTATGCCATCAGTACAGTTTCCGGTATATTTTGGCCCTAATAGAGCAGAAATGTGGGGACGGGCACCGCCGCGACGGGGGACCAGTGTTTCGTCTGTTAATCAGTATTATACCGCTCTGTCCCGAGGATCTTGCACAGACGGCACACTGATAATTCAAGGAACGGATGAAACAAAAACTACATGTGGTATTGATGATCATCTACGCCAAGAATTCAGAGAGTTGGAGATGTTGAATGAGATCGCATACCTGAGGTACCATAACAAACTGCCTATTTCTGTCAAAGGAATAAATCGCCGGGAGATCCTCAGATCATTCCAGCCATCGAAAGGCGGGCTTTATGAACCTGAAGATCTTTCAGTGCATTTTAAATGGCGGAAGGGAGATCACCCTTTGCTCCCACCCGAAGGTTATCAGGAGAAGTGGACCTTGGTTGGAGATGATGTGCCAAAAACTAAGGCCATTTTCAGTCTTCAGGACTGTCAGCCACTTGCTTATAAGTTCGTTCGCGTGCTGCATAGCTTAGCCCTCCCCCTCATCACGTGCGTTTAGGGTAGAATTGCGAGCGAAGCGAGCAATCACCGGATTCAACTGTTTTTGGGTTTTTAGTCACAGCCTGCTTTTGAACTGCGCTATCTGCCTTGCGCTTGCCTTTGCCAGGTTTATCATCTTTGGCAGTTCACGTGATCCTTGTTTGTATCCTTTCGCCGCAGCTTGTCCGCAACCCCATTCCTGATGGCCGGAAGCGCGCCTAGACTGGATCTTCGAGTCGGCGGAAAGTACAGACTTAGCAAAAAGATAGGGTCGGGCTCCTTCGGTGCGCTATGTTGTCACTTCAGTCGTGTTTCCTGCTCACCGTCTTTGTGAGTCCTAGTTGATATTTATCTCGGTGTAAACGTCATCTCCGATGAGGAGGTCGCTATCAAGCTCGAGTCCGTCAAGGCCAAACACCATCAGCTCGAGTACGAGTCCAAGATCTACAAGACCCTTGCCGGTGGCGTGGGTGTGCTATTTGTCCGATGGTTCGGCAGCGAGGGTGATTACAATGCCATGGTGCTCGACCTCCTCGGTCCCTCCCTTCAGGACCTCTTCAACTTTTGCAAGCGCACATTCAGCCTCAAGACCGTTCTCCTCCTCGCAGACCAGCTCGTCAGTCATTCCCATTCGTTATTCTTCTCCTTTGTTTTCACTGACACTACCCGTCAGATATTGAGGATCGAATATATCCACTCTCGCAACTTCATCCACCGTGACATCAAGCCCGACAATTTCTTAATGGGCATCGGAAAGCGTGGCGACCAGGTCAACGTCATTGACTTTGGTCTGGCGAAGAAGTTCCGCGACCCGAAGACCCACCTCCATATTCCGTACAGGGAAAACAAAAACTTGACTGGCACGGCCCGCTACACCTCTATCAACACTCATCTTGGTGTGGAGCAGGCCCGTCGGGATGACCTTGAGTCACTCGCCTACATGCTCATGTACTTTTTGCGTGGCACTCTGCCGTGGCAGGGCCTCCAGGCCACAACCAAGAAGCGGAAGTACGAACGCATCCTGAAGAAGTAAATGTCGACTCCCACGGACCTTCTCTGCCACGGCTTCCCCAAAGAGTTCGGCGCTTTCCTCAACTACACCCGCACCCTACGCTTCGACGACAAGCCTGACTACTCGTACCTGCGTAAGCTGTTCCGTGAGCTCTTCGTGCACGAGGGCTACCAGTACGACTACGTGTTCGACTGGAGCGTGCAGCGCGAAGCTCAGGACGGTGGATCTCCGGGTCCAGCGGTCAGTACTGCAAGCAGACGCAACTGATTCCTGAAGCCAACGAAAAATCACGGCAGTGGGAGAGTCTCGGGTTGGCGTATGATTCCGCGATCTTCATACGCACTACTAGTACTACATACGCCCCAGTGAAAACCCCGTCTTGAGGGGCATCGACGGTATCGCCCGGCAGAGGAGCGGCAGACAGCGAGCGGGCAGCCAGTGGGCAGCCGCACACGGAGAACTACGGAACAGGTTGTAACCAAATGATACATCATGGCGCATCTCTCGGGACAGCGATTCATGTATGCGCGCGGATCTCACTGGAGAGCAAGATGATGTATCATTTCCCCGCTATAGCCTGGCTCGTGCACATCCTGTCTATATACTTGCTATGGCCGAAAGTGACCGGAAGAAATACTATGCGCCAAAAAAAAAAAAAAAAAAAAAAAAAAAAAAAAAAAAAAAAAAAAACGAACTGCTGAGGGCCGCTTTTGACCGGGAACCTTTACAGCTGATCTCGAAACTATTGAGACAACGTGATTTTTTTTTTTGAGCATTCCCAAAATGGAAATTCCGCAAAATCCCTCCGATTCGCTGTTTCCAGCCAGATGGCGTTCGTTTTCTCCTTCTTGAACCACCGGAACACGTAGCAAAATATCCATACATCATATTCGAGGATTTCCTCTCGATAGAATGTCCCGAGAGGTCGCCGTATTCGGAGAATCGGCCGTGACGGTGTGACGTTCTGCGTCAAGCGCGTTCTGCTTTCTTCCTTCACCTCTTCGATTGCCTCCCCTCGAAGATGGAAGAACAAGGCCTCCAGACTCGGGCGAGGGCACGGAAAAGACAAGTGGAGGACGATGGCTGGCCAGAGACGGATGTAGATGTGCAGAAGCTGATTGACACGATTCCTGGCGGTGCGTCTACACCGACCTTCTAGACGGACTTCAGTTGCGGTGCGTCACTGGAATCTTCTTCTTCTTCATCATCCTCCTCAGCTTCCCCCTCGATATCGTAGTCTCGGGATAGGGGAACTGCAACGGTCTCTTGGTAAGAATCACCCGAACGACCCGCAGCTTTCTTGCGGTTCGTCTTAGTGATGACACCGATGGCTTCCAACAGCTATGTTTGAATTTGAATCAACTACGCATTTATCAATAGTGCAGTGGACTCACTTTTATTGCTGCGAGATGAGCGGTGTGAGGCATGCAGCGAATGCGGGAATCCATGGCGCTGAAATTAATGCCCTTTTCATGGCATTTCTTTTCGAAGACTTCGAGCATGGTATCGTTATTTGATGCATTATCCATAACAAACGCTACGGTCTACATAAACAAATGATTCAGCTGAGCAGTCAATGCGTCGCAATTGGCAGCGTTATCGGTGACAACACTGCGTACCCTGTCTTCTAACCCGTATGAAGCAAGGGATGCCCAAACTTCCTCGGCCATATTCTCTCCCGAGTGTTCCCCGTGCAACTCGCGGAAAATCAATCAAGGTTTCCTCTGTGGGAGCGCAATGAACATCATTGTTTTTGCGTAGATTAATAGAAGAAGTGCTCACCAAGCTTTCCCTCATTTGTGATGTAATGAACGATGATGGCAAGGAAAGGGTGCTGACTGCTCGACGTCCAAGCATCCAGAGAGACGCTAACTTTGGAATCCAAGTCTGCCGCGCAAATGCGACAGCCCCCTCCACCTGATAATACCATGGTAACCCACTAACTTTAGATGTGTTTCGGGCTGTATCCCCTGTAAAATTCTTAGCGATTCTAGCTGTTTGCCTTACCACTGTTATACCATTGCTACCATTGCTCTACCACATGTTTTTTGAGGTGGACTTTGAAAAAATTTTGAGTTTTTACTTCATTAGGATTGCATCTAGTGGTACCTTTAAGGGGGTCAGTAACTTTTTGTGATAGATTAGTGTACCACTAGTACCACGGATAAATTCGGACCCCATATTGAAGTAGTCAGTGAAAAAGATAACACTAGTAAGAACCAAGTGCAAAGGTCAATAAATCTTTATGATCAGTTTGGGTACCATCTTACCACAGCAACCAAATTAACAGAGTCAGTAAGTTTTGTGACTGGGTTGAGTACCATCGTACCACAGTAATCAAATTAAGATGGTCAGTAAATTTTTGTGATCGGTTTAGGTACCATCTTACCACAGGAACCAAATTAACTCAGTCAGTAAATTTTGTGATTGGTTTTAGTACCATCATATCTCTAGATGCAAATCTCTCAACTATCTGGATATTGCACGTTTGAAAACAGGGATGATAACAATACACATCCGCGCAAGTTTGGGGTGCTTGTCCTCATGGGGAATAAAGACGAACGACTCCGCCTCGCAAGGTAGGTGGATAACCTTCGCTTCGAATGCACACGGGTGCCGAATTACGGAACCCGTATAACCGTCGTGTACGGTTACGGTCAGGCTCCGGATGTTCGGAGACCTTTTCCATCCGGTTTCCCGCCTCTGATGGTGAATGACGCTTGATAAATGCCAGGCTCCCGACTCATCCCTGTCAAGATGCTGTTCAATTCAAGCTAGCATTCGAGGAATCTCAAGAAACGGTTTTCTTGCAAAGTTCGTACACACACCCAAGAATTTGTGTTCATTTGGTTAATCGCCGGCAGGCACGCCAAACTCTTCAGGCTCAACCGTGACACAGAAGAATGGATGGAACAGGGCAAGGGTATCGTTCACCTCCTCGTTCACAATACTCTTCAGGCTCAACCGTGACACAGAAGAATGGATGGAACAGGGCAAGGGTATCGTTCACCTCCTCGTTCACAATACCACTGGTACAATTGCCAACCACTTTTGTGGTCAGTAAAGTTTTGTGACTCGGAGAAATACCACACCTACCACTGCAGGCTACTTTTGTGGTCAGTACAGTTTGTGACTCACCAAACTACCACATCTACCACTGCTGATGGATTTTGTGGTCAGTAAATTTTTGTGACTGACTGAAATACCACTGCTACCACTAACCACAGACTTTGAGGTCAGTAATTTCTGTCACTTGGGAGATACCACATTTACCACCCATAGCGTGGGCCAAAAGACTTGTGATTTTTTGCCTCCTTGTCGTACCACAGATACCATGGTGCGATACGTCCCATTTTTGGTCGATTTGGCAGTACCATTAAAATCAACTCGTCAAGGGGTGTGATGCGTGACCCAAAGTTTCCGCTGTGTTCCTATATATTTTTGGCGAATATTCATGTTGTGAAGTATGTTTACAATACGGCTAGCTCCATTTATTGTCATTTAACATATGCTCTATCTATAAAATCTGGTGCGCTATGAGGCGCAAGAAACTTTTGGCTCGGCGGCTCAAGCCGCCATATGAGCCGTTTCGTATTGGCCACTTCAAAAGACCTACAACATATTTTATGCAATATTGAGTATAGGGTATATGACCCAGAGGTAGGTAGTTTTGTAATGCCCGGTTACTTTTGGCAAGATTGATCGCCGGATCAAGACCGGTCCGATACTTCGTGACCTTGACGATGGGACCACAGGCCCAATCTCGTAGGTCACTAAATTTTGTGACTGCTCTTACTTACCACAGTACCACCGAAAGCACGCACCAAGTGGACTTGACAAATTCCATATTGCTACTACCACTGCTACCATGGGTTACTCATCTAGCTACAACAATTGACCCGTAGCCGATTCGTTATGTTTGTATAAAAGCCCCTCCGTCATGTGCCCCCTGGCAGTGCAGCCTTCATTCAACTAGGCATAGTGACAATATGTCTGATGTGCTGCAGTTTGTAGAACAATAGCAGACAGAAGCCCTGATTCTCCAGCCATTGGCTAGTCTACCCGCTTGTCTTTTGCTTATATCTCCGCCAACTCTTCACCGATGGATAGTTTTGGTACAAAATTTAGACAGCAGGAACAGCCCATTTCGCGACAGCTACTTGAAGTTCCGCAACTTCACCCGGCATGAATTCCATCGTTATAAGCTGTGTGAGAGTGATGTATGCAAATGAATCAGTTTTCTTGAACTTGAAGCGAAGGAAACGTGCGCAGATATCATCATCGAGGTCGTATTGTGTGCAGAACACGTCAATGGAGAGATTAGGACCGGCAGTGGCACCCGGAGGTATGAGCATAGCGGGGCCTTGAACTGCAGCAGGAACTGGTATGGGAGCCGGAGGAGGGACAGGCGGGCGCCCGAGGACGCCGACGAGTTCGGGTGGGAAATTAATATTGATTTGCGGGGCAATATTCGAAGAGGCAGCTTTTTGGTTGAGCTCGAGGCGGCGCTGGAGAAGAGGAGAATGAGCTGCTAGAGATTGCGGACTCAGTTTGTCGAATAAATGGTTGTTTGGCGGTTTATCGATCGTGGGATGGTGAAGGAGATGGAAAAATCATCGAGTTGGACGGTTTTGATGTTGAGAGCCGAGCGAATGTTGGCCCGAATTTTGGATTTCAGGGTGTTCCAGGGCTCCTTGCTGGAGAACATAAAGATTTTCGAGATGGGGGGCCCACGAGAGCTCTTGGCCTTCGAAACTTGCTCAGCAGTGTAGATTGAAGTCGTGTACTGAATCTTGCGGGGTTTGGAGCTGGTGTCTGATGCCCTATGGTTAGTCGTTCGATGGAGGAATGTGGTGCAAGCACATACTGTCAGTCTGTTTCGGAGGCCGCCCTCTTTTGCGTTTTCCCAGCGCGACCAGCGCCTTCCCCTCATGGTCACCATCAGTGTCCTCCTCCTCATTTTCATCCTCCTCCTCCGAGTCCTCAGAACTGCTCTCTTCCTCCTCCGAGGCCTTGGAACTGTTCTCTTTCTCCTCCGAGTCCTTGGAACTGCTCTCTTCCTCCTCCGAGTCCTTGGAACCACTCTCTTCCTCCTCTTCCTCCTCCTGCCCCTCGTTACCACAGTGAATGTTGGAGTCGTCGGAGTTCACAAGGGTGAGGTCTATGTCATCGTCAGAGTCTAGATCTTGCGCAGCGAGCGAGGAGATTGAGGCCGATATGGCCCGAGAAGCGGCACGCGAAGAAGGCATAACAGAAAGCGAGACTGGTAGTGGAAGGAGTAAGCTCAAGGTTGGGGCTCATTCCACCCAATGGCGGGACTACGATGCACCTAGGACCAAGAAGTTTGGTGAAAAGCTGAGGGAGAATCGGACGCGACAATCTGACGCGTCTTGAGTGCGTGCGCTGAAACCGGTACGTGGGACCAAGAAACTGCCGCAGATGGTGAGCACAGCGTAAGGAAGGGTCAAAACGCCGTTCGAACGCACCTATTTTCAAGTGAATCGGGCAAGAAACGGGCGAGAAAAGAGCCAGACAAGCTGGCGGCCAATGTGAGCTGGAGCCGAGTTAGGTCAAAAAATAAACCACACAGATAGGAAGTGAGACCTGTATAGAATGAAAGTGGCTTCGAAACGCTTTCGAACGGTGCTAGTCCGGGGGAATTCCGTCAAGAAATGAGCTCAGGAATTGCGTAGGAAGAGAGCAAGTATTTTATTTTTCTTTGATTACAAAATGATCGCTGGTGCCATTAACTTTGCAAACAGCTGTAAAACCCGGAGCTAAGATATGCGTTGGAGCGGCATCGAATCGTGAGCTATTTGTCGCTACAGAACAGGGGGTAAGCTACCGGGGTATGGGAGCTATCCTGGCTATATTGTGCTAGGTAACCTACGGGATTTTTGCTGATGCATTCGAACGAGTTAAGAAGGAAAGCCCCATCTTTTGAGACGCTTTTCAGGGCGATAGGTCCAGAATTGAGTGTGTTTGAGGCCATTCTTTTTTCGAAGCCCTTTGTCAGCCACGCACATACAAGTTTGTTCTTGTTTACTGCATATTCTAGCACTCCCCCATCGTCACGTGTGTTTAGGGTAGAATTGCTTCGCTTCGCTCGCAATCAGTGAAAATTCATAAATGTAGAAAATGAATTATCTGACACTTCAAGCTGATATTGGTCACCCACGACGAATCAACTTCTTCCAGAATGATCGCAACAAGACTTGCTGGACCCACAAGACGGATAAACCTACACCACCATTTTGGCGAGATGTAATTGACAGATCGGGCAGCCGATGTCGGCCGAATATCGATAAGGAAGGTCCTGTCAAGGTCGGTTCGCTAACCTCACCAGAACATCGCCCTCAACGATTCCCGGACCTTTCATGAATGTCCTGGGAGCTCCTGCCCCGATGTTCTCCATCTCTTCTACCAGTGCATTATGTAATAGTCGGCAAATACATCCTCGTCACTCTTTTCTGGCTATGTCCGACAACGACTTTTACTATGCGGGCACAGCGACGACATCGAGTTGGCGATGGGCTTGCAGCATCCGCGCATACCAAAATACAGGCTTTCGCGCGTGACCTTGTAGCGGCGGCCATGGTTCTCAGGTTCCCGGACGGGCAACCAACAGATGATGTAGATTGAAGTAGATAGAGTGTACTACAATATTTCGGGATTTACAGTATCAATGGAACCGGCCACATTGGGTGCGAAATTTGACCAAGCCATTCGGAGGTGATGGATACAACATGTCCTGTTGACACAGACCAACCTATATACGCTCATTCCGAGTCCGAACCAGCACCATCATCCCTTTCTTCCCTCTGTCGATTGGCTTGGTCAGACGCCAACTGGGTTTTCCGCTGCTTGTTGGTTTCCTTGGTTGCACGAGCTTTGGCCTGGATTGCAGCCCGTTTGGCAGGACCGGAAACCCGGAGCTGCTCTGCAAACCGATCGTGGGTTGCTCGGCGATCTGTGAGGTACGGAATTGGAGCAACCAATTGGCGGGGAAGAACTTCTCGGATCAGGTGAGCGTTGTGTAGCGCGTGCATATTGAGGATAAAATGTTGTATGGCGGAGTGCGAGATAGATTTCTGAGTGTTGTCGGTCAGAATTCGTTCTTGACGGACTCTAATGTCCTCGACCAGACAATTTCCGGCCAGGCAGTCATGTTGCACATTGAATTCAAACTTCCTCACTCACATCGCCCGCTTCCTTGATTCAAAATCGATCACTCCTCGCCTGTGCAGCACAGTCAAGGAAGGGCTACAATGACCAGGCTGAAGCCAATGAACATGATATATCTTGCTGTATTTTGAACCCAGGGTACGTACCGGAGTTGGGCTCCCCGAGATCCTGTTTGCTCCATGTTTGGTTGTTCTGATTGATCTGCAAAAAGAGCTTGCGTTAGTACTCACAAACTTTTATTTGAACTGAACAGACAATTTCAGAACGTTAATTAGCATCTCAGTAGCTCCCCTGAATACGTCTGGGTTAATTCAACTAGGGGTGCCACAGTGGGGCTCCCTAAGATTCTGTTTGCTCGATATTTGGCTGTTCTCATCCATCTTCAAAAAGAGCTAGTGTTAGTACCCCCGAAATTTTATTTGAACTGGAAACACAATTTTGGGACGTTAATTAGCATCTCGGTAGCTCCCCTGAATATTTATGGGTTGATTTAAGCAGGGGTGCCACAGTGGGGCTCCCTGAGATTTTGTTTGTTCGATGTTTGGCTGTTCTGATCAATCTTCAAAAAAAGAGCTTGCGTTAGTGCCCATAAAATTTTATTTGAACCGGACACACAATTTCGGAACGTTAATTAGCACCTCGGTAACTCCTTAGATAATTCTGGGTTGATTTAATAGGGGGTGCACAGTGTGTCACGAAATGTCACGATACATGACAAAATCTCGGGATGCATAAATCTCATAATGCATAAGGTTTTTGGTCCACCGACCTTATGCATTATGAGCCTCGGAATGCCATTTTGAGTCACCTGCTCCACAATGGCATTCTAAACCATGTGCCTCGCTATTGAATGGTTTAATTCGCATTTTGAACCACATGCCCCGGAATGCCGTTTTGAGTCACCTGCTCCACAATGGCATTCTAAACCATGTGCCTTGCTATTGAATGGTTTAATTCGCATTTTGAACCACATGCCCCGGAATGCCTTTTTGAATCACCTGCTTCGATATGGCATTCTGAACCATGTGCCTTGCTATTGAATGGTTTAATTCGCATTTTGAACCACATGCCCCGGAATGCCATTTTGAGTCACCTGCTCCACAATGGCATTCTAAACCATGTGCCTCGCTATTGAATGGTTTAATTCGCATTTTGAACCACATGCCCCGGAATGCCATTTTGAGTCACCTGCCCACAATGGCATTCTAAACCATGTGCCTCGCTATTGAATGGTTTAATTCGCATTTTGAACCACATGCCCCGGAATGCCATTTTGAGTCACCTGCTCCACAATGGCATTCTAAACCATGTGCCTCGCTATTGAATGGTTTAATTCGCATTTTGAACCACATGCCCCGGAATGCCATTTTGAATCACCTGCTTCGATATGGCATTCTGAACCATGTGCCTTGCCATTGAATGGTATAATTCAGCCGAGAGCAGGAGGGATAAGGGAGCACTTGACATATTTAGGGTTTGAACGGATCCCACAGTATTTTTAACCCCATGCCCCAGAATACCATTTTGAATCACCTGCTTCGATATGGCATTCTGAACCATGTGCCTTGCTATTGAATGGTTTAATTCGCATTTTGAACCACATGCCCCGGAATGCCATTTTGAGTCACCTGCTCCACAATGGCATTCTAAACCATGTGCCTCGCTATTACCATTGAATGGTTTAATTCGCATTTTGAACCACATGCCCCGGAATGCAATTTTGAGTCACCTGCTCCACAATGGCATTCTAAACCATGTGCCTCGCTATTGAATGGTTTAATTCGCATTTTGAACCACATGCATACCCCCCATCGGGTCACATCCCTCCTTCTCGCCCCATCCACCCAGAACCTGCCCCAACGGCTATACTGTATCACTTTGGGACATGCTGAGATGGCTCTCCCATTTTTTCCGATTTTTCCGTTTGCTTTCTGCCCCTCTGTGGGCCGATGAAAACTGGGCTATTTTGAGGCCAGTCCGGGCAATTCACCCTCAATTCGGAGTCTTTTCGTGCTGTGAAAAATCCTGGGTTGTGTCATACCCTTTTGTATGTATTTACAAGACATTTCCAGCGGAGGTTGGGTGTGTTGAGGTGTATACGGCGTATATTGCTGGTGGCGTGACAGGAGAAGGCGTGACGCGATGGGGGGTAACACTTAGTCTCTTATAAACAGACGCTACAACAGTTGACGGCTCGTACCTCGCTTGTTGTAGTCTGTCGATTACCCGCGATCGGTGATTGGAGATCGACCTTGTTACGTAAACTTCGGAGCTTGAAAAATTTTCGCGTCTTGTCACACTCCGTTACATCCAGCTTCGACGCGTTTTGCTCGCTTTCTATCGCTAAACTCGTCACACCGAACGCGTAGAAGTCACTCCAGGTACCAACAGAAGCGATATCATGGAGGAAAATCCTTCGGGGACCATCAAGAAAGTTCGGCAATGGAAGCGTCTAGTGCCGCTGGCTCCCATTCCTACGATCACCCCGCCGGGATCTACACCTGGAATCCCCGGACCGAGTACAGCTGTCTCCTCATCGTCGGGCTTAGCCCAACCTACTCAGGTTCCTCGAAGAGCCCAAATGCGCACGAAGTGGGACAAGATGGATGATGTCCTGACTACGTATGGTTTCGACAATTCCGGCGACTTCTTGACCACACTGTTCCACCACCATCGCCGCGGAGACCCTGACCCCCGAACTCCCAAGCACAGAGGGGCTGTCACTAGATTTCTGCAGGGCGCATCGACAATCAAAATGGCCGATCTCATCGAGCTAATCTACGACCATCCACAAAGTCGTCCTTCATCAAAGCACGCTGAGCAGCGAGCTTCTACTTTCTCCCCTGAGAAACCCCTTGACGAAATCCGTTTCGCTCGACCTTGCCTATCTGCATGGGCTACAAGGACTGTAGGCAACGAGATATATCGTCGAGTTGGTCGTCTCGCAAAAAAAAGCGATGATCCCACCAGTCGCACTCATGTCCGTGCCACAACAAACGGAAGAGTCGAGAATGCTAAAGTCGCAACATGGGATCATATGAAATTCACCATCCAGGGACTCGCTGACCAGTATCGCGAAGCGGATGAGTTTGTTTGGTACCTAACGGAATGTTTTTGCGCTCCGCGGGTCAAAGGCAAAGTTGTGGTCCGGAAGCGTCGTCCCCACCCTGTCGTATGTGTTTTCCTCACGATTTGAAATGCTTCAGTTCGGGCTCATCTCTTGCCTTTCAATTAGATTCAAGTCGGCGCCATCAGCTCGTTCATTGTCAGCCGCAATTCGTACGCTAGCGGCGACCGGGACTGGAGATTTTGACGCGACTGCCGCGCACTGACGCGGCAGTAACGCGGAAGTGACGCGGCAGTGACGCGGCGTGACGCGCGATTGACGCGGCACTGCCGCGCCGCCTGTAGGGCCTCGTATATTGTTTCCCTTGCTTCCAAACCACTTCAGGCAAGGTTTAATGACTCTAATACATCATTTAGTACCTAGAGAACGGATACCAAAATGTGAGCAGGTACTAATGTCTAAGCCGTGCTTAAGCCACGCTATTAGTCGGCATTTTGACTAAATTTTTGACTCGCCTTGCTGCCCAATGCAGCTTTTTTATGTTCGAAAACCTTTAGGATAGTCAGAACGACGAAGAAATTTAGATTCGCAAGTCCCTTCAACGATTAATCAGTATATATATGCCCCAAGTTGAACTATCCTGCCTGGACTCTGTATTTAACAACCTCACATGATGGTTCTTAACTGTGAAGGGCCCCAATTCCTTAAAACATTCTACTCAACCAGAAGTAGCCACTACCTTTTGGTCCCATGGTCCCTTGGTCCGCAAATAGTGAGGTGATCTGCTTCACATCTTGGTTTATGTAAGTGCGTGCACCTTCAGCTGTTGGGGGACTTTAGTAGACTGATAATCTTGTTTGACATTAGTTAACTTCATAAGAACATCAGTAGTAGAATTTGAAATTGAATCGGAAAGCATTTGAGTGAGGTAGTCAAAAATGGCTGGCATGCAGCCCGGGTCAGCGGGAAATCACTTAATAGGTGCAGGTTGACACGGCAATTGACGTGCCGCCTCGACCTGTTCAACCAACGCTCCCCACCTCCAGTTCAAGTATGGACATTGTTTACAGAAAGACTTGACTCGAAATTTTGGAACGTCAAGCCTATATGAAATCTTCAAATAGCCTAAACCATGCGGTGTATACTTATTGCCTCCAAACCATCCCATTTTCTGACTTGCTTGGAGTCTTGTTCCAAGCACGGGTGGAACATCAAGCAGAAAATATTTACGGGGAAATTGCTACAAGTCACTTCAAAGGAGATCCCAAATACCACCACTTAAACTGACCCGGCAACTTGCGTGCGAAGGTTAATTGATCTCACATGCTCGAGATTGGTCCCTATGCACAAGTTTAGAGAAAGCTGACGATTTATACGAGACTCTGTGGTCTGAGAGAGTAGGATCTGAGTAATCCCTAGCCAGCGTAGGTCAAATCTTGATCTGGTTATGTTCAAATTGTTGCGGCAAGCTGCAATCAGATTAGCATTACACTATATTATTTTGAGCATGCCAGCCTCACAGCCTGGGATATGGATCTGATTGACTTGTGTGCCACTACTATATGATATCAGATATGATACGACTCCGGGTATAAATGTTTACAACTACTTCCCAGTCGGAATTGAACCGTGGGAAGGGTTATTGCTTCTGCTCAATTTATAAGCATGGAATCCCTTATGCTGTTCAAATTGTAAAAAATACCTGCGCCCGAGAAATATTTCTTGCGCGAAGTGATTGTTCGAAATCATGTGCGCGAAAGTCTACAGAGTATCAAAATACCTCTTTACAGCCTTCACAGCCTTCTCGGAGAATAAATTGTCTGCCCCATATTTTCGGAACATTCAACAATGCATCAGTAAACCGACCAAGAAATATAACCATTCACAGCCGTCGATTTGATGGGTGAGCGACGGGCATGGGCCATTGCGTAACGGTCCGTCGAGTGGTTGAAAGTTTTCTTGATAGAACGGGACCGGCGACGGGACAGCCGTGACGGGTGCACGCTGTTGTGGAATTGAGAGCGGCTATTCTTGCCGATTTGGCGGCATATTACCCCGCAGCATGTATCATAACAATGTTCTAGTTCCATGTTGAAGAGCTAAACCAGTCAGTACAACCAATGTGTCCCTTTATGAGCAATTCTACAAGTTCCGCTGTTTTGCAGTCTCCACATGCCCTTGTTGGACTCAATTTTCTGGAATAATTTGTTCTTTGAGCTCGTGGCTACATGCCCCAGAAATAAATTTGTGAGTTCAGGATGAAAGAACAGGATCCTAGTTCACTGGCGAGATAGCCTGGCAGGAAGGTGGTGGGTGCTTAACGAAAAAAATAGGAGACTTTGTCAATGAAAACTTTTGGTTTGGTCACCCCACATTGAGGTTGAATGAGGTTTTGAGTTCAAGATTGAAACCGGAACTGGACCTCTAATCCAGATCATGTGTTTGGCTAGACGGTGTAAAATGCCTGTAGCTTTTGCAACGCTCCACGAAGTCCTTATATTTTGCTTGAAGAATTGTGCCCTCCATAAGATTATGCTTTGAGAATGTCTAAAATGTAACATAGGCTAATGAAATTCCCTGGAATGCGGGAGAAGGCATAAAAGGCCGATCACTTTTTGAGTACCTCAAATCTCTATATAGAAGTGCAAGGAAAGTAGATACATGCTCTCTCCCTAAATGTATTGGGCCAGACTCTTTAGTTCGACTTTCCCTCTCGAGAAGCGGGCCGACAGTTCAAGAAATATAGTTCGTCACACAAGTATTGGAGAAATATCAAGAATAGGTTGTGTTACTTCTATTCTAATTTATATTTGGAAGAATGTTGCTGATTTAAATTGCTCTAAGGCTCGGTTCAAGAAGGTTATCGGCTTTTTGACACTGCAACTGGTCCCGTGAGCCAAACATGACCAAAACTGCCACTTTCGATCGGGCAGTTGCCCGTCCCCACTGCAAATGTGTTTGAGCTCAGCTGGGTGTTAGCCACACCCCAGGATTGGCGCGCTTTGGCGCGGCAGTGGCGCGCAGAGACGCGGTACTGACGCGCCAGTGACGCGGCGTTAACGCGCACTGACGCGGCATTGACGCGCACTGATGCGGCATTGACGCGGCATTGTCGCGCATTGACGCGGCGTCAGCGCGGCACCGGCGCGGCGTTGACGCGGCAGGCGGTGGATTTAAAGCAGCTTCCCGACATTCTGAGATGTCATTGAATGTTTCCTTCCAAGTTTAAAGTAGTTTGCAAAGGCTGGATCACAATGTTTTTTAAAAAAGCGGGACTTCTCCTACAAAAGAAAATCATATTTGACCTGAACAATGTCAGCTCCTCTCCTATCTCTTATCTGACTGCTTCTGAGTGTAGTTTGAGTCCATTTAAAGTGTAGGAAAGATCACCAGTAAGTTCAATAAATGCCGCGTCAACGCCGCATCAATGCGCGTCAACGCCGCGTCACTGCCGCGTCAGTGCCGCGCCGGTGCGCGTCAATGCGCGCCTGCCGCGTCATTTTTACCAGACCCCATAGAATATGGGAAAGTGGGAGAGTGCGGAGACCGAGATGGTTTGCCCACTTGGATATGCTGAATTAAGTGATAGGTAACCTAGCTGAAGGGAACGACCAGGAACTTGACAATCATTTCTTTACAGGGGTAACTGGATAGCCGGGAAAAAACTAGGGTCGCATTCCACATGTACTTCCTTCCCACTGACCACCGTGCCATATGGGGGATCACCGGGCAAGTTGAAATTGGTACCTGGTAACCATCCACCGATCTCATAGACGACCCTGAATATACCCAAAATTGTAACGGAATTCTTTGCATGCTTTAATAAACCAATTCACGGAGTGTTAAACGCGCCTGTCACATCACGTGCATATGTCACATTTACGGCCGGCTCTACACCTTTCTACATGCTAGGCCACACAACTCGGACGGTGTCTTATCTTGCCTTACCGTTGCACTGTGCAAAACCGCGAAAAAAAAAACCGGCCCTTTGTTCTGATATTCCCGAACTGTTTGCAGGGCCAACGCAAAAAAAGTTGTGCCTACCAAGTGCCTACCGACTTGTTTCACACGGTCCCATACTGGGAACCGCTAGAAGGTAAGATATAGATATGCGATATTTTCTCATCCGACCCTTTCCCAGCTATGAAGGCCGCCATCGGACAAAAATAACTCGACTTTGTTGTCATCAAGATTCCTAACCAAACATTACGATTCCTAAGCCTTCCTTGTCGAGCATTGCGAATCCTTGCTGTTCCCGACACGTCTCCTGGCCATTCCCTCCAGATCCCGACCATTCCTAATGATTTGGTTATGATCTGTGATGAATTCTCGGGAATCCCATTGGGACGAGTCCCAGTGATTCCTAATGAAATCCCAACGAAATGTCGCGGCGATAATATTGGTTCAGTCGCTTACATTGCATTCCTGCATATTCCCAGATCGTCCCGACATATCCTAGATGTTCCCAACACGTCATATGCTCCGAATGATCCGAAACCTCGAAGGCGAACTGCCGAAATCACTGACTGCCGCTCAACTGCCGCTAGCTAAATACTTATACTTTTCAACACCGCTATCCCGCCTGCTCTTCCTTGTTCCTCAATGCCTATCTCACCTCCACTGGGCCCCCGCTCAGCCTGTGCTGTCAGAGACTGTCGCCATGCCTGTGTCGCGTTCGTTGCCGCCAATCCGGACGGATCACCGAAATATTCAGTAAATGATTCAAAAAATAATTCCGCCTCACGTTTATACTCACCCTGGCCAGGACTTCGACAGCCAGCATGTCACTTGCTTCGTTTGTAATCACACCTGGATGGCCCATGCCCAGCCCTTCGACATCCCTCCACAGCATAGGGCGTTTGTGCGTGGAGGAACGGCTGATGGACGCTGCGGAGGATTCTTCTCGGTGAGTCACCAAACTTCAGTCTGTTCATTTCTTTCTCATTACATGGAAGCCTGAGACGCATTGGAACATGCTAACGACGTGTGTCTGTGGTCTCCAGTGGGGGGTTCATGCACGGGATACGCATGCATCATTAATAAGGTCTGCCGTCTTCTATATTTTGTGTCGCTCTGCTCAAATGCTATCAGCTCCGCCAACGTCTCTCCACCCGTTTCGACGCCTCCACCTGTCGTTCAAGTAACTGCTGCCGCCGCTGCCCCTGCGCCTCTTGTTCCTCAGAGGCCTGTCACTGCGTTCACTGGGCTACGTCCCTCTGCAGCATCGGTCCAGCAACAGCGCCGCTTGTCCATCCAGCGGAATCTACACTCAAACCAACCGACCGGGTCCACCAGTCTCGTTCCAACCCCACCGCGAAAACCCAAGAAAAGAATGGCTGGCCCCCCTCGATCGTACTCCGAGTCTCCCGCTTCTACATCCATCCTGGACGATTTTGCTCCGTTGGCAGTGGACACACCAGTTACTTCGGCCAAAATTACAGTCGGTATCCTTCCCAAAGTTGTAAGTCACTGCGTATCCTATCATTTCCCTTTTGACGCACGCAGCTCGATACTTCTGACCACAACGACACTCTCGATCTGTCTCCGCGGTACATCTGGAAGAATGGCAACGAACTTGAGAGGGTTCAGAGCCATCTCAACCGCGCAAATCTCGTCTTCACTGTCGAGGTCAGTACTACCGGACCCGTTTTCGAGGAGATCAACACAGCGTTCGAAAACCACTGCCGGCTCAATAATATCGACTATGTCCCTCCCCCCGCTTCGGGTGCTAACGATACTCCCAATACCAAGGCTTGGGTGCTCACCGGACCGAAGGGACGCTCGACGGCTCGGACATGGGTTGAGGATCCCAAACTGCTCACCCGATTCACGTTCACGCTGCAGGCTCTCGGGGCGTTACCTTTCAGCTACACTCCCAACAACATTGGCGAGGGTCTGTTCATATTCATTGGTGCGTTGCCTCGATTTAATTTATGCTCTTATGCTCATCCCGTTTCCAGCTCCGAGATTCCGTAATATCTATGCACCTATTGATTCGTTGTTCGACCCCAACGCCCGGCTCCCCGACCATGTTCGTCCTCACAAATGCTTTGGACGTCGCGTCCTTCACCCCATTGTATCTTCCCTGTCCGGGGATCCACATCCGGTCTGTGGCCCGTCCTGCACTCAAATCAACAGTACTCCCAGCTTCGACATTTCTCGGCCACTTCCCGATGATATCTACTCCGATAGCGGGGACGAGGTAGGCATACCTGTCTTGCCTTGCCAAATATTATTACTCATATGTTGTACATAGTTTCCTGAGATGGATGAGATCATCGACGAGGTACTGTGGTTAAACGTTGAATGTTAGCTCTTTTCTGAATTGAATTTACGTTCTAGATAACACTCGGGCAAAGCGGGACCTCGAGCACTTCCACAGTATGTGTATCCCGACGTCTCAGCTGTCTGTTGTTTGCTGATCAAATTCGCAGATCGTAACTCGGTCCGTGCGACGCCAGCAATGGCAGGAGGTAAGTTTTCCATAACTTCTCATGCAGTTAGCGTCACTCATTCGTCCTTAGGAAGCTGCGGCCGCTGCAATTCCCGTCTCGGTGACCAATCCTGGATTTTCAACCAAACCATTTACTCCCTGTCCACTGCTCACTACCGCTATGGAGGTTACCCCAACATCGATCAAGGTGAGATAATCATTATTGTGAACGTACACATTTTTATGCACGTCTCTAGTCCCGATCATTTCTAGGGGTAGGGGCGCCTCTCGATCTCACACTCCGCCATATGCCTGGTGCAGGTACATTTTCATTCTCTGCATGGCAGGATTATATTCTCTTGCCTCACGAGCGCGGGGAGGACCACATACATATTATTTCTCAGTCCATTGACGAGGGTGCTCGGGCCCTCGTTACTCTATGTCTTTGGATATTTGCCGGGCGTCCTACTGGCCTCAAATTGAAAGAGGTGATCCAAGAGCAATTTTCCTCACCTCGTCCCACGGTTGAAGGCTCCATCCACCGTGCTCCGGCTCTTTTGTCTCTCCGGGTCACTATGTATGTGCTTAACTTCCTCCGCGGCAGTGTGAACTAACCTCATTTTCAGTGGAAATGGCATCGGGGCGGGTCCTCGCAACGAGGTTGTCGCTCAGGCAGTCCAGATCATGATGTCGGATGGGCACTACTGGACCGAGCGTGGTGATTATCAAACTCTACGCCTTCATCCGTCTCGTGATCCAATTCCCGCTCGGTCATGTCTTTTGAAGGCGACTGGTTTTATCTTCCTTCTCCATTTCCTTTATATTGGCGCCCCTATCCAGGCATCACCTTTCCTCTTCTCTACGTTATTCAATGGTCGCAAAAGTGCATCAAAGTTTGATGTTGAATTCCTCTCTCGCTTTCTCTCTCCCGACTCGCTCTCCCTCATACAAAACTTCGAATCTGTCCCGCTGGATGAGCCGCTGTACACCTCACAGTCTGAGGAGTGCATCGCATACCAGTATTTATTGAATATTCCCGACGTCGATGTGAGTCCAACCCAAATCCCATTCTCACATAATTTAACAACTCCTCATTCAGCCCACTCTGATCTCTACACGCCGATCCAGAGAAGAGCATGAAGGTATATGTGGGACCATAATCAGCTTTGTAACTCTCGGATCTGTGGATATCGAGCATCAGCCCGATTTCTTGGCGCTGGGTGATGGCTTCAATCTTGTGCTTGAACCGTTCATTGGCCAGGACCGTGCCCATCACATCCTTGAGGTGATGTCTATCTCCCTTTACCTGCCTCAAATATTCGACTCAACATATCTCCAGTGGTTCGAGACTCCTTGCCGCGAGTTTCTCCTCCTCGCATATGATCGGCGTATCAAGGAAGTAGCCGACGTTCTCACACATCTCGAATTCTCTCAGACTAACCCGGAGAACGATGTGTGGGGTGACAACGACGAGACAGTGGAGCTCATCAAGCGCTTCATGACTCACTACCTCACGGAGCGGGGCCATCCGACAGATCCCGATCAGGTCATCAGCGCCCTAACTGGCGACGACGGAACTACCGACCCACTTTTGCGGGCTAATCTCTTCCTCTCCGTCGTCACTGGGTCATCACATCTTCCTCTCAGGCCGACTTGGCAGGTGAAGGTGCGAGTTCTCTATTTTTCTTTGGTCGTCTCTGAACTGTTTTCAGTGTCTTATCACCCACGACTGGAGCGAGGACTACCCGACGACTGATGCCGACGGTCGCGATGACTACGGTCCAGATGTCAAGGTCTCCTTCCGCTCTTGTTTCAAAACATTTTCTATCACCAACAATGCCCGCCTTCGACAACTTCTTCTGCGTGAGATTCCGGAACAAGGGCGGGACACGGCATTTGGACGTTGGCTTCACGGGGAGTTGCTTGCGAGTAGAGGGTCGTATACTGCAATGTAGAAAATAGTTGGAGGTCTACGACGGTGATCACATCAGTTCTGTGCAGGGTCGGAAAAGACCAATCTTAATAAATACCACTCGAGATTTTTTTCCGATGTTGTGTGACCCCATGAGTGATCCTCCGCGGCTACGCCAAAGCCACAGGCTGCGGCAGGAAGCTCCATCTCCGCATCCGCCTTTACCTCCTGATCGAAGACCACGGTTACCTGTTCCTCCGCGCCCGCACGGTGACCTGGCAAAGCAAACGCTGCAAGGGATCTTCCTGATTAGCTTTTAGGTACAAGTTCTCTCACGCAAGGATCGACAAATGACCATTTCGGCACGGACCCCAACGTACCTGTCGATCCGGGATCCGAGATTGAGACCAAGTTCGCCCCAGAATTTAGGACTAATATGCCTATTGATATTTTTTTCCAGTCCCTTAGCAAACTGGCCTGATTCGCTTTTAGGAGAAACCAGTGTTGCGCACCAAGACATCTTTGGGGGTCGTGCTCTCGACGCCCATACCGCTGCAATTTTTTCGATGATGGGCCACTCCGACCAAAATTCTTCTACCGATACTTTTCCCAGTTCACCGTCTGAGTCATTTCCACTTTCCACCATTTCTCCAACTCAGTTTAATTCTTTTCCGCCGCCTGTCGCCCCTTCCACTGCGCTTTTCCAGTCTTTTACTAATTCTGGGTTGCATGTGCATTCGCCCCAAGCGGTACACGCATCTCCTTCCCGCTCGGGCTCACTTTCAGCGGCTGGCAGCTCTTCATTCGGATTTTCCCTTGCGTTCGATCGCAATTCCGGTTTCGCTGGTTTTGATCACCAATCTTCTTCTTCCACTCCATCCTCGGCCCCGATCACCCCGGCAGCGGATGGTTTTCATCCATTCCAGGCCAACGTTGTCCCGCCGAGGGTCGAGGATGCCCCACTTATAATAGCAGACAACGGCCTTCGTGGAATTCTATCCCCACCCCCACAGCGTAATCCTGGGCGTGGAAGCCTCGATTATCTTCGGGCACGCATTGTGACACCGGCGCCGCCCTCCGACAGTGCTGCAGTCTACATTGGGTTTCCGAATCACGGTCAACCTACGCGTCGCACCTTCTTTGAACCCCGTGTCCCCGTCAGTTCCCCGACACCTTACCTGATGGATTTGATACGTTCCCTGCGAAGCCTGGCATCCCCGGCCGGTACTATTCTCAACGATATTTGTGCGAGTCTTTCCGTGGCGGGCTTCAATGTTGCGTGGTCTAAGACCATGGTTGAGGTCCATGACGTGACTTACACTTCCGTCACAACTGGTTATCGCGAGGTCGGGAACTTGCGTGATCAGTTGCGTGGGTCGCGCGTGGTCCTTTCACCTGCCAACCACAACGAAACTAGCACAAGTACTTTCCAAAATTATGATGTTCCCTTGGAGATGCCCTTCTTTGTTCTCTATGTTTTCCCTCAGGTGCGATTTTTAATACAACTTTCTGCCCAGGCTACTCAAAGCAATCAAATTCGAAAACAGGAACCTGTCCCCTCGAGCATCATACCGGCTCAACTTGGGCGCTTTGCACCCATTGAACTAAACTCACGCTCCCGATCCAACACACCCGCTCCCGGAATGACCCAGCCCCCATTTTTATTCTCACTCCTCCGGATCACGAAAGCGCTGGATGAGCGATACACCCCAGATGGCGATGAGTTACATTCGCTTCTGGAGGCTCGGTATGGAACTGCATACTTACAGATTCGCCAAGCGCTTATCATTGAGCGAGTTTTTACTCGCGCGAAAACCCATGTTGCGAAGTTGACTATTGATGATGTTGCAGCTTGGGCTGGTTTAAAACCCAAGACCTACGGCAATAATCGAACTTTTGCCATCAGCGCCCGCGCAACGTTGCAATGTTTGCGTGCTCGCCTCAATTCCCCTGAAGCCTCAGCACAGAGTCGCGACAACAGACAGAAGGATTCGAACTTGAAGGATTTTTTGGGCAAGTGCTTCTCCCCAGATTTGCTCACGGGCGATTGGCAGTCGGCGGACGCATCAGCAGGCGATTTAACTGTTGGTGGAGCTGCAGTTGTTGATGTGAAGGAAAGAATTCGGCCTTTTGAAAACCTCGCCAGGCCTTTCAAAAACCAGCTCTTTGTGCCTCTAGATAACTAGTTTGGTAGTTTATTCCTGAATCGACCAGATTTTTTTTCTAGTCAATTCCCAATCTGATATCTGAAGTACGGGAAAGTGTCTGATGACTTGGGATTAGGCATCTTCGAGGCGGATGCTGAACCTTTAGGTTGAGGTTTCACCAGAGATGTGAAAAATTTGAAGAGCTTTAGACAGTTTTGTTCGATAGGCCGTTTCGATTGTGTAATTTCGGGCTGGGTCCGGGCCGGTTTAACTGCTATGGTGCGTCGATTTGAATAAATTCACAAAACATGGGGGGTTTCACTTGGGCCACTGTAGATTATGATACACACTAGATGACTGTCTAAACTGTTGCACCAATCGGTTTTTCAGAGCTCTCGGCCATGGGCCGCGACACAGTTAAATTCACAAAAATTAATGCTAATAATATTAGCGTCATGATTACAGATGAAGAACAACTGCGAAGATAAATACGTGGTGGCTCAGAACAGGTAGATAAGATTCTCGGCTACCCATAGAGATTGAACAACTGAATACTATGGACATATTCGTCACAGTACGTCGCTCGGATTATGTTTGCCCTTTTTTTTGGTTCAAGGCCAAAAAAGCGCGAGCACAGATCCACATGAGTAGCTATTCGGACTCAGAACAAATTATGGATGATTAGGAGTGTCTTCTCTGCCTTCATAAATATTTCTGGGCTGGTCGGGCCAGCAGTGGCAGCAGTGGGGTTCCGGAGTTTGTTTGGCCATTGTTAGGTTGAAGTTGAACTAAATATGTATCCGCTCGTATCTGCCATAGTACATCGCTCTAATTCCACGCACCATTCTTGACCGGAATGGAAAATCAGAGTCATGTCCCCGTACAGTCCTGTCCTCGTATTACAGTATTGGCAGACTCAAAAAGCGAGGGAAAGAAAAAAAAGTTCGGACAAAACTCAACGTTGGGCCCGATTTCGGTACATATCCGACCTCTGTTGGGATAATCATGGGAAAATCAGAGTCATATCCCATACAGTCCGTTCCGAGCTCGGCAGCTGATCAAAGCACACATCACCAGACCCAACTCGGAGGGAAGGCGAAGGCCTGGGAAATCAGATAACAAACCTTGTATTAACCCCCATATCATGCCAGAAAACAAGCAGCGCGAATTAATCCTCCCTCCCCCACGCTCTACTGTTAATGTTGGTCTCGAGGAGGACACTCTACCTGTCATTGACTTGGATAACTTTCCTACCTTGGAAGATGAACGTGAACTAGGCCACATAATTGTAGTCGGCTTAAAAGGTACATCTGTAGCTTTTATCTATCATTTTCTATCCCTGAAATCATGTGGTGAAGACTACGTCTTTGATGTCACTGCGTTGGCAGAATATTTGGGCCCAAACAAACAATTCAGCAACTATCCTTCGAAAGACATATCCTATGCTCTGACGAAGTACAGCAATCTACCCGAAGATGTTGCAGTGAAAGGATATGCAAATCTTTCCGAAGCTGAGCTCGACGTCCTCAACTCTTGGGTATCTTTATTCAAGTACTTCAGTCTTCCTATTCTAGCAATAGTTTACTGACGTCTCACACGACAGGGCCCGATTTAAGATTATCGGGAAAATTGAAGTGTCAAATGGCGATCTAAACTGAATGTATTCAAGTACTCTATGCTACACCCTGCTGTATATCGCGTGCAATGCTCAGTGCCGCCTGCCAGACGAGCCTACGTACATTCATGTTGCGTGAAAAAATATCTACAGAGGCGTGGAGGCGCTGGTCAAGCCGGGCCAACTGTTCCGGGGTGAAAGGGCAACCGGGGGGTTCGCAAAGAACCTCGGAAAGATTTGCAGGAGTGCTGGCAGCAGCGAACGGGTCATCACCGATGTCCACGCGCTCGTCAGGGTTATTTTCGAGTAGGTGAGCCATAAGCTCGGGCTCGCCAGTTACCTCCCAATCTATGCCGTACTCGTTTATATCCTCGATATCATCGTCCTGTGGCGCCAAGAAAGACGAAATCCCCCGCGGACCCTCGCGCAGCATACCAAAGGTGAATAGATCGCGAGGGCTGCGCTCGCGATGGCGTCGGACAGTGAGTTGATGTGAGTTCCAGGCCTCCGCCCAATCCTGCGCATCACGATTGACGGAGGCAAGGAACAAATGGTGAAGTAGCCATATATGGCCCGGGCGAGTGGGGTTCAGACCGTGGTTGGTCTCGAGATCGAGGAAAAAAACCTTCCACTTCTTGCCGAAGCCATGTGTCACGTCGTACCACAGGCGTTCGATACGAGTGTTGTGGACACTCCTACGGAATAAGTTTAGGGAAGATATTGAATGTAGCCAACACTCACCGTCCCCAAATGAACGACCCGCGACCACTGCCATTTACCTCTTCCATATAAATCGCAACCTCGATGTTCTCAACGCCGTGATCTCCCCGCATTCGACTCGGGCATCCATGTGTTGTGATGGCGTCCAAGAAAAGTTGCAGAACGCTAGTACCGCGGTTGTTGTCGTGCACACGGATGCCCAGTACAAAACGGGAGTAACCGTCGATGATGCAGTGAATGACCATCTTATAGCGAATCAATCCTGCCCCGGAGTACATTCAGTGCCATTCCTACAATGAAATAAAGTGTTTACCATGCTGGCCATCCATGTGTGCTAGGGACATCGGGCCTGGGACCCGGTATTTCTTACGACTAATCTGGCGATCCCCGAAAATCGCCGGAGCACCATGAACGCGGAGATAAGAGGCAGTTATACGATCCCGAGGAATACGATACCCTTGAGATTTCAGGTGGCCGCGTATCATTCGCCGTCCAAACTGAGGGAAGATTTCTAGTGTGGCAGCGAGGAGCTGATCCAGCTCCGCATCAGAGATGGAAGAAACGGGCGGAGTAGAGGACGTATGAAGGCGGTCAACTCCACCTTCAGCGTTGATGCGATACTGGAATACGGGTGCTCCGGGCTGAACAAGTCCGGCCCGTAGAGCTGCACGACGGATGGTGCGCGCACAAACCCCAATCTCGGGTGCTATACCGGTGGGGCCACGAAGGTCCAGTGCTGCACCAAGAAATTGGGAGTCAATTTCTACACGCGGACGACCGCGTCGGCCCGTGCGAACCCGGCGAGCAACAACGAGTGGCCCCGCATCTGGCGGGTCCATGGATTCATGGCACGCGAGATCTAAGGCAGTCACCATGTCGGAGATAGAGGTCTGTAGGACGCCGTACTCGGCGGGAGGGAACACGAGCCTGTGCTGTGGAATAATCAGGCTAGCATAGATAGTGGAAATTCAACACGCACCTGCTCAGCTGCCGAAGCGAGAGCTAACCCCCGATCCCTAACGGCATTCAGCCGAGGTGGATCTCCAACCATTACACGGAGTGCAGAGAGAACATCGTCATTGAACTTGTGGTAGGACTCACGGAGGTTGTTCAATCGCACAGCGTCGTCCATTGGTAAAGCTCGAGGAAGTGGCGAGTAGAGAGAGGGAAGCGGGGTAGCGGGACTTGTCACTTGCACGCGCCGCGGCCGGAACACGGCAACCGGCAATCATCACGTCATTGATTTCGTTACTCGGATAACTTGGGATTGCTTGGGAATTGTCAGGAAACACCAGGAAGCATTTGCATACTCGATGTGCAAAAATTTAGGAATTGTAATGAATGTCTCAGATTCCCGAGGAATGGTAGGATTGGGATGGCTCGGGAATGGCTAGGGAATATCTAGGATCAGCTCAGATATATAGGGAACCGCCAGGATATGCTGGGAACTCTGAGGAAAGGTTGGGAATCATTGTGGTTTGTCGGGATTTGTTGGGATCGCTGATGAAATCAAGTCAAGCCGGTATTTTGTCCGGCATCGGCCACCAAACCCAGCACCACCTCAATTTTACTCGCTTATCCTGTGGCTTGCTGCAAGTTATGTGCCTGAAGATCCGACTTCCCGGAATGGATATGCGAACCTACGAAGTTTTTGTTTCCGGAGTTTGCCGACACTGTCAATGGAACATCTTCACATGCATCACTGCAATGTTCCTTGTTGCTCACTACAATACTCTCGCTTCGCTTTGCGTCACCTTGTTCCTGACTCCAACCGAACTTTTTCTCAACCACAACCCTGAATTTCATGTTCCGACTCCGTGAGATCGGACCCGCAATCGTGGTAGTGTCGCCTCAACGTACTAATGGTCCCGACTGCGACCTAAAATTTCTCAACCTCAACCCTGAATTTCAGTTGAAGGCTCGGCGAGTTCCGACTCAATTACGGTATGCGTGGCTTATTTAAATACAGGATACGAAGCTCGTAGGTCACCAGTCTAGCGAAATGGTGCTCACTCGATCCTCCTCCTCTCCACGCACTCGCACTCGCTCTTCTATTCGTAAAGCTGCTGGCCCCTCATCTCCTTCCTCTCCTTCTCCACCGCAGCGTCGCAGCACTCTTGAGGCGAAGCACGCTATCCTCTACCCAGTCACCTTCTCTCTTCGGATCACTGGCAGTAAGGCTGTCAAACGTCGCACTGTCCAGAGCCGACTACATGCTATGATCGAGGTCTACAGCCCTCGACCAGAAGCCCTGCCACACAATTACCAGGGCCATCGTCTTACGGGTCTCTTCCTGAACACCGGGTACACCAGCAAGAACGATGAATTGGCAGGCATGTGGAGTCACAAGGCACGTAAATCTCATGTCATCAATATTTCCTTCACTAATAAAGCGATCCAGTGCGAAGGTTGTGATGTCGCTGTATGCAGCAAGGAAAAGCCACGCTTCTTCAATGTGGTTGGTCCATTGCCTCCGCACATACGGTCTTTAGCACCGCTCGAAAAACTCTTCCGTGCCCGGGCAGAGCTTTGGCCCAAGCGCCGCACCCGCACTGCTAAGAAGCCGACGTTCCCACCGCCTTCTCCCTCTCCCTCCCCTTCTCCCACGCCTTCCCCCGAGCCTCGAGAGGCCTCTCCTTTGTTCGAGGTAGAGGATGCAATGGCTGGGCGCTCTGCTTCTCCCCAGACCCCTCCTCCTCACCGAACGCTCCACTTTGACTATGGGGGTTATGGTACCTATCATTATTCCCCTGTCGGAGATATATTAGTCCCCACATCAGTTTCCGATTCCCGCCCCCGCGTACTTGTTGAGGATTCGGACAGCGATGAGGAGGGAGAGCTTCAGTACCCGCCGGGGCCGGGTAACGTCATCTTGGATATCTGTATGCCCGTTGTTTTATTTGCATGGTATGAGGTAAGTTCGCATCCTTTCGTGTTTCGATGTACTTATCCTCAAACCACTGGGTTTCTAGACCGGACAAGATCCCATCCAGATGATAATTCAGCCACGTCTCACCCCCCCCCGGCTCTATTAACATTGGGGATGTTATCCTCGAAGACTTCCGCCTTGGCCTGGAGGCAGTGGGACTCCCGGTTGGAACCGAGATCCAGCGCTTCCTTGATGCTGCAAATCACTGGACTTCCACCACCTGGGACGCACCGATCCCTATCTTCGGCCGCAACAAGGTGATTTACATTAGAACTCTAGGTGTCCATGTCACCCCTCCAGACCATTTTTACGAACTGCTGCTCTGATATTTTTACCTCCCCTATTTCTCATTTCCCATTTCGACTTCATGATCCCATTCTCTTACTTACATCCAATAAAAAGAGCATCATATTACGTTGATGTGCCTAGCATACCAGATGTATTTCTCTGATCTTCTGTTCTGTTCGCACTTTGCATAAAATTTTACTTGGTCTTCCGGCTTGCTTCCGGCGGTTAACCACAACAGTGAAACAGATGGATGGAGGAGCACTATGTAAGGGGTGATTTGCCCCTGGAAACAATCAATGGGTGCCTGGGATGGCCCTGAGGCAATCAAATAGTGTACCAGTCCCTCGTGGGTCTCATGGGCGAGGATTTCGGGAAATGATGGCAGGTACAAATATATGTCAATATGGTGCGGCCTTATATTCACGGGTTTTGTTATTCGGATTCGACTTTCCCCCCTTCCCTCCAGTGCATACCATGTCTGGTCTCAAAAAAGCCAGGAAGCGCAAAGCTGATGATCTTGATGGGGCCGTAAACCATATCACCTTTCCCAACCCACACGTAAAACGACTGCAATATACTGTTATCAGTGATGCAGGATCCTCACAAACGACTTCGGTGCTTGGGAGGGTCAAAGAACCACGCCGCAGTTCAACTGCTGGTACACCCCCACACACACTTGCGGTCCCGGAGGATTCACTACAGACTGTACAGGCAAAGAAACAGGTATCTTTTGTCGTTCGAGTCCGATATTTATTAATAATGTTCTAGACACAAAATGGCAAACTTCTTGAGGAATTCAGTGACCATTTCGATGAACTGGGGTTCCTCTTGCTTGAATGTGAGGCCGATGAACTTGTGGGCTGTCTATGTCCATGCGGCAGGTCCGATATGACCGCCAGCACCCAGTGCCATGACTGTACAGGTTACGAGATGTCATGCCATGCATGCTTTGTTGATGCACATCTCCGAAATCCTTTTCACTGGGCCGAAGTCTGGGACGCTCTGCAGGGATTCTTTGTTCGGCATGACATTTCCCAGCTCAACCATGTCATACAACTCGGTCATCATGGAAAACCTTGCCCATCACCTTGTGGCAGAGGAATGTTCACCGTTGTGGATAATAATGGGATCCATTCGACACGGCTCTCCTTTTGTGGTTGTTTTGAGCTTCCTCCAAATAAAAGCAAGCAATTGATGCGTGCACGGCTCTTTCCTGCCACCACACGTGAACCCCAAACGGCCTTCACCTTTAATATGCTCAAACAATTCCAACTGCATAACTTGGAGTCAAAGAAGGCGGCCTATGATTATTTGGGCGCAATCCGACGCCTAACAGACAATTCTTTCACTGCAGATGTACCGGTGTGTATTCAATTATCCATCTCGCAGATTTCCCATACTGATGATACCTTCATAGAACCCTTACGCTGCATTCCTACGCGTGGTCCGTGTGTTTAACTTCCTCACACTCAAGAAACGGACAGGGCAGTTTCATGGGATAGATGCTGTGCTACCACACCGACCAAGCGGTAATTTGCTTGTATGGTGCCCTGCATGCCCGGAACCCGGATTCAACTCGGATCCAAACTGCCCAAAGACACCACATCATTTGAGGTATATACTTTGATTTCAGTCATTCAGTCAGGCCAGTGCTGACCATGTTCATTTCAAAGGCACTTGAACCAGAGTCAACGCACATTGGATGGAAATTTCCAGTGCAATCAGTTCAACAAAAATACAGATCCCGACGATGTTTCCTTATGTGCGGGGAAAGGATACTTCCCATTGGACTCAGAATATAAAGAATACCTTGCTCGGGTTCCGCCTTCGAAGGAGGTTAGACAACCTTTATTGTCTCGCATGCTAAAACTTAAAACTCACATGGCTCGACTTCTTAGAAGTCAACCTGCAACTACTTAGAAGCCGTGAACAAGCAAGACAAGAAGAAATTCAAGAATATGGCAATCACCGGGACGATCAATTGCCAATGCAGCCATGTTTTTATTCTCTCCTGTGTTGATCTCTACTATGGAGAGCGGTTAGTGTTTAAAATAAGTCCTGAGTTACATTCCAGTACTTACTAAATAATCAGATTTGCAAACACAGACAAGGCACTAGCAATGGACCTTAGGCAGCATCAGCCCACCGAGTCCTTCCAAGTCACCCTGCGGCTCGAAGTTGATGATATTGACCAGGCTACCACGTACGATATAGCTTGCGAATATTTTGTTCACTTGCAGGAACGTTTTGAGAGGAGTTTCCCGGATCTCGTTCCCATGATCAAGCGAATGCGATGGGGTGTACCGGCACTCCATGTCCAAGGTCACCAAGACTCCTGCACGTATCTGTTTGGTACTGCATACATGGAATGTGTTGGCCACTTCCATGGCGAGACTGCAGAGCAGTACTGGCCCGAAGCCAACCAATTAGGACCTCATGTTCGACAAATGAACAATGGTCACCGGCAAGATACCATGATCAATCATCATGGTGACTGGAACCACAAAAAAAACCATGTATATGGGTAAGCATTACTCTGTTCTGACTCTTTCTTTTGACACATTTCAAATCAAACAGCTACATCATTGGCAGAGGATATTGCAGAGGCGAAAATCAAATACATTGAGAAAAGAAACCACTTCATTGGACTCAGCATATCCTTTCACGACCGGGTTACAAAGTGGCAGGAAATGCCGCGCACGTCAATCAAGAAAGGGAAAGAGGCAGTCAGTGTGTACAAGCATAACAGCACAAAGGGTACATAAATACTCCAAAATTGTTCTGAGCTAATTATCACCTTTTCCACAGTGCCTTCACAGCTCGCAATTTACCAGAAGATGCTGAGCGATGAAACGGCCTTTGCTTCTACCATGGTTCCGAAGAGTAAGGTGGCGCGGTTTCTGGATGAAGGTCTCAAGATTCAGGATGTCCAGTACGCTCCATTATTACTCTGTTCGCACTTTGGATAATGTTCGCTGGTCAGACGCAAACTCAGACAGCTAGTTCTCGATACAGAAGAACATAACCTGGCTTCAAGGCAAAAGGAGATCCAAAAGCGCACTACCAAGACGCTCGCTCGGATAGAAGCTTGGCGAAAGATACAGAAAGAGTTAATGCCACGAATCGGGGACAGGATAGCCCAACAGGCCTTGAAAGCCCCTGCCATACAAGATGAGAAATTGTTCTTACCCTCCGACTTTCCTTCCGAAAATGACCGGCAGAACTTGGACCTGATCAGCCTTGCGGCGGAAGAGGTGAAATGGAGGGAAGGTCAGATATTTGATCATTTGCGTGCATTGCAGAATGTCGTGAAAGCCATCACCGCTTTACGCAACCGAAAGACACGAGACGATCGCAAACAGAAGGAGAACACCCGGGCCAGTGACAATATTCAAGATGGAGTCAAACTACGGAATCAACACATGGCCTCCTATGAAGTTGCCCGAGCTGCACTTGTTGCTTTGAACGCCGGTTCAATGTTTCCCCCACTGACTGAACCAGATTTATACATGAAATCTGTTCAACAGAAGCGGCGTGTCGGTGACTCAAGACATACAGATGGTGCACTTTGGCGTGCTCTGGCACCGCTTCCAATCGAGGAGGATGCTGACATGGAAGGTGAGCAAATTTAATTAAATACCAGTATTATTATCTATCCTCACGGTGAAAAATAAGCTGGAGGGGGGCAGATTTCTTCAGAGCCACCTGAGCCATCCTCGAGCGTCTCTTTCAGTGGTACTCAAATGGAGAGGAGAAAATCTGGTATTCTTTCCTCATTAAAGGATGTTCAAGAGTTGAGACTCCTTCAGGGCCTCGGGTACAAAACAAGATCCTGGCCAAGCCATCTGTTGATCAAAGGCCGGAGGGATGGTTATGGCAGCTGGGAGAATTGACGAAAATGACTGATGCAGAGATGGAGGATTGGTCGAGTGAAGGTGAACCAAATGATGTCTCTTGCATACATCATCGCTGATTTATGTTTGTGAAAGGTGACCGAGTTCAGTGGTTCCGGGCTGAGGCAGAGATGCAGCGCTGGCAGGAACAAGGGGAACAAAAAATTGCTGAACTGCTGAGAACAAATCGAAGCTTTTGCAAGATGGAGCAAACTTGGACCTCACTGGCTGCCTCCAATAATCTTCCCGGCCACCGGGCCTACGCAAAACAGAAGGCAGCAATGTATCGAACAAGGGCCAGGCAGGTACAAGACCTGGTCGCCACAGCTGGTTATGGAGATTTACTTGCAGAGAAAGCCAGTATTGTGCAACGAGTGCAGTCTGATAGAGACCGGGAGGCCAAGTTTATTGCGGATGCAGTCATTCGGGTAGAACAATAATATTCTGGGCCATCTACCAAACCCGTATATCTGGAGCCGTAAATTTGCCATACCATGCAATAAAATACGGCCTGTAGCCATACATGCTATGGGGCCGATCCTTAGCTTACAAATCCGTGCCCCGAGGGCAGACACGTGCACATTACATAATCAACGGTGGGACCCCACACCGCAACAACGACACCTTCGACATAGCTCTTTTTTTCCCTGGAAGTCCAGAATAATCAATGCGTCAATAATTTCTGGTCACTCATGCTTAGTAGTTAACCCCCCACAAATTTTCTCAACAAGCATTACTATTCTGATCAGCTATCTCACGATAGTGTGACAGTGTCGGCTTCTAGTAATAGCTACTGGGATTATCGGAAGTGAGGAAATTTAGTCAAGAGCCCAACTAAACATTCCCTGATAAGTTGGAACAGTTGAAAATTTAATTGAGAATACAGTATCTAATTGAGAGTATCTAAAGCCAATTTCTGGTCTGCACTCAACCGTCGCTTTTTCGGCTTTGTGGGCTGATCTTCATCAACTACTGCCTCCTGATATGTTCCGGCCCTCTGGTAGCCTATCTCAATTTTCGACAGTTTCTTGATTAGCTGCTTGTTCTCCTTCTCCGAACGTGCACGCTTGTGCTTGCCAGGAGCGTCAAGGTGGGAGGAGATCCGATCAAGGCCACGCAAGGTCCGCATCTCGTGGAGTTTGGGGATAGCTGGATCGCCCTTACACATGGCCACGCTGAAAAAATGTGTATAAAACGACCAGGAAAAAGATAAAAATGAAATAACGCACTAAGAAGCTGCACCAATGTATACAATATGGCCGACTCCACAATACTCCAAAGGACCGATTGAAACACCCAGGGACTTGGTAATAATGTTCTTGATGAAGAGTGCCTCTCGGTTAGCACCAGAGATCACCTCAGCAGCCTTGGATCGAATCTTCTTCATCTGAATCCTGTAATCGTCGTCATCTAGATATGATAGAAAGAAAACAAAGAGAACAAATTACTTGGGGTCACTGCTCCAGTGGGAGTTCGTTGGGAAGTCGCGAGTAATGGACCACATCTCCTTCTGGCCGCGGAACGCGTAGGTGGGACGGTGTGAGGCGGTTTTACCGCGAACATCGCGGGTGGATAAGAACAAGGGTGTATAGATGGTGTGCTTGAGCATGGTTGGCGAAGAGAGCAAATCTATGGTGCATGCTGATGAGGACTTGAAGTACATAAGTTGGAATGAGTGCACCGGAAACTCACTATGTTTCCGATACAGCGCTGTGATAGGATCATCTATGAGGCAGCGCTTTCCACCCAGTGCGATCCACACATCCTCGCCAAAGATAAGGTGGCCAAGGTTATGCTCCAACTGCAGTCCAGCAGCAACAAAGCTTGGCTCAAAAACGTCGAACAGCTCGGGGCGGGAATCTCGGCCCCAGAAGCCATCCAGGCTTTCAAGATCGGTGAGTTGAACCTGCAAATAATAAGAACAAGGCAAGAGAGCCCAAGACAGACATCTTACATTGAACTCATCAACCAAGTTGGCCATACGAAGCGGCATGGATGTGCGGTCTTTAGCCCAAACATACAGCCAGTCTGCATAACGTAGACGCTGTTCAGTTGTCGGTGCCAGGACACCGTTGTGGATACAGGGTTGGAGAAGCGTAGACCTGCAGCAAAAAGATGGTGAAACTCGGATAATGAAGCTTAAGAAGTTTACGCACCATAAGTCTCGCTCGCTGCGAGCAATGTAGGAATAAAATGCGGTTAGAAATCGTGCAGTGCGAGACGGGTTGCTGAAGACTTCGTATAGAGTAAGGAAGGGAGAAAGGCCTTCCAACCTTGCATGAGCTGTCCCCTTCTGAAAGACCAGACATAAATAACTTACCGGCCATGAAAAACAGCTCCATGACTGTATAGACTCCGATACCGTAAAATATGGTGTTGGATGCGCGGATTTTATCACAAGCACGAGTGTGAGAAGGTTTAAGTAAAATGCCTTCAATCCAGTCGGCTACAAGCGCCAGGTAATCCAATGTGGATGTGAAGATGTTCGGAGGGATGGAGAAATCGGACAGAGAAGTGGCCCATGTAGGCTGTGAGAATCCAGAATGGATTTCAGGGTTATGTGGGTTATGTGAATTAACACACCTGGAAAACCAAATCGATCGAAGGGAATCCCACGACATGGGACGAGAATATGAAGGCCAGCCCGACGCTGAATTTGCGGACCTAGAGCAAGATCATGAAGAAGTGAATTAAAGATGGAGGAACGGACAGACTGTTTTATCAACATTGCGAATTGACATCTCCCAGTCTTCACGAGGATAGAATTGGACGGAAGTATGGGTGAGATATTGGAGCTTCAGATGAATGTTATGTAGTGAGCAGAAATCAACAATGGGTGAGAGCATACCATGAAGAATAGAGTGCCGAAATGAAGGATAAGTGCACGATTAGTGTAGGTTATCTTTTCCAGAACAAGTGTGTTCAGTGCAGGGGGATAGGGATTCTGAGGAGAGACACGGAGTGAAGGGGGGAACAAAGGGGCTTGGTGGTGATTCTGTCCTCGTTTAACCGTTGAAGTGGCGTCTAGATTATAAACAAGTCCGTCTTTGGCCTCCTGGGAGGCACCAAAAAGTTTGGCTTCGGCCTTTGTGGCCTCAGCAGCCATACCCTCGAGAGTAAATGTGTGGCCAGCAGCTTTGGCCATTTCGAAGGCCTCCTGAGCCTGCATCCCGGATGCAATACCTTCTCGAGTCTCAGGCATGGGAGGGTGGTTGAGGCAGAATGTCGAAGGTGGAAGTGCTTAAAGAGCGATGAACCACGTCTCGTGACCGGGGTCCAGATAAACAGTGGTAAATATCAACAAAAGCCGATGCAAACACTGAACAGTAACCATAGGATAAATGTACATGTGTTAATTGGCCACAGGAAGGTCTTTTTCAGTCTATACTATAGCTGTTCTAGACCATAGAAGATTCAAATGGCGGTCACTGCACTATATGTAAGAGTCCTGGAGATAAGATGTCATGGTATAAGCACAAGATTCATGTTCTTAATGTTGTATGTGTGGTGCAGTTGGAGATGGTGTTGCTAATTTATCCCCGGATGGCCCCGTTCAGACTGGTGGGACAATGTTCGATTCTGGTGGCGCACACTTTTTGGTGAGTTTCGGTGGCACTCTAAACTCTGATTATTTGAACACTGTTCCAAGTTCAAACGGCGTTCAAACGCCCCGTTTAAACAAGTGTTCAAACCCAGTTGGCTTCAACCGTTTTGACAGCCTCTCGCGTTGGGCAGTCAGTCCTGTTGTTCATCAGAACAATACTTAAACACAGTTTCGCGTTGAGACGCTCATTGTTTAAACAATTCTAATATAGATTTATTTGCTTCTGTAGACTTCTATAATTTTCAACAGCACACGTCTACCACCAATACCATGGAACCCTACCACTTCCAGTGGCGGTCTCCTTGGGAGAAGCTGGATGGACATACTGGGACGGAACACCATGATATCTTTACATGCTTCATGTACCGTCCGGTGTCTGGTAGTACAAACACACTCAGATTTTGCGTCCGAGATAGACATGGTAGTGGCGGTAGCCATGGATCAGAAAACAAAAACCGTGATGATATTCGTGCCACTTAGAACATTGGTAAACATTAGGAAACGGAAACTGAATCAACTACTCGTTAGCCAAAGGAGGAGCAATGACATCTTGATCAGAAGTGCTCGTATCTGTGAAAAAAGAACGCTCCCAGACTTCATCGGACTCAAAAGCTGCCCATTCCTCGTCATCTGATCCAGCCTGTGTGCTATACGGGCTGTCCACGATCTGCTGCGCTGCGCGGAGGGCACTGGCAGCCTCGAGGGCCTCTTGACGACGTAGCTCCTCATATTGGGAAAGGATCTCGGGAGTGATCTCTTCCGTGGCAACGCGAGGGTCCGACCGAAAATACATCCACTCGATACCACGAATAGCGAGTTGACGGGCTGTCATGCCAAAACCAGCAGCAACCCGCTCGGCCTGCTCGAGATCCCGTTCCGAGGGTGCAGCCGGCGGGGAAATGTGCACAGGTCTCGCCACCCGCTTGAGAGATTCGAGGCCATCGAGAGCAACGAGGGGATTTTCCCCATTCAGGGTGAGCGTGCCCCGGAGCTGTGCAGTTTCGATGTCCTCCGCCTGGGGTTTGCAAATGAGGGAGGGATCGGTGGTGGTTTCGTCCTCGTCGTCAGATATCTGTACAAGCATGGGGATTTCCTCAGAATCCAAAGTTGGAGCAGCAAGCTGAGAGTATGCTGGGGGAGTAGGGTCGTAGTTTGGATCCAGGGCGTGGTCGTGCTCGCCAAGCCTGCACCTGGCATGCCACGCAGGAAGAGAGAGCTTTACAGATTTGTAACGCTTTCCAGGCCCTCCTGCGAGATTGACCGTAGCAGCCTGACAGCTTTCCCTACACTCGGTCAGTATTCTTCGCCCGTAAATTGGAGAGTGCTGTATACGAACCAGCTGGAGTAATTGCCCGGGCCGGAGGCGCAAGTACAAAAGGACTTCAAGGCCAATGTCCATGACCCAGTCATGGAGGCCATGGAAGCTGTGCTTGCTGCATGCTCCGTGTCGGAGGCCAAATACTATCATCCTTTCCTTCGCGACTTGTGACCACGCTCTGTCTCTCTCATGTATTTATCAGTATGTCTACCTGACATTTCATCACCGCGGCAACTTTACCCCCATTACTGAGGGTGTAGAGCAGTACTCTGACATTAACGAGCTCCAGTAGGACACCCTATACCATAAATACCACCATTACCATGTATGCATGTCCACATCCTATGGCTAGAGTTTTTTTTAGTTTTTGGCTCCGTCAAAGTGATTCTAAATCATTAGAGAGTGGATTGGGTGCTTTGAATTGAAGAGAGAAGTTGTGGATAGACAGATTTAAATAGGGTCCAAATCGCCGCTGTCGAGCTCTACCAGTGGCTGTGCTCGGGTAGAGCTCGACAGCGGCGATTTTTCCAAGAAAGGAAATTCATTCACATCCAGTGCTGTCGGCCCGGACAGTCCGCTATCGCCAACTCTTAAGTATGAGCATAGCTTGAATAGTAGACTTGGTCTTGATGTCATTAGCAACAGAGGCAGAAACTCGAAGAGGACTTGATGAGGATCCACGCCTTCGACTACAACTGCAGTGGGTGGGCTTGAAGATCTGGGAGCAGTGTCTTGAAAATTGCGGAGCAGCAGCTTGGAGATATTGCGGAATGGGATCGGAAAGGACTTCGGGCCCGAGCGGTGAGATCTAGAGGGCTTGAGGGACCGATATGCGACGCGGGACGAAGGGGAAGGTACGGCGAAGATGGGGGAAAAGAGAGAAAGATGCATCATCATCAGCGGTGCTTGTTTGGCGTCGAAACATTGACAATCACGCAATCGGGCACGTGCGTCGGAGTTTGAAATGACTTGGCGTTTTTTGGCCGATTATATACGTGGTCATCTTTTTGGATGCCTTTTCTACTGGGTGAGGGTATATCGTGTTTGTACTCACAGAACCAACTCTGCATTCTTGGCTCCCTTATTTGCTAAAATACTGTTTTCTTTTCGGACGGATACTACTGATCCGTAGTACTGTACCATTTCGACCGTAGGTTCACGGTATGTCACCCATCACCGCACATGTTCATTTTATAAGATGTTCATTCCTCGGCAATCACGGTAAATTGCCTTTTATGGTAATCCGGCAACTGCCGGAGGGGAAATTTTCACATTTTTTAGCCTATTTGGGCCACAAAAACCCACTGTCACCGTCACCTGTACCAAATAGGTTCAGTTCACGACCCCCGTCACCGTCACCTGAACCTACGGTCGAAATGGTACAGTATGCTGGCAATCGCACGCTACTGATCCCAAGCCTGTGGCTACCGAGGCTATCAAGGGCTATTGATCTGCGGGAGAAAGCTACCAGGGCTACCGATGCTTGAGGCCCTGGCTGGCGTGGAATGGAGAACACAAAGCCTTCCCAGAAAGGACCTGGGGCACTAGAAGGAAATGTAAAGAGACAGTTCTAACCGAAATTGCGCTGGCTATCCAGCAAACAAGGTCCCATCCTCACCCTATTCACCTGAATTCGAAATATGTCAGCAATGCTTGCCCGTTCCCAAGACAAAATAGGGCGGGAAATTGGACGAGGTTCATTAAGAGCTCGTTCGGATGCACAATCGATTGTGGATTGTGGATTGTCGGTTATCGGCTTGGGACGGCAATGCATCACCGTGTCGTTAGACTGCCGTTAGCACATCAATCAAACCTTTCCTGGTCATCGTCTCCCGAGCCCCGCCTGATCCCACCCGCTGTTCGCGCCACCCCCGCCTTCAATGAAAACTGTCAGGAATGTAAGTGATGGTGGATTTATTTCAACCATCAATGTTGAATATCATTCAATGGATAATTGCGAAATCATTGCAGTAAAATTATGGGGAATAAAGTGATTTCGGGGGGTCGCTGCTGTCACGGACAACGGGGAGAGGGGTCTCATAGTCGTCGGACAATCAAACGGCGTTACCACGGTCTGATGCTGCCCAGGATTGCCGAACAATCAGGTCAACAATCAGACTACCATAAAACGCAGAACAATTGACAATTGACAATCGATTGTGCATCCGAACGAGCCCTAAGGCAGATTGCGACGCAGTGATCTCCCTAAGGCCTAAGGCCTTACCTTTGTCCTAAGACCTAAGACCTTAGCAGGCCTTAGGTTAAGCCTTAGACCAGCGCGGAGACTTTTGATTTTTGAGTTAAGGCCTTAGAGAGTCACGTGAAGGCGCACGTGCCTGGCAATCTTTTCTTCACGAAGCCGCGATCGGGTTCAGGTATGCCGGCCGCGCAAAAGGCAGCCGATGGCATTACACTGGCAGCGGCTGTTCGGAACAGGTGTGAAGGCATCCATCCCACGCACAAGACTTGCAAGAAGAGGAGGAAGTGTACATACGTGTGATTGTGCGGCTGGATGAGGAGGACGACACGATGATGGAGAGATCGAAATTGATGATGATGAAGTGTGGGGAGCATAGATTTTGCGTAGATTTCTCAGTTACAGCCCGCCAGAATTATTTCCTTTTTTGGTCCTAAGGCGTGGGCTAAGGCCTAAGATCTAAGGCCTTAACTCACCAGAGGGTCTTCATTTAAGGCCTTAGGGAGGTCACTGTCAATGTGACGTGGTCTCGAGCCACCTGTCTAAGTCTGGCACCGTTACTGCGGCTTGGCAAATATTCTTACTGGTCGATGTGGCACTGCCACATTCCGAGTTTTATGGCGGTCCAAGTGCACTTTTAATATCCCCTCCCTACTTTGTACTTTCCGACACTTTTATTTGAGACTTTTGTACTTTCCTACCCTTTTATAGACATTTTGTGACCAAAGTGTAAGTGTCGGAGAAGGCCGATTTCTCCCACCCTTTTATTGACTCGGTTGTGACTTACGACACTTTTATTGACACACTTCAGATTCCCGACACTTTTATTGACTGCACTCAAATTCCCGACACTTACACTTTGGTGGGTCAAAATTTCCGACACTTTTATTTTTCGAGTTGAAATTTCCGACACTTTCTTTTTGGCAGTCGAGTCCTCCGACACTTTTATTGAGGCAAAAATAATAATCGTCTAAATTGAGGACTAGACTACGGTAGGGTCAAATCAAGCTAACTACACCACTGTACAGTGTATAGACCATGTATTGGGTGACTTCCATGATCGATATAGGTGCATCCGGCCTGCGCACCCGCTAATGCGACATTGACGAGGTAAGCATCAAGCACAACCTCCGAGTCCTGCCTGTCTCTACCACAATCAGCACGAGCCCCGGACTACAATGCGGAATGAGCATCACCCGGTGTGTGATGTCGAACGCGCCCGAGAACCCTGGTGGATATGCAGGACACACAACCCCCTGGGATGCTGCCGGTTGAGAGATGATGGCGAGTGGAGTCGCCCACACAGATCATCTTTGCGGCTGCGTTGAGAACTTGAAGAGCACCCAGCAGAGCCTGTGCCGCCGCCTGATGCATCGGGAGATTCGTAGCGAGGATCACAAAGAGGTCAGAGGAGGATGACGCCATGGGTTCTCTTCACTGCATTAAGTGTTGAGTCTCTGAGGTCTTAGGCTCGTGATCCTTGACTGATATACCACTCAAGAGGCAAAGCGAAGGCCTGCAGAAGAAGTAAGTCAAGTGAGCATCATACGTGACAATGCGGACCGGGTTACCAATGAAGATACGGGCTCGTAAGTTATCTCTCCACCACATGAGCTCCGAGCACCACGCGGGAACAGGGACGACACCATAGGAATTCGAAGGTACTTGAACGGATGGGTAAGGATGTGTATCCTGCATGAGAGGAACGATCTTGATTCTTGATGAACTGAATGAGGATTTCGCATCAGCCATCTTGTACTTGCATTTGCCCGTAAATGTGGTCATCTGCTGGTTTGGGGCATGTTTCTGGAGGTAGAGTGGGCCGTCGTCGTGCCAAAATCGAGGCATAGTATGTCATAATATCACAGACTTCTGGATACTACCGAGGGAGTGACAACTTGAACAAAGCATTGCGCGGTCACGTGAAACTTCTCAGAAACTCGTTCAGGCAGTCTGAGTTTGCACTGCCGAAGCCGCAACGAGCAACATCTCATCCCTGTATATCTGCACCGCCCTGCACGTGCGGGCGATGTCACCTTCCGTAGGAGCTCGAGCCCGTTGCGGCCAATAGACTGTGCAAAGGCCTGGATCTACACGCAGCACCAGTCTCCAGATCGTCGCCAATGGGCGGCTGGGGCCGGCGAGTGGCCGGCAGGCTAGTAGTACTAAGTAGAAATTGTCCAGATAGCTTAATACGATGCTACTGTAGTCTAGTCTTCAATTTAGATTATTATTATTTTTGCCTCAATAAAAGTGTCGGAGGACTGGACTGCCAAAAAGAAAGTGTCAGAAATTTCAACTCGAAAAATAAAAGTGTCGGAAATTTTGACCCACCAAAGTGTAAGTGTCGGGAATTTGAGTGCGGTCAATGAAAATGTCGGGAATCTGAAGTGTGTCAATAAAAGTGTCGGAAGTCATAACTGAGTTAATAATAGGGAAGGAGAGATCGGCCTTTTCCGACACTTACACTTTGGTCACAAAATGTCTATAAAAGGGTAGGGAAGTACAAAAATCTCAAATAAAAGTGTCGGAAAGTACAAAGTAGGGGGGGATTATTAAAAGTGCACTTGGACCGCCATAGAGTTTTGATCCCACGGAGCCCTTTCACTGCGTTCAACCCGCCCCTAAAATAGCACCATGGCTAGGGGTCTCGGCAGAGCGTGGCCGACAATTGATGGCGAGGCGTGGCTAGGTGCCCAGCCACATAGTGGCTAGTTGTGGTCAGGTGGCCCAACAGGACTTTCAAACCTAGAATTAGTTACCTACAACATCCACTGAACAGTTCCGTATGTAGAGTACCCGCTGGCGTTGAACCGGAGCGCGGAAGATCAACCACGCTCACGTGAAACTGTTTGGCGCAATTGGTGAAAGTGGCGGTGCACCTCGCCGATTGGATGGCGAGGTCATGGGAGCCGCCTAGAATAGCTAGGTCTAGACCGACTTCACATCAGGATAATTTTATGAAGGCTGGAGTCCCACACTATGGTATTTGTGTGTAATGGCATTTCCTCCCTGGACAACTTCCCCAGCATTAACTGGAATTTTCTGGTAGACCCAGCAGATGACTTTTGGAATGCTTCTGCAGACTGAATCTCATTATCCCAAACACTCCAAAAAAAAAAAAAAAAAAAAAAAAGAATGGAAGCCGAGTCCATTGGGGCTGGGTAAAAATTACACGCGTCGGGGCACTGACGGGGCACTGACGTGCATTGGACATGGCAGTGATGCGGCAGTGATGCGGCGTCACGGGTAAATTGACGCAGTATCAGCGCGCCACCTCTGTAGGACATCCCAAAGGTCCCATATAGATGTATCACTGTGACTGCTATTTGAACTGGGGAATCATGACAACAAACCGAGGGCAATGATCATGGAGCACACCTTGAAATGAGGGTTGCCGATGGTCGATGATATTGAAACTCCGAAATATGCCGAAAGCTGTGCTGCCGGTGGTCATGCCGGTGTGGCCAATTCCCAAACTTCCTGGTTTCCTTTAACGTCCAACACCGACGTCCTCTTACCAACCGTGGATTGGTAATCTGAGGCAACAGTTTTCCTTGGAATTTCGCTGGCTATCCCTCAGCAATTCAGATTGATGACTGGGCTTCAATTGAGCCCAGGCTGCCCAGGGAACAAAATTGCGTGTTCCACACTGGCTTACGCTTCTTGGATTTGCTGGCAAAATAGTTTGGGGCCGGAACAGTGCCAGTTTGATTGTGTCTGTTCAATTAACGATGGAGGGCTTGCGAGGTGCTGGGCCGAAGAACATTTTCCCTGGTGCAGAAGTTGGGATGCACATTATCGGGGGGAGCTCCAGTACCCTAAGCGTCCATCAGTGTTCAAGTACATAACAGTGCGATCGATCAAGTCACAAACGTCTTGAGAAAACCGATTGAATATGGCCAATTCAGAGACTCGTATACATAGTCGCTGCTTTGTGAATCTTGATGGACCAGCCCCTCTCCCAGGGCTGCATTTAACAGAGCTGGGATGGCGTCTATCTTGTCGCCAATGACTTTTCTCAACTGCGTAACCAACAACGCGCACTGCCTTCCATCCTCGCATTCCAGAGAAACAGTTTTGCAGACAATGTCATCAGGCTCATGTAATGAACTTTCGAAGCAATGAAGAAAATGCTCTCATGAGCAGGAGGAAATCAGAGGAGACAGTTTTGTTCAGAATCACGCTGGCCATCACCTCGAATTTAAACCGAGGGAAATCACTCTCCATAAAATGTCACATTTTGTCGGCACAATGCCAAATAACATGCAGAATGAAGAGCTTCAAAGCCACAGGTAAACTCACTATGTGGCTATGATCAATTGCACAAATTCGAGCTGAAAGCATTGCAATGTGCTGGTTGAGCACGTCTCGATACGACTCGATGAAATCGTCATAAATATCGCGAAGCCACTGGCCACTTGGCGTGAAACCGTGAAACCCAGATAGCGAGCGGTCGTCAAATGGTAAGAAAGGTTCATATATTTTCCCGGGAAGGTGCATTTGCTCGACCTTTGTACGCAGATATTGGAGTCGAATCTCATCATAACGTCGAAGGTGCTCATCCGGAAAAGATCAGCAACCTCTTCCGCTCCCATCCCGTGCTGAAAACACGAGCGGACCACTCCAAATGCGCGAGTGGACAGTCCACTTCTCCAGGTAAGATGAGCAGGGAACTTTGCAGCAAGCGGGAGAGAAAGCCTCCCCGAAATTCGTTGATCACAAGAACGAAAGCGAACACCGCACCCGCCTGACCGTTTGCGGCAAGCGTATGTGTGTATCCAAGAATCCAGAAGCAGCTATCAATGTCAACGACTCTGCGAGTCCGCTGAACAACACCATCCCGGGTGAGGTGATGCTTGTGGCAGCACACCATTTCTGTCTGGACTGCACGTCGCTGGTTGAAAACTCTTGACTTCAGATTTGGCAGAAGGAAAAATGGAATGTATATTGATGGCCATGAGCGTGATGATGTCGTGAATTGTCCATTAAATGGTAAGGCTAGAGAATCGGTTTCAGAGTAAGCCTTTGAATTGGTTCTGCCTAACTTCTCTGATTGCCCTTCGTGGGGATGACTGTGGTGTACTTCTATTTTCTGTGAGAGATGTGTTTTAGGCATTCATTTCAGAATGTGTAGTCTCTTTCCCTTAGTAGGGGATCCCTGGAAAAATTTCCCAACTCACACTTCAGCTTAGGTTTTGATGGGCCTCTGTTAAATCAGCTCACTTCAAAATCCTTCATGGTCAATAGAGGAAGGCATAGCTAGACTTCTTACCAGTCTGCCTATGATCAGCATATCTTAGTCCAGGCACCGTATTGTAGGCAGACTGGTATAACTCGGAACAATCAATTGGGCTGTACCCAGTGTTTGAAAATTTACCTCCCTGTCTATTGAGAGCTCAATTTTCATTGTTTCTCTTTTCTCCAAAGTGAGAGTCAGATGTGACATCCCTTAGCTATATTTCTGTCTCTTTAGAAATCTAATAAATGCTCTTCAACGGCAGGATACCTGCACCAGATGACTAAGTAACCAAAATATCCATGATCTGATCCGGCCCACTCAATATTTCAAACACTGGGCACAGGCTGCCTATGGCAAAGTGCTTGCATGAAAATAAGCTGTGGCAGACTGCTAACAAGTCTATTAGGCAGCAACGAATTCTCAAGCAAACTGATGCTGGCAAGACAGTATATGAACACTGCCTGTAGTCTTTGGCCCATACTGAGTTTCCCCGGAGTGCCACTGAAGCAAGTAGTCTCAGTCCAAGAATTGTTTATCATAAATAGTCTGGTTTCTAACAAAGTCAATTAAAATATTGTATCTATAATTAATTACAGAGATGGGGGAGGGGGATGCTCTGAACCATTTAGAAAATGGTGCTTTTTAAGTGAGACCAAAACCCGTGGGAAACCAGTTGGGTTGGGATTTGGACCTTAGTTCGACCTTTGGGATTGGGATTGATGTGGGCTTGGGATGATTGACATTTGGGATTGATGATCAATCTGAACATACAATTTAATTGGGCCACTGAGTGAAATACTGGCCAGTTGAGTGTTCAATAATGTGCACTCCTACTATCAAGTATGTAGATGAACCAAAAGTGCCTAAAGTACCTTCTCTTTGTGCATTTTGACTGTGCCTATACCTCAAATGGAAGTAGATGTTCAATTCTGGATGTAGATGTACAACGTGAGACGTGCACAAAAGTAAGCACATAATTTTTGACGATAAATACCTGTATCGGCCAAAAAAATCCGTTTGGATCACTTGAACACTGTAACAACAGTCACAGTCAGAAGGTTTCGCGAGGAACAGGCATGACAAATATTGCTTACCAGCACAAAAAATACGTTACATCAGTCGGTAGTGTCCGGGAAGGGCTGGACCGCGGCATCCTATCGTGGTGGGAATGTACATATACAGCTGTGAGCGTGGTTATCATGGAACGGCGACAGCAACAGACATACTTGGAAATGACAAGCTAGCTATAGGGCTGCCAGGCTAGGCCATACTCGGTAAATACAAGAGCAGGGCAACATTGAGAAGATTCACACACCCGAAATGAGCCCCAGATAGGATGGGCTGACATCTGAGACCTTGTCGGGTTAAGGGAAGTGAGACAATGACGACAGCAAGAAGGAGTGTCAGTGAGGAAAGATGTTGATGAGTCGGCACACACCTGAAATTGGTTGGTAAAGATTGCACATGGAGGTTGTTTCATGCTGAAGAAGTAGCGATGGGAAGCGCGACGATGGCGACAGTGAAAAGAAGCGCGACGATGACGATGGTGAGAAGGAAGAGTGTCAGTGAGGGAGGCTGTAGATAGCTCGGCACATACCTGACACTGGGTGGTAAAGATTGCACGTGGAGGTTGGTTCATGCTGAGGAAGTTGCGACGACGATGGTGGGAGATGGTGGGAGAAGGCAAGAAAGGTTGACGGGATGTGACTTGTTTGTTCGTTTCGGACTGTCAACATAGCACGTGACTTACTGCCGAACCCTCGCTTGCTGAACCCTCGCTTTGACTTCAAAGTTTTTCTGGTGCCAACTTGTCGCGCAGACTCCAGGACCAGATCCATCACCGTTATGCCAGTACTCAACTTGTGTCATTAATGGCTCCTGTTGGAATTTCAAGTTATCGGAACCTCCACCTCCGCGTACATCACTAATACTCTATCACTCCTACTGACTTATCATGATACAAGTGTTGGAATATCATACTTAAAACTGGATCTTCTGAGGATGCCATTCAATCAATGTCCCTCTTTTTGTGGTCCCGATTCCTATCAGAGTGAATGTGAAATAATAACTGTTGTCGGGTTGACTAGTAAATTGTCTCCTTAAGCACCTGTTGAGCACCAGAAGAAACAAAAACAGAGGTTGTGCCTGTAACGCTACTGAGTCGGAAGTGACACTCCAATGGCTAAACCTAGTCAAAATTCTAAGAGCCGAATCAAAATCTGTCAGAACTTGGGTAGAATTGGCATCGCTTAGTATCATTTATGTCGCTTAGCCTCACTTGTCACAATTGTGCTGAAACTGCCAAATTGTCACGGATTCTAAAAGGAGGATTTTCCTGATGTTTGCACTCTGCCATGTTGTTTTCTGTTTGGGACCTACCTTTGCCTGTGTCACTCCGGTCCACCGCCGTTTACTTTGGTTCACCTCCGCTCACTCGCTCTGGTATATCTCCAGACAGAACCAGGCACTCGTTGCATTCATATTGTAGCTCAGCTTGGGTCCAATTCCCATGTCATAGCTGCATCCTCTCTGTTGTCCTCACCTTTGTCTTGTGTTGACATGTCAGGCAGTCGCTCACCCTCACGCCTGTACTTGACCATGTATGATTCTCGGTCCACACTGGAAATCCGAATCGCCACTCTCGCAACTTTTTGAATTACTGTACATGCCCCCTTAACGGGTCACGCCAAATCTTTCTTAGAATATCTTCTCAACTAGTCCACTTTCAGACAATCTGTAAAGACAGACCTTTGAGTAAATGAGTTTCTAATGTTTTCATCTGCTCTCCCAATTTTTTCCGTTGCGGGTAGTGCCCTCGGCGAATCATTTGTGTCGAAATCAAGTAATTGATGGTTGACCTACAAGCTGGTCACGGCTTCCGATTGGTCCATCAGACCCATCACGACGCGTCCTCCCTCTAGATTTCAGACATTGTAGAGCATCCTGCCCCATTCTGGCCCTGGGAACCCTGCTATTGCATTTAACTAGCATCTAGGCTGTTAACATTCAGTTTTGACATGATTCCGCATTGTTTTACGGCGCTTAATCAAACTTTTACTTAATTCTGTCTATTCACTTCCGGCTCGTCACCTTGACCTGAATATGGCCTGTGCAAGGCCGGCTTTTTTCCCAAAGGAAGTTTATATGTATGAAATGAATTCCATAAAGTTTGGGATTCAGGACTATCGTGCAAGGAGGACAGATAAAGTATAAAAAGTGAGAGGCAGGGATGTTGACCAAATTTATGAAGGGCTCGATGGTGTGCATTCTTTGCTTGCAATATTATTGGGGCTCATTCTTCAGAGGACTCTTCAGAGATGTTACAAGGTCTGTACATAACTTCAGAGCTCTCAGTTTCCCTTGGGGGCAGATAGACACCAGAAGAGATTTAGAAAATGACCCAAAATGGCATTTGATCCAGGTTGCCGCGAAAACAACCTCCGTCCTCAGTGAGTTTTACCCCAAATGACTACTCCTCTTGGGATCATCATTGTTACATGTGAAGGTAGATATGCTACTAATCAGATTTGCCCTATATCATGCCCAATCCGAGATATTATTGGGGTGACCCGGTTGTAGGGTTGACCCGATCGTGGGTCACGTACAGTAGCCTAATTTCCTTCAGCGGTAGACGGAATTGACAAACTAGAATCTTATCGGGAACAGGTCCAGGACCCGCGGGCCTACATCTTGTCCATGTGTGAGTTTAACATCATTGGATGTCGAGTCATAAACCTTGCAATCAAGCTACATTGGTTTGAAAAGCACTGGCCAGAGCGAGTCCAGTCGGTCAAGGACCTATTCTTACACGAGGTATGCTTCCCAATTCTTGTATTGTAGTGAGTACCTCATATTTTCTCATCTTCGTCGCTACCGAACCAACCTCACCAACACCCCCGCTCGGCCTTCGCGGACCAATTCGGCCGACGAAATACTCGGCATGGACACACCGGAACACCCGAAAAATAGCCAGAGCTTGAAAGAGGAGGTCCAGTCTTATTGTAAGAACAATATATGAGAACTCAGTCGGACACGCAATGGTGGAAACGACTGAATATATAAGGGAAAAGCTGTGTACTGCGGACTGCGGACTGCGGAATGCAATGCTAAGGCGATGACCGGGTCTCCTACAACACTCCCCCAGACCCGGCGACTACACGGTGACGGGAAGAATGTTGAGCTGGGCAAGGTAACCTTGATGAGCGAGGTGAGGAAGGGCTTTGGTAAACAAGTCGGCAGGGTTCTCATTTGCGCGAATAAAATCGACCTTGAGCTCCCCCTTTTGGACGAGTTTTCGGATGAAATGGTGGCGGATATCTATGTGCTTGACTTTGCTGTGCGACTTCGTGTTCTTGGTCAGGTCCACAGCACCACGATTATCGCAATGCAATGTTCCCGGGAGCGGCTGCTCCAAACCGACCTCGGCCATCCACGCGTACGTCCAGCGCTGCTGCTGGGCAGCCCGCGTCAACGAGATGTACTCCGCTTCGACCGTGGACAGCGAGACGGCTTCCTGATTTTTCGAAGCCCAGCACACAGGCGCCTCTGCCATGACAAAGACGTGGCCCGAGGTTGAGCGGTGCGTATCAGTGCAGCCTGCATAGTCGGCATCGACATATCCGACAGGGATCATGCCCGAGTCGCCGTCGCGAGAATAGACGAGGGAGTAGTCAAGGGTGTTGGGGATGTACCCGAGGACGTGCATGAGAGCGCTCCAGTGTCCAATGCCCGGGTTGGTCTGGAATCGGGACAGGACACTAACCGCGAATGACAGGTCGGGGCGTGTCGCCAATTGACCCCGCATCACGGAGCCTAACAGCACCCGGTAGGGCTTGCCGACCATCTCGTCTCGTTCCTCGGCAGTTGTCGGAGACATTGAAGCGTTGAGAGGAGCACCGACAGGGAGTGGGGTAGACTTGAGAGGGATATTCTTGAGGTCATGGTCAGCACTGAACACCTTCTCGAAGTAGGCGCGCTGCGAAAGAGTGACAGTTCCGGCAACGAGATCCTGATCGAGGCGCATTCCCAAAAGGCGGTGAGTGTGCCCAACGTCCTTGATGTCCCAGATCTTCGCCAGCTCTGCTTTCCGCGTCGCAGCCTCCTCGGCAGAAGAAAATGCACCCCAGACATCGTCCGTGTACGTGTCGGTCAAGGTGTAAGCACCATCGTCGGAGATTTTGACACGCACGCAAGGATCGGCTCTGGACGACACATACCCCAGCTTCTCGTATGTCGCCCCTAGCGTCTCCGCCCAGTCTCGCCCGCCCTGAATGGTCCCGTAAATCGTTTTCTTCAATCTGCACACCCAATCCTCCTTGCCCTCGACCTCAAACCCTCGCGGCTGCTCCATATAAATCCCCTCCTTCGTCTCGCTGTTCAGGTATGTAGCCTCGAAGTCTATCTGCCAGATATGTAAGTCTTGTTTGGCAGCGATGGCAGCAGTCATGCGAATAGACTCGAGTCGAGCAACAGCTGCCCATGTCTCCTCGTAGTCGATGCCGTGGATTTGGGTAAACCCCTTGTCGACAAGCGGAGCTTTGTCTCGCAGCTAACGTCCCTCGCCATCCTTCTTCACGTCGTAAACCCACTTCGACGCCATGATGTTCGCACCAGACAGAGGCTGCTGGAGCTCCCAGGTACCCTTCTTGTCGTGAAGGGCCATCTCGACCAGAAGTCCAGCGCTCGGAGTCAAGTTTCATTGCCTCAGAGTAAGTCTTGGGAACGTAAAGTCGGTCAGGGTTATACGACATGAGAGTCTGTGTGCTGTAGTCGTCAAGCTCGGTGTTAAGGCTTCAGGCGTATGTGGGGATCTGATATATCAGTCGTCCTCTAATCAGCGTAGAACCGTGATGTATCAGAGCCTCTAACTAGAGGTTTAGCCAATATGTCAGCATTCCTGTTTTGCCTGCTGCTCCTCCGTTTTTGCGCCTACGGCCGCTTCCCCGCATGCCGCCGTTGATGGTCCGTGCACAAAGCGCTCCGCCCTCCCAAATCGGGCAGTTTATTTACACTTGTTACATTCAGATCATACTTGATCATTCTCTTCCCCCTTCCACCGCGCTGGCTCCCCTCCGCTTCTGGGGCCCCTCCTGGCTCCCTTGTTCCACGTACCTCTATTCAATGGTTCTTTCTATGCTTTCATACTCTCCTCACTGCCTGGATCCTTGTGGATGGACCCCTGGATCCTCTGTGCACATCAGGAAAATCCCCCATTGCCTTTTGGCAAGAACTGTGGCCAGTTCTTGCCAAATCTTGAAATTTCCTGAAAATTGTTGCGAATTGTCAAAATGGCAGAATTTTTCAGTCCCTAAAAAAGGGTACGTATTTTCTGACATTTCTCAACATTTCCAGCCGATTTGCAGGGAATGGCAGTGAATGTTCGAGGCTTTATCCATTTCAAAACATTGATTGGAGAGAAAGGAATGTCATTGAAAGACTACATAATACAAAAGTGACATGTAAATAATATATATAACTATCTAAACACACATCTAAATGCACGAACAAAATCAGAAATCTTAAATACCACTGGATACCGGATATGGGTGGCGCACCGCTACCGTAGACGTAGTTCATACCTCAAGAAGCCCGAGTATCATGTCCATGTGTACATAATGGTTGCATGCCGCCGTCGCGGCGACGACAGGATGCACGCAGACCTGAAAGTAGTTGAGTGATCGCAACACGCTGTATATATGAAACGACGAACTTGATTGAATACGTATCGTTGACGTCTTGAATGAATGAGTGGTGCGATGGCGGGGCGCCCGGGGGTACTTCGTGCCGGAGCCGCGGGGTGGGAAGGTACACGAAGCTGAGGTGATCTGGTTAGTAAGATGGATAGAATAAACAATCACAGAACAAACGTACGGGGTCTATGTGTACGGCCTCACTGTGGTCGTCATGAGCATAATATTTGAGGCATGAGGATTATCACATACCAGAGAGGTCGGTGAGGACAGATTGATGTTCTTGATCCCTCCAGCGCTACATCCGTGTCGATGTGGAGGCCACCAGACAATGGCAGTCTGTATGAAAGGAGATGAGGAAAAGAGTGTAGGACCAGGGAGGAGACTTACATGGGAGATTGTGAAGGCCCAGCAATGGGCAGACCTCACCGTTGGGAGCCACAGAATGCAAGACCGAAGGGGAGAGATGAGGGGGGAAAGCAAGAAAAGTGTGTGGGTGCCATCAACCTTTGGTTTGCTGTTTGGTTGATTGGAGTTGCCGATGACAGCGGGCGGTGATCGCGTGGCAGCCGTGAGCGCTTGATCGGCATTAGGCGGAGTTTAAAGGACTTGGTGGTTTTCGAGGTTTGAACCAATTTAGGGTGAAGCCACCTTCTCCGTTGCAAGAGTGCTGGGAGCTATCCATTGATTCCAATTTGCAAACTGGTGCATTGCTCCAGTCCAGAGTCTGTTTTGACTACCTTGGTTAAAATGGTTTGAATTGTTGAAGAAATGGTAGCATTTTTTTGCCATTTGGAGACAATTATAGACATTCCTGGATTGTTGGAAATTGGTACAATTTTTTGGAAAAATTGCAAAGGGGTTTTTTCCTGATGCACGGGCACCTCTCCACCGGCACACCGCGTAAAAGCTGCTCTGCTCCCGCAGCTCCCCTGAAACTTTTCTCTGGCCCACCCTGCGCATAGGGCACCTGTATACCATTGGCAAAATGCTGGTAGTGCGCCGCCTGCGCTCGTCATCGTCCACGCCGCTGCGCCACTCTATTCGGGCTGGCGCGCCCGCTGTTACCCGCCTGCTCGCCGGGGGTCTGATACGGGCATTCCTATGGCCCACCCTCACCTTCCGCGCACACGGATGGCGTCTGCAGGGGCCTGGAATCGCCCTGCCGCGGCCGCCTCCCGCCCGGATCGGCGCCGCTTCTGGCGCCAATACGCCCCGTCCGACGTGGTACGCCTTCCCTTGGCAGGATGCATTGATACCCATGATGCTGGCAATTCGTCCATGCACGCGTTCCCCCCGACACTCGTGCGCGTCCCCTTCCGCTGTCCACTTCCCTCACTTGTTCTTGCCCCTGTTCACGGCTGCTGGTGGAATCACCCCATGCTCGACCCTCATCGCTGCTGACGACCGCCTCATCCGCTGCCGCTTCGCCACTGACCGCCCCGCCACCTGCCACTGCCGCAACACCCGCTCGCGCCCCCTGCTGCCGCCACTCTCCTCCACCCTCTGCGCTCGCGGAATGAAAAGTCTGGCTTTTTTACCATTTACTATCTTGATTCCGTTGCCAGTTTTAACAAGCCCGAAGTCCATATACATTGTTTGCTCGCTATGCCTTGAAATGTGTTCAGAAGACATAAGTAATTAATGCACTCTGTATTATTTCCTGTGTATAATGATTGCAATACTAGTGTATTCCATGTGCTTTTCAGTTCCAGTGCGAGTGAGACGGGCGGATTCGGCCTGATTGCTGATAATTGTGTCTTGACGATACTCGAAATTTCCGCCCTTTGAGTCACTGTGATCCTTCCAGAGCACATTGGAGCAGTTGGATAGCGAGTATCATACTTTCTGAACTGTTTCTATGACAGAGTTTCAAAAAAATTGGAACTTGAACATCGGAGCATGGACTCCGTCAAAGACTGGCTTATTGCTATACTGAGTTTATGCTTGCCTGCCCACACCTTTCTGGCAACATTTTTATCCAGCCACAAGTTCTCCCAACTAAACACATTTTTGGATTTGGTTACCCTCTCAGACACTGTCTATAATGTTAGAACACGAATATGAAGAAATTTTGGTTGTCGCCGAGGCGGTCTTCTGTGTTAGTGGATATTAGTGATTTTTCGATGTCGGAGTTTGGTTTAAATACCTATAGAGATGAGTTTGGCACATTAATTCTGGACTTTCTGTAGGTTCAGAATTTGTTTTAAAATGTGCCAGAGCGTTTCACGAGCGTGAACTTCATGTTAGAGAACGGTGGGAACGCTATGTCACCAGAGTGACATGCGTTACTTTCTCCTGCTCACCAACGACTATCTGCTCGGCGCAACGGTCTCCACCCTCTTTTGTCACCATCAGAGTTGAGGGAAGTGTTTCAGATACTGCATTCGTTCGTATTCTAGCGCCACAACCGTTTTCATTCCACTGATTTCATGTTCTAGCGACTTTTTAGCCGCTACCCCTCCTTGCTCCCAAACTCTCCTGTCCCGTCTATTTGGGAGCTGAAAACGTACAGGAACGCTATCCAGGACATGACAGGTTTCATTTTGCGCAATGAGCCATCTCGCTCAATCCACATTCGCAAATCGCGCTCGAAATGCGGAGCAGAGCTGAGTAGAGGCTAATTATGTGCCTTTCGGTGCGTGCGCTACTCCATTTCCCTTCCCCTCCATGCTTAATATACCTCTCATAGCTTCCCTTGGTCGTCCGTAGTATACATATGCGGCAAAACCGCCCCTGGGTGAAATGCGCGCGTTGACACGACTATCCGACAGAAGGCCTGCGTCCCGAGTCACCCCACACCATGCAGCTCCATGGGGCATGCTACCGCCTCCGGGAAGCACCCGGCTTCGCCGCGATGTGCTGACAGTGCGCTCGCGGCCGCGGACCGCGCAAATACCCCGGGCCCAAGATGCCGCGGCCAAGCCTTCCATCACATTACCGTGTTGCGGGTGTGGTACCTACCACCTCGATGTAAACTGCCGCTGGGTGGTCCTGCGCACCCTCTCCCGGTTCTGCTCGCTGACGCTCCCTGTAGCTGTTGCTTGCGGCCATGCTGCCCGGCTGCCAGTACCGCGTGAGGCGACGCAGCACTCAACGGGCGAGGCGCCCACCGCAGCCAAGGGAGGCTCCCCGAGTGCTGCCTGCGCTCCTGACACGGACCGACACGATTCGCCGCAACTACCAGGCTGCGCCCTCTCACTGCGGGCTGGGTCCACTCGCAGCCACGACGTTGCCGCTGCGGACGGTGCGGACAGTGCACGTACCCCGGCACCGCATAGAAGGAGGTCCCTGAAGTGCGCTCCTGTGTAGGACCTACTGCCTACGACACGGGCCATCACCGTGACCGCCGTTTCCCCCGCGGGCCGTCTGCATCCCGCAGCATCTCTCCGAATGCTGCGAGTCTGCGCCGTACGCCGTATCGCCCGAGCCAGGAGCGAAACCGTTGTTCCCTACATTTGCAGAAATGTCGTTTTGCGTTGCTTTACGACCATTATTACATCATTATTATGCACCCGATGTAGTCTATCTAGTGGTCCCCACACTCCCAAATATTTCCGTGATTTTTCACCTCGAATTTGTGCTCGTTGTCGCGGACGACGTCGAGAGTGATTGATCGCTGACTTCCAAATGCGGATACTCGTGCTCGACGTGGAGCACGATGGCGACGGCTGCTGGCAATGGCGTGATGGCTTCCAAATAAAATGGGATAAGACTTTGGCCTGATATATCAGATGGTCTTCTAAGTTAGCGGCTTTTATATATCACGGCTCTGTGGAGAGTAGAGACAACTGATATATCACGCCGCCATACTAAGGTGAAGGCTTGCGATGGGGTCCCAGGCCGCGTTTACCCTCGGTCTCGCGGACATCTTCCTACCGGGCAAACTGGTTCGTCGTGCCGAAGTCCGACGGATCGCTTCGTCTGGTCCACAATCTTCAGCCGCTTAATGTGGTGGTCATTAAAGATTCGGGATGCCCTCCCATCGTGGAATTTTACGCGGAATCTTTTGGCGGATGCGCCATATACGGAATGTTTGATTTATTCGTCGGATTTGACCACCCAATGTTGGACATCGCGTCCCGGGATTTTACCACCTTCCAAGGACCCCTCGGCACTCTCCGGTTAACGTGTCTTCCCCAAGGGTATACGAATTCGGTTCAGATACAACAAGGGGGAGCGTGGCGCTGAGGAATCAGTGTTTGAATAATGGAGACCTTTCAGGCCCTGCACGTAAGAACGAGGGCACCTATGCCAAATCTGAGCAGACAGTTTTGTTCAGAATCTCGCTGGCTATCTCCTGCCAATCTCCTGCGAAAGATTAGGTTTTCACAACAGGTCACACTTGAATGTTCAGATTTTTCCGGGGAACAAGCTTTAGGACCCGTGCCTTCGCGGACACTCACTGCGCTCGGTCCGCACCTTCGGCGGGTCCACAGCTTGTTGGGGCTCTGCCCCAAACCCCGGTGGATTCCGAGTTTGCCCACTCATGGCAGATTCCGAGTTCCCAGGTTCGCCGTGGGCAAAGTGAATTCTCAACGTCTCGACAGGTGAACGTGACTTAAGCATGTGACTTCACATGACTTATCAAAGAGGCTGTGCACATTGTCTTTTCAAGTATAGGATCAGGGTTTGAATACCACATTGGCAAACAACGCCGCATTGCCACACTTTATGGAGACCTTTCAGGCCCTGTGCATAAGAATGCGGGCACCTACACCAAATCTGAGCAGACAGTTTGTAGCAAACAATGCTGCGTTGCCTCACTTTATGGAGGCCTTTCAGGCCCTGTGCGTAAGAACGAGGGCACCTACGCCAAATCTGAGCTGACAGTTTTGTTCAGAATCTCACTGGCTATCTCCTGAACTATTCTGTCCCTTCCTCCCTTGAGCGTTATTATCTTTGGATAAGGAGAGCAACCGAGCTGGAGGGTGGTTGCGTGTACCATGACTCCATCTTTGATGACCTCCTTCACGATGAGGAACGAGGCCGTAGGCCCCATGCATAGTTATAAACTGAGGGCCCAAGTCACCCGTCTTGCTAGGAAGGAGCATTTAATTACCCTCTCTGATGCAGAAAATCTTATCTTCAATCGCGAGACATCACCCGGGCCCAGCCTGTCAATTCTAGTGATGTGCTGGCTTTGGCTTGAAGCCAGAAGCCAAGCCAGGCCAGACCGCTAGCTTGAGCTGGCTTTGGCTTCTGGCTTCAGATTCGCCAAGCCAAGCCAGGCCATGAAGCCAGGGCTCAGCCAGGGTTGCAATTTGTGCCTGTAAATCACCCCCAGACATCGATTTTGACCTCTGAAATCCCTCTAGCATCCCATTAATTATATCAGATTCATAACTCACCCACTCAACGACAATGTCGACTGAATCTGCCCAAATTGGGACAACCCGTTTCGGATGAACAAGTTCAAATGCTAAGATTGTGATCAATATCTGTGTAGGAGAAGGTATCATGTCCTTTCTGATCATGAAGAACCACCCACAGGTCAATTACAAGTGTCAGAGACGAGCCATGGTTGGTTTCAAAATTTGTGGTTCAAGCCATGGCTCAAGCCAGGGCCAGGCCAGGCCAAGCCAGGATCCCTGGCCCTGGCCCTGGCTTGGGATTCCTCAAGCCAAAGCCAGATGAAGCCAGGCCAGAGCCATGGTTCCGGGCCAAGCCAAGCCAGCACATCACTAGTCAATTCACCACGAGATCATCGCTGCTGCTGCTCAAACCTCAAACCCTGTGTTGTCACGGGTACCCGCGGGTTCGGGTCTCGAAAACTGCTGACCCACGACCCGTACCCGCCCGACCCGACCCGAAAACCCGACGGGTTCACCCGAACCCGTGCTCTTCACTAGCTATGGAGCTTCTGCATTTGTGGAGCCCCATAGGTGTCAAGCATGCCTCGCTCTTCATAATCCTTACGCTCGTTGGATTTGTTGGCAAAATAGTTCGGGCCCGGAACCCCGGTGCAGTGCCAGTTTGATTGTGTCTGTTTAATTAACGACGGAGGGCATGCGTTACCTGTTATGAAAACCTAATCTTTCGCAGGAGATTGGCAGGAGATAGCCAGCGAGATTCTGAACAAAACTGTCTGCTCAGATTTGGGGTAGGTTCCCTCATTCTTACATGCAGGGCCTGAAATGTCTCCATAAACTGAGGCAATGCAGCATTGTTTGCTAATGTGGTATTCAAACCCTGATTCCCCAGAAAAATCCGGACATTCAAACTTGACCTGTTATGAAAACCTAATCTTTCACAGGAGATTGGCAGGAGATAGCCAGCGAGATTCTGAGCAAAACTGTCAGCTCAGATTTGGCATAGGTGCCCTCGTTCTTATGCGCAGGTCTCCATAAAGTGTGGCAATGCAGCATTGTTTGCTAATGTGGTATTCCAACCCTGATTCCCCGGAAAAATCCGAACATTCAAACGTGACCTAGGAGATAGCCGGCGAGATTTTGAACCAAACTGTCTGCTCAGATTTGGCATAGGTGCCCTCGTTCTTAGGGTCCACACTTCGTTTGTGAAAAATGCGGCGCCGTCTCTGTTTGTCATTCTCAATTGTTTCCACTGAACGTCTGCTCAGCAGTCGTAGTGCCTCGTCTGTCACGAAAACCGAATGGCCGCCCAAGATCACGGGGAAGAAGGCCTGCCCCCTGCAGGTGCTATGTCCCCCGTCTTCCTACCCTTCCCCGTCGTTCCTCTCGCCCCGGCATATCTTCCGAGGGCTACCGCATCTGCTTCATCCCATCTGCTGCGCCACCAACTCCGCCTGGCCTGCTCGGAGGAGAGAAGGCAGTGGACAGTATTCGAGACAAGTGCCCATCAGGTTGCACGGGTGAGCTTTCCTTCATAACGACTGCTTTGGTCTGAGCTCCAGCGGAGATTATGATATGCGCACTGCCTGCATTGCGGTGCAGTCCCACCACTTGCCACGAATTCCTTCGGACCAACCGAATCAGTGGGTGCGGCGGTGTAGAACTGCACGTTCAATGGCATCCTGCTATCCACCATGCTACCTGCGATCTCTGTTGCTCGAGGATCTCCGGTGACCGCTACGTGCGCGAATCCCTAGTTACGTATCGATTTTGTTGTCGCTGACTACGCATCAGAAATGCACTGACTGCCCCAATTTCGACACTTGTTCCGAGTGCTTCAGGTATGATTTGTTTGATTATATCGACAGGCTATTGAAAATGGCACCCAGTGTCACACTAGAGCAGCATCCAAAGCACAGTTTTGTCACGCTCGCTGAGGCATCCGATTATATTGTAAGTGTGTATAATACAGGGTGCCTTCAACTCGTTTGACATTACCAGCGTCGGGAGATCCCTGCGGCTCTGGCGCATCTTACTACCTGCAAAGTGTGCTCCATTAGCATATTTGGTGTCCGTTACAAAGTATGGGCTATCTTTGCATTGTCGCGTTTATAGCACTAATTCCTTTAGTGTATGCGTCCTGAATGCCCTGATTTTGATCTATGCGAGGACTGTGAAGCGCTCCCCATCCCAGTCCACCCGATACCCACCCCATGCTCAAGATTAGATCTGCCAGCACCATTGTGCCGACGGTGTACCGGGTCGGTCAGAAGACAACCATTCATTACGAACACACTGGTATGGCTGGCGATGATTTCGACACAATGTTGTAGGACACAGTGACGTTACTCACCAGGGTTCGGGAGAAGAAACTCTCCCTCTCCGTGTCCAAGTCCGGATTCTTCTTGTCCAGCGCGGTATTCGCAGGCGGCCGAGTCGGCAAGGATCGTATTGCACCGGACTTGTCCAAGCTCACCGCTATCGTGAACTGGGAGCGGCCCACCGATATTCAAAATTTGGGCGCGTTCACAGGACTCACGGGATACTTCCGTAGTCTTCAAAGGCTACGGGGCAATTGCGCAGCCGTTGACAGATCTCTGCAGGAACGTTCAGATCCCGCAACATAAAGGGAAGAACGCGTACCGCAGAGCGATGAAAGAGTTCTCCCTAGCGGAGCTGTGGAAACCAGAACACACTCAAGCATTCCTGCGCTTGAAGGTAGCACTCACCAGCGAGCCGGTTTTGAAGGGGGCTAAATTCGACGGTACTCCATTCATCGTCACAACCGACAGGTGCAAGAACGGACTCGCCGGGATGCTGTCCCAGCGATTCACCACTGTGGGCGCCCATGGCAAAGATGTTATCAAAATTCATCCCGTCGCGTTCGCATCCAAACTTACCTCCCCATCCGAAGAGAAGTACAAGCCATTCCTGCTCGAGTTTGCAGTTACCAGTTGCAGCTGTATCTGGTTGAACACCTTCGACAGGTAGGTCAGAAGATTGGGCTATATGAGGTTATCAATATTTGGAAATATCCCATAATGTTTCATGCGCACTGTGACCTGCATCGGTCTGACTGGCAAGCTGAATCTGGGCTAATTCCTTCCATAATGGGCCGGAATTGCTCATCATCGAGTCCCAGCAAGCGCATATCTTGAGGACTAATGACGGCTTGGTATGCCGTATTTCACATCAAATCAGTAAATTGCCCTGTTTGGAGCCATTTCAAAGCGGATTTTCACGGGACCTTGTTTGTTGGATAGCCAGCGCAATTTCGGTTAGAACTGTCTCTTTACATTTCCTTCTAGTGCCCCAGGTCCTTTCCGGGAAGGCTTTGTGTTCTCCATTCCAAGCCATCATTAAATTGCATTTGTTTTCCCTGGAATGGAGAACACAAAGCCTTCCCGGAAAGGACCTGGGGCACTAGAAGGAAATGTAAAGAGACAGTTCTAACCGAAATTGCGCTGGCTATCCAACAAACAAGGTCCCGTGAAAATCCGCTTTGAAATGGCTCCAAACAGGGCAAAACTCGGCACACCAAGCCACCATTAAATTGCATTTGTTTGCACTGGAATGGAGAGCACAAAGCCTTCCCACAAAGGACCTGGGACACTAGAAAGAAATCTAAAGAGACAGTTCTAACCGAAATTGCGCTGGCTATCGCACAAACAAGGTCCCATAAAAATCCGGTTTGAAATGGCTCCAAACAGGGCAATTTACTGATTTGATGTGAAACTCGGCATACCAAGCCATCATTAAATTACATTTGTTTGCCCTGGAATGGAGAGCACAAAGCCTTCCCAGAAAGGACCTGGGGAACTAGAAGGAAATGTAAAAACACAGGTCTAGATTTTTGGGAGCACACATCTATGTGTTTTCTAGTTCTCGGTGTATTATAATAGGCAATCCACTAATATTTTCACATTCAATTGCATCGTCTGGGCAGCAGAGGGCCCAAATAACAAATACGGTGACGAGGTGACCTCTGAAATACGCCTATGTTTGCTGTAATCACAGCCTGGAGCATTGTATCAACATCTCCCCTTGTGGGAGGAGATCTGCTTGAACGAGTAACAATTTCATACTATATATTATACAGGTAGAATAAAAATAAACGAGGCACGAGAGGAAATGCGGAATTCCATTGCGGTTCCACTCATATAGTTTTCATAGCGATACATTCAGAATTGGGCCCACAGCGAGGGAAATGGTCGAAAAGATAAAAAATGTCTCAAAATGGGAAAAAAAAACGGCCGCCCCTTATGTTCCGCAAAGAGCTGTAAGTTGTATAGGTGGAATATATACAATTGTTCGGGATCCGGTTGTCCCCATCCCGGCCCCCGGTAGTTAAACGCCAGAATCCAAACTTAGAGTAACATTTGTTTTCCATAGCTACGCCTGATGTTGAAGATGTTTCGGCGAGTACGTCCCAACGGTGGCGCAACTACATCGGTGCGCTTCCCAAACGAAAAAAGGCCTGCACTACCGTTTCTTGATCAAGGGTGAAATCTATGTAAATCGGCCGTCAGTTATTCGTCGTCGAAATGACCAAAGAATCGGCCAGAGATGAGGTTTGGAGGGAAATGTTCGTTTGGGGTCAAACTGTCGTCAAAATGGGGCGGGATCACGCCGCGTGGCATTGGTGTCGGCAAGACATTGGATGCGGCCAAATATGATGTCAGATCAAGGTAGGATGCCCAACCTTGAATCAACGTTGAAACTGGCTCAGCCCAAGGTCTCCACAGCCTTATTTTTTCTCCAAGTCCGTTGAATCTATGAGCTGAAGGGTCCTCATTGAACTCCTTGCCCATTTGTTCTCATGTCCCCGGGAAAAAATGATTTTTTTGTGATAGAATATATTCTTTTCATAGGTTTCCTTCCCCAGAAAATCAGGGAAAAATCACAGAAATTACAGCTCTTTGCGGAACATAGGGCGCGGCCCTTTTTATTTTATTTTATTGTGGGTTTTCAGGAGATCCGTCGTTGTGAGCCCAATTCTCAACCGTTCTCCTTGAAAGTAGGCTCATTCGATTCGGACGGGAAATCCGGAGGGCACCTCGTGGCCCGATTTTTTCTAACTACCTCAAGATCATTTGGTGGGTCAAATTTGGGTGTTTTTGGCTGTATGAGAGCAGACTGGGTCTCTGCCCGCGTTTCCATCACGTGACAATATACGTGCAGATTGAAACGCGTCGCCTACGGGGACGGAGACTTGGATGACCAATGTGAGTCGTGGAGTCTCTTTCAATCACCACAGGACGAGCACCAAACGAGTATCACGTTCCCCTGGGACCAGATTATGCCAGAGCATTGTGTCTGACAAGTGGGTGTTTTTATTGAATTCAATTACATCGTTCACGTGGTATATGACCCACAGACAAAATCCGGGGACGAGGCGACCTCCTAAATAGGTGTAGATATGCCCTAATGAGACCCCAAAATAATATATTGCCAACTCCCCCTGTGGGAGGAGATTTCCATATAAACATGATTATATCATTGTACATTTTATATAAGCCGAATAAAAAAAAATTGAAGCACGAGAGGACCTCCAGAATTTCGTTGCGGTTCCGCTCATATAGATTTTGAAACGATACACTCAGAACTGAGCGCGCGGTGAGGGAAATGGTCGAAAAGATAAAAAATGTCCCAAAATGGGAAAAAATTTGGCCGCGCCCTATGTTCCGCAAAGGGCTGTAAGGTAATATGAGCCCTTTCTGACCGACCAAAACTGCTGTAGACAATTGAACACTTGACTTCTTGGTATCATTTGGCGACATTCACGACCGAATTCAACTCAACTTCCATTCTTGGTTGCTGAAGTGCCTGCCAAGTTCAAAGGATAATCTCATCTAAAAGCATTGTTTCAATCATGAAAAGGTCACAAAATGAATCACAGAGGGTTGAATGACCTTTCGGGGGACCATACACTGCTATTTAGTGCCCAGTCCCAAATTGGCTGGTCAACAATTTTATAACTCCCTCAGTTTTGAAGTTCGGGAAAATCTGTCTGGGTAAATGATTCCTCTCATTGAAAGGAGCACTTTTGCAAGAGGGATAAGAAAAATCTGTTTTTCTGAGTGACTAGTAACAGTTGTCACAAAGTTGTGGTGACTAAGTGAACCGCACCATACACGCACTAAGTAATGATATATTTGCTATGGGCCGAGCCGTAGACTGCAACCAGCATAATATTATCACCCGTCTACCCACGGGTCTGCCAAGCCCAGTTTTGTAGGCAGATGCGAAGGGTTTCGGCGATTTTCTTCCTAACCGGGCAAGAAAAACTGTCAGCACGATGATCTCCCCCGCAGTTGAGACACTTCGGTTTGGATGAACAAACTGTGCCGTGCGCCGCTTCACCGCAGCCACCGCACTTCGTATCCTTGACCGAGCATCTCGCCTTCACGTGTCCGAATTTGAGGCACCCCAGCATTGCGTTACACGAAGGTGCGGGAAACCCCGAACAACGGAGGGAGCCGCGCCGGCGAGAATCAGGCGCCGCCCCGCGACGGCGATATCCACCTTCTCCCGGGACTCCAAGCGGAAGAAAACGGAACCGGCCAGACGCGGCTTGACACCGGCAGCGATTTTGGACGCCACCTTCGCTTCGCTATCAGGCGGATTTACCCAAGTGGGCGTACCGAGAACGGGACCGATGAGCGGGTTCCGCGCTTGGAGCTCCCGCTTGAGATCATCCATGCTGCCAACAGCCGCAAAGGGGATCCCGTCCACCTGGATATGGGCGTGGATCGCCGGCGGAGCGAAAACCTTTGGAGCCCACTCCGCCCAAGACTTCTCGAGAACAGATACGGCGTCCTTCGATTCAGGAACCAGAAAGAGGCTGCTCTTGTTGAGGCGAGACGCGTAGACGATCTTTGGGAGGCCAAGAGGGGACAGCGCCGCATTGACTTGCGGGACAAGTTGGTGATACGGAAGCGAAAGGATTTCGGGGACTTCGCCATCGCAGCGGATCAAAATGCGTTCATCCGATGGACTAGGGAGCGGAGCAGCTTTGGGCTTGGGAGTGGGACGAGCGGGGGAGACACCAGCAACAGCAGCCGCAAACGAGGGTGAGGTGGATGGGGGAGCGTTTTTCAACGCCTCAACCGTCTTGCTGAGGCTCTGAATAGCCTTATGTTGAGACTGCACCTGCGCAAGAAGAGACTCCACAGGCTTGGTGACCGACTTTGTGACCAGAGCGCTGAAAGAACTGGAGGTCTCGGACGCGCGTAGAATCTCATGGTGATTCTCTAGGCGCGCCTGAAGCGAGTCAAGCGCAGCGAAGGCAGCGGAGGTGGGGGCGCTGGACTTGTAGTCCCGGAAGAGTTGGACAATGGCCTTGAATGCCGATGCCAGTTCATCAAACGAGTCAGCAGAATCAGCGTGCGCCTTCAGATCCAGGAACGCGGTCTCCTTCTCCTTGCTCTTGGTCGGTTTACGAAGCGGGGGCGGAGAAGGCTGCGGAGATATTCCAACGGGTATGTCAGATGTAACGGGGGCAGGCTGTTGAACTCGCCTGTCCGCCAGAGGCGGAGACAAACCCCGAGCATCAAGCTCGTTGAGTGTCCCCCCTCGCTTTGCCGGGGCGCCGCTGCCAGCTAGGTCTTCGCGCGAATCCCGGGTTACATCTGGGGTGCTTGAATCGGAAGTCAGACTGGTATCAGGCGCGGATGCGAGAACGGAGAATGTGTTTGTATCGGCGGATGATGGAGTTTGATGGGTCCACACCGTTCTAATAGTCCAAGCCGCGTCAATTCCTCCAGAACTCAGCGAGGAGTTGACTTAATTGGTAAAACCTCGTGGGCTGCCGAGTTTCGCCGAACGACTGGCCGAATGAGGATGCCGAAGATAATTTCCTTATTGGGTTTGACAGCTGGATCCATGAGACTGTTTGGGGCGGCTTTACACGGTGTGGGAATTCCGATGTCAACGGCAGACCGGCAAAAGTCATGGCCTGATGGGGTGCACTAGAATTGAGTTAGAATTCAATTAGAATTTGGCTACATTCTATTGATTTCTAATCGGATCTTACCCGAGGCCCCCGGTTACCGGTAACTTACCAGCAACCGGATGTAGGACCCTCGATTACCCCTCAGCCATTAGCATTGATTTTGTGACAAACTTATAAATAACTGGGCGGAAGCTGCAATCATTGCCAGGCATTTGGGCCCTTATCCGGCGATTCCACCCCCTTCCCCCTACTGTACACTCCCCCACCCACTTTACATTTATTTCGGCCTACGAAGATTTCCTCCGAGTTTTTCGAGGTCAAAAGGGCTGGAAATCGGAGAGAGGCCTCCTTAGATGCCAATGCATCATCTGAGCAGGGCAATTTATTGATTTGATGTGAAACTCGGCACATCAAGCCACCATTAAATTGCATTTGTTTGCTCTGGAATGCAGAGCACAAATCTTTTCCGGAAAGGACCTGGGACACTAGAAGGAAATCTAAAGAGAAAGTTCTAACCGAAATTGCGCTGGCTTTCCAACAAACAAGGTCCCATGAAAATCCGCTTTGAAAGGGCTCCAAACAGGGCAATTTACTGATTTGATGTGAAACTCGGCACACCAAGCCGTCATTAAATTGCATTTTTGGGTGCACAGCCCGAACCTAGGCACACCAAGCCACCATTAAATTGCATTTGTTTGCGCTGGAATTGCAGAGCACAAATCTTTCCCGCAAAGGACCTGGGACACTGATATCTATGCCGTTGGTTGTGGGCTGTGTTGCCTACCTGATGAGTTCAAAAGAACGAAACCAACCCTACATCTACATTGGTATTGTTAGCGGACATGTGGTGCAGTAGCTCAATCTCAGGGTCGAAGCCCACTTTCAAAGTAGGTGGTAGCACGAATAACTGCGGCTCATTCATCTGTAGCGCTCCAGTGCTATGATGGCTACATGCAAGGAGTATGTAGTCCGCCATATCTTTGACTGAAAGCTCCGTTGTGCCCGAGAGATTCTAGCGAAGGGTATGTATGTATTGATCAGTTGGGTGCCGATTAGTGATATTCAAACTACCAATCAAGTGTGGATACAAGATTTGTTGCTCTGCCAGATCGAGCGAATATTGAATAGTAAACTTGTTTTTGTTTCAAATTTGTTAGGTAGAATGGAATATGTCAGTCGTGGGGTCCATTCTAAGGACCTCATAGAGGGCCCAGAACAAACCTCTGAGTAACCGGTCCATATATCATGAAGCCTTGTACTTGAGTAGACACTAATATTTTCACATTCAATTGCATCGTCTGGGCAGCAGAGGCACAAATAACAAATACGGCGACGAGATGACCTCTGAAATATGCCTATGTTTGCTGTAATCACGGCCTGGAGCATCGTATCAACATCTCCCCTTGTGGGAGGAGTTCTGCTTGAAAGTGTAATAATTTCATACTACATATTATACAGGTGGAATAAAAATAAACGAGGCACTAGAGGAAATGCGGAATTCCATTACGGTTCCACTCATATAGTTTTCAGAGCGATACATTCAGAATTGAGCCCGCAGTGAGGAAAATGGTTGAAAAGATCCAAAATGTCTCAAAATGGAAAAAAAAAAATGGCCGCGCCCTATGAAAGGCAAAGAGCTGTAAATAGAATTATTCCTCCAATACGTGGAAGTGTTTCCTTCCCCCTACTGTACACTGCCCCACCCCCTTTGCATTTATTTCGGCCTACGAAGATTTCCTCGTCTCAGCATACGAGTTTTTCGAGGTCAAAAGGGCTGGAAATCGGAGAGAGGCCTCCTTAGATGCCAATGCATCGTCTGAGCACATTTCCAAATTTGTGGAATTTGTGGAAGGGATGGAAGAACAATTTGATGCTTGTGTGACGGGTGTTAGTGAACCCGGCCCGGCAAAGGAAAATTGCAGGGAGATTTGATGGGCCACTTTTTTCTGAGGTGATAGCCAGCACAATTCTAAGCAAAACTGTCTGTTCAGATTTCTAGTTGCTGCCCTGGTTGTTAAGCCAGAGGCCTGAAAGCTCTCCATACTCGAGGGAGGCGGTGCCGGGAAGACTGGGCTGAATCAATCGTAACCTATTAAGAACACTGCCAGGCGCGTTATTCAAGAGGTGAGCGATCTCTGGATCACCCAGTAATTCCCACGACCCACCCCCCCCCAGAAAAGGCAACTCCCACCAGTTCACATCACTTCATCATAATTCCAATTTTGAGTGTTTCTGCACGAGGAGGGCTCAAACTGTTTGGCATTCATACACTAACTGACCAAAAGTAATGACCGATCAGTTTTCTGAACATATCTCCACTTTGAGACAACATTTTTCGGTCAATCAAAGTGTAGGGTGGTTGAAGAGGACCCTGCGGACCGTTCTGCGACAATAGTGGGATCAGAATACCTTGATGCGCCATCATTCGGGGCCAAATATGGAAAAGTATGGAAAACTGAATTTTTTAAACTCGAGCTACGAATTTTTTGGGAACAAACCAAATGTACCAAATTGTAGTTCAGAATGTCCCATTCCATCCCACATTTTGAATCATCCAAAAATATATAGGCAATTACGAAATATTGAGCTCGCAAGATGGCCATTTTTCGCTGTTTTGGGCTGTTTTGATCGATTTTGCGGGCAAAATCGCCATCTTGTGAGCTCAATATCTCATTATTGCCTTTATATTTTGGTATCATTCAAGTTGGTGAACTCATCAGATTATCCCCGGCTACAATCTGGCTGATTCAGTTGCTTCGTGAAAAAATCACTGGTTCAGTTGGAAAACCTGGGTTTCCGCTTTAGGGCCATTCTGATGGCGCATGACAGTATATTGATCTCATCAACATGGTAGAAACGTCGGCCTGGGCTATCTCAATAATGTAAGATCTTAGTTTAGGTCAAAATTCACATTGGTCGTCAAGAAATGATTGAAAACCCATCGGTCATTACTTTTGGTCAGTTAGTGTATATTCCTGGTACCGACTTAGGGACCAGGTCTCCAAAGTCCAATTCCAAAAAGACCTTTTTGGCCGAGGTTAGGGTTAATTCGGTAAGGTTAGGGTCTCCCATCACGTTTCGTGTCCATCAGTCTGGCCCTGTGTCGCCAGTCTGGCCCTGTGTCGCTACGCCCTCCTTCACGCACGCACTCATGCCCTCCTCTCGAGTTACTATCGAGGACATTCCTGAGTCGCCTATTCGGACTCTGGCACCCCTCCCTTGGGACGCTGAAGCTCTTATCGACACAGATAACCCCCTTATTCCGACCGCACTCACAGCAGGCTCCATTGGTACTGTGTCCCCTATTCTGCATACTGAAGTTAACGTGCTACAGGGTCGCCTCACCACGTTGGCGAGCCGGATTCCATGCTGGACAGTTCCACCTCTGACATGGCTGGTACGATTTGATTAATGTCGCTATATACAGGGATTAACCTAAGCTCTAAGTCGACGTTCCGTCTTTCCTGCGTAGCGCTTTCCATGAGGAGGAGGAAGAAGCAGAACCCTCCCTTCCGATTCATTTCTCCAGTGAGCAGACCTGCTGACCTCTCGACCTTCGCTGATTTCGCTGGCCGTGGCATCCCTCCCTCCAGACTCTGATGTGGCCATGGACACAGACGACGTCTCTCCATTGCTTGGCATTTTTCATGAAGAGGAAGAAGAAGAACAGTCACATCCGACTCCTTCCTCAACAAGTGAGTGGACAAACTGACGTCTCAACTTGTGCTGACCTTTCAAGCCTTGGCCGTTCGCCATGCCCTCTTCCCGACTGAGGCGGAGGAGGAGGAGGAGGAGGAAGTGGAAGTCGGACCGAGACGGCACCCCGGTTCGTTGACTCATATGTAATTGACTTTTTCTAATCTCTGCATACGAACACAGACCATTTCTCTGGAAATTACAATACGGCAGGTTCCTTTCATGATGGTCGCCTTAGTCTACCGTTCACTGGTCATAGTTCAATGCAGTCCAGCGTACCAGTTATTAGTCCTATTCCAGTCAAATTTTCGAACGATGTATGTGACGATTTCCGAGACGGTCAGGATTTTGTGTCCACCTATTTGTTAAATGTCTGGTTTCGCCTGAGTTCTGTTCATTGTGATGTTCAAGGTAACAGTGAGCTGCCACATGGATCGCTGCTTTGTAAGGTTGAGTCCCCGTCGCGCATGGTCTCCCATTTCCGTTATATCAAGTTATCGCAGTTGTTAACGATCGCGCAGGCGCATAGCGTAGCAGGAGAACGTACGAAAGAGATATTAAAAGGTTTACTGGACCACCAGTGCTCTGCGCTATGTACCGGCAGAGACCTTGTCTGGCAGTTTGATTTACTGCCTCAATCTCGCTCCCGTGTCCTGCCGCCACTGTCTTTGCACAATCTGACAGCTGCAGACACAGCAGTGATAACTGTGACCCACCTATCCGAGGTCGATGTGCTCCCTGTCACCCTGTCCAACAACATCAACCTCGATGCAGAGGATGGGATATCTTATGTCAGTACGTATTTGCTAAACCGTTCGTTTGACTTCCACGACGTAGTTAATCCTATCAACATGCGGGCTCTGTTCCTTGCCGATATTGGACTCAAGACATTGATAGTGCACACGCGGGACATTTCAGAGTTTCTGAGCCTGTATCCCAGATTATCTGTTAGCCAACTCACGACTCTGTGCCATGTACACAACTGCAGGTCGCCGAAACGCCGCCCAGCTGTGATTATATCATTGTTGACCCACAGGTGTCAGTCCGGATGTCCTGGTTGGGATCGGGCTCTAATATTTGAGAGAAATAGCAGGACGCGCCAAGGACCGTTTCCTAGACACACCGTGTCCTCTGTTAGAGAAGCTGAGGAAGCACGTGTATTGCGACGCGACCGACTGCAGCAGGACAAACTTGCGATATCTACTTTGGCTAACGAAACAGAAACCCCGGACGACCTAGGAAAGCTGCGCGTTGCAGCGGCTCGTCAAGCTGCCGCATACGCACGTCAGAATTTCCCATACAATACACCTCCCGGTGCCTTCCGCGATTTTGCCCGTACTTGGCAGCATGAAATGCAGCCAGAGAAACGGGTACTTAAGCCATGCGCCGTTTGTGGCCGACGCACTGTGCAAGCAAAGTTAACGGAAGAAAATCCAGTTGATTATGACCTCTCTCTCCTCAGAAATCAATTTCTCCCTGAGAAAACATTACCGACGACGTACGCCATCGACCTGTACCAAGGCGCCATCCTCTGTCCCGCAGCGTTGCGATCTCTCAGAATCTTGGGTCCTATGGACATGTGCCCGACCTGCAAAAGCGCACTCAAGGCTGGGAGGCAGCCTGTGGATTCGTTAGCCAATTTTCACTATTACGCCCAGGATGAATTACCCGCCGCAGTCCGCCAGGCTTTCAAGGACTCGTCCATGTTCGACATTCTGATGGTAGCACGTTGGTGAGCAACTAGGATCACACATCTGTTTAGCAGTAAGCCAGGAGTTGTTGGTTTTGCAGCTAACCGTGCAACTTCTCAGCGCTATTCTAAAGGCAACGTCGCCATCTTTGCCCAGGACGTAGCGAACATTCGCAATGTTCTCCCACCTCCCCGGTCGGAAATAGCAGAGGCGCTTTGTGCGTTGTTTATCGGAAGTGAAACAATTCCCACGAAGGATTACCAGAGGACATTAAACGGATGATATCAATAGCACGAAAGTACAAGCTCAAATTCACTGGTCTATCAATCAGCCGAGAGCTGAAATTGCAAATGCCAATATGGAAACATCCAGCAACAAATAAAGAGCAGTACAAGCATGCATGTCTACGCGATGGAGCAACATGCCTTAGATTGAACCACCATGTACGAACTGTTCGAGACACACTTGAAATTGCTAATCGGAAGACTGTTGTGGCAAGAAAACCACACCAAGTGAACCCATCTGGTATAGGACGACAAAATTGTGGATGTCCACTATGCCACCAGGATAGAACACAACTGAGCTGCAAGAATCCTGGAAAGTGCATTGAAACTGCCAAACTTTTGATCTACAGCATTGTTGGTAAATGCAACCCAGAAGTGCCGAATCTGGATTTATGTGAAGAATTATCCCTCTCAGATGTGCAGCTAGAGTTAAATAACGGCCCTATAGAAAATGATACAACAATGATATTCAACCCAGACTTCACACTTTCAAACTTACAAAGTGGCTTCCGAATTTTCGCATTTGAAGAGTCACTCAATGAAATCTCAGCAAGAAGATACAGAATCCCTGGGCCTGACCCTGACACCAAAACAGTCTTCTTGCATACACGCAACAGCCAGTACACTGATTTAAGTCCAAACATTCAAATACTGATCCTGACTGAATTCAACGACACACAGACAAATGATGTATTTTCTGTCACCTTTGGCCAACTCACAGTGCCAGTGTCCTTCGCTTCAGGCCTCTTGGCTGGCCTCCTCCTTGTACTACAAAATACCACACGAAATATCCCATTGCGGATTTGCTCTTCATCTGATCTTCTTCTACGATTGCTAGTTAAAGAGAGAGCAAGGATTGAACACGATATGCTAGACCCGAACTTCAGCCTGACAAGAGCAGTTTTAGCTATGCTAAATGAGAGAGTAGCTCTTACCAGTTTCACAAGAGTAATTCACAATCGTGCCCAAGGTATTCAAATCCAGGATATTCAGCATGTTGAGCTTGACATTGACATTGACATTATGTTTGAATGCCCTGGGATACCATTATCCCAAGGATCACAAAGTTTCTACACAAAAGTTATACGAATGTTACAGCCAAGAGTTCACCGCAAGGGCACATTCACTAATTTGGAACGTATCAGGTGTTCAATTGCAGACACCTCAGGCTACTCACCATCTGATGAAAAAATCTGGACATCGGTCCGGTCTGCGACTCTGAAACGCTTGACACGAGAGTTCTTCTGGAAATGCATACATAATACATTCAGAGTGGGTGATTTCTGGTCCCACATTGAGAACTTCGAGATATTTGGAAGATGTCATTTCTGTAATGTACCAGAAACTTTGGAGCACATCGCATTGGAATGCAACGCTCCTGGACAAAAATTAATCTGGGATCTGACAAAATACCTTTGGTCAAGGAAATACTCTCATTGGCCAACACTTAACTGGGGGTTGATCTTAGGCTGTAATCTCCTCAAGTTCAAATCTGCCAAAGGCAATCTATTGCCCGAGAAAACTAGGCTCTTTGCAATACTTGTATCAACAGGATGGCATTTAATCTGGAACCTTAGGCGAAACCGGGTACTTGAAAATCCAGGCAGAATAGTGAGTACTGCCGAGATTTATAACAAATGGTTGAAGGCACTAAACACTATTCTGCAACGTGATCGTATTCTCACAGATAAGAGAAAATTTGGACCACTCGCACTCAACAAAACTGTTGTATTAAATAAAGACTTGGAGTGGCCTGCTTCTAGACGAAGACTCTCTGCCAGACGACTGGACACATGAGGGGGTTTTAGTGGGTATGTGACCAATGACAGACAGAAATGGGATAGGATAATTTTTTTCGGGTCGGAGTCCCACACTGATTTAACAAAGTGCGTAACGGCATTTCCTCCTGGACGACTTCACAGCGATCTGGCTTAACCAGAAACACAAGCGGATGAGCTTGGAATGCTTTGCAGACTGAGTCTTCATTATCCCAAACGCTCCAAAAAAAAAAAAAAAAAAAAAAGTTTTGATGTGATAGATGGCCGCCCACGTGGTAGCGGTGGCGGTGTCCCGGTAGACACGGATAGGGCCGACCCTAACTCCCTACCATAGATTCTCGGGGGCTACTTGCCGTGTGTTTCTCTTCCTTGTCGCTGGTAGACATCCACGTCGCACGTGTATGGTTGCTGATGGAAGCGCAGCCGTCCCTTATGTATCGGACTTGATGAAATGCGCCACACTCCTCTCTTCCCTCCCATTTCCACACCCTTCAAACTCAAAGTCCCATCGTCTCAGCCTCGCGGTCCCTTCAAGTTCCGAACCTAGTTTGCCCTCAAGCTGTCAAGGCTGCGCGTCCGAATGCTCAAACCTTCAAAATGCGGAGGCTGTCTTCAAGTGACGACCCTCGAACTCAAGCTCACCTCAAATCAACCTCAAACCTTCAAACCTCAAGACTGTCCGCTGCTCTGTAGTACTTGGGCTCACTGCTGCAAGACTCCGATTCTCACACGGCATTACTCCCGGCCTTGTTTCGCTAGAGTCTCTGGGGAACTTCATGCTTTGTGGCCCCGGAGTACAATATTTATCTGCCTCCTTTACATAGCATCTTCATGCTGTTTCCTCCCTAATATAGTTTGTTCTCCACTGTTTTGTGCCCGGAATGAGCTCAGCGACAGCACCTAACAACCGAATCAAAAACGAATCAACGACCTGATCCGGGCTGTATTTGCAGGCATCCCGAGGGGTTGACTGAGAATGTAGGCGCACAATGGGGTTTGGCAACGGTAGGCGAAGTCCTGGAGGCAAGAAAAACTGCGCCAACCGTGGGTAATACCATTTCTGCCGCTGTGAGGATTTGAGGTCGCCCCCAACTGAGTGTCTGGATGCGTCGCCCCTGCCTATTAATGTTAGGCATTGAGGAATTGTGATATGTGAACGGGAGGTAAATCGAATGCGACGATGCGTATGGCAGGCCCTGCGTTAATATGGTGGATCCCCCTCTCGGCACCCTGTTTGGCCCTTCATGCCATTCAACGGTTGCGGGTACGATCTGTCAATTTAATATGTATTGGCAGGAGCTCCGAAAACTCTGAAAAAAAGGGAGACCTATCCTGGAAGGGCCAGTTGTATTCAAAAATGTAATAACCATTTTAGATGCGCCAAGAAGGAAGGAATGTGATTCCCGGATCTCCGATACTGACCGATACTGAGCGGAGTTTGAATTTTGACTGAAACGGGAAAGAGGCGCTTGAGCTCCGTTCCTCCCATCATCACCTCTCTTCATACTCTGAATTCTTGTTCTAATTCTTCTTTTGCCTTGGAAATGAAATAAAGTATTTAGAATTGGTCAACACGGGCATTTGAATTCAGCCATTCATCTCCTGGAGTCCCATTAAGCATCACCCAAGGCATAAAGACATGATTTCCAGTGCTCAAAAATCTTCCACTTCAGATTTTAAACCGAGAACAAACTGCCTGCCGGCGGCTGAAGATATTAGGCGGCTTTGACCGCATTTATGTTGTTTTTAGCTCATCTCAAACGGTAGAGGCCCGTTTTTTTGTGTTATGGATCCCAATCTATCTCACACCTTGTATGGTTCAGGAATTCCGCAAAAGTGCGGTTCCGGCATAGCTGCAAATGCGCAAAACTTGAATTTCAGCCTCATTGATGTGTGAAAAATAACATTGCAACCTATTTGAACCTATGTATTCATCTTCACCTAAGTCTAGGGTGAAGCACGGGGGGATGATTGCCATGTAAATACATGCTCTACATAACATGTCTTGCTGGAAGCTCACAGTTGAGCAGTGGTGGCATTGACCGGGGTCAAACCAATTTGACCGACGCTTAAACTGAAGCGGGAAACCAGGGAACTCTGGAACTCATGCATATCCTACGGGCCTGGTGAAGCATAAAAAGGTTGAAAACAGTTTGGGGAGTCATAGGTCAACGGTTAGAGGTCAGCACTGGGGGTCAAATTCATTTGACCCTGGTCAATGCCAACACTGCTGTTGAGTTGTTGACTCCACTGTTCAAAGGCTCATTTCATGTTACCATCAAACACCACTCTTGCAATGGTATGTAAGCTTGCAATACGAGTCTCAGACATTCTCATGGGTAGTAATTAGAGACAATATGCGTTGGGACAGTGTTCAGTTTGCTCAGGGACCAAGAAAGACTGAGAACTACTATTTTTGCTCGCTTCGCTCGCAAATCTACCCTAACACGTGACGAGGCGGACGGCTGAGGTTTGGAGAAAACACGAACAAACCCGTAAGTGGGAGGCTGACAATCCTCGCCGGAAAGAAATGCCTCAAAATCGTTCTTTTCTGCACTTCTCAGCATAGGGATGGCACAATTTTGTAGTCCTCCTCAAGCTGCATACAACCGCACCACACACTTGAGGGATTTGGCACGGAAAATGTGTGTCCCAAAATGGTAATTTCAATGATGACTCATTGTGATGATGAAGTCGTATCCGAAAAGGGCTGTCTGCTGAGCGAGCTGTCCCCCACGGCTCAGCGGATCCCTAGGTAAAAAAGAACACGGAGGCCGGGATCGAACCAGCGACCGCCTGCAAATGGGATTTCCAAATTGGGAAAAGGCGCAAAAAAGAAGTTGTCGTTCTCATTACTTTCAGGATCGGGCTGTAAGTGGAGGTAACCCTGTATCTCTTCGTACTTGCACAGTGAATTTCTTTGAAGCTAGTGCCGGCCCCCATGTACCATGAAATTGAGAAGAAAATGCTCCAACTCAGGGCTAGGATTACTTAAGGCCTTGCTCAGGACGCCGATGGCTAGGAGTCAGGCAAATCGCGGCAGAGCATCCCGTGTTTCGCGATGGACACTCGGTGTCGCGACGTTCGGATGATGCAAGAGGAAAGGAACGTTCCTACCGTGTGATATTAGACTACTATAAAACAAGTTCTAAACTTGATGAATGGCTCTCAATTTCGCCCTGCGGGATCCATTCAATCCGGAACTTTTAGAGGCATCTTTGAGGTCCCCTTTGGCGACGCGGGTACACTGGTCAGTCAACGTCGTAAGAAGATGGTGGAAAGCCGGATGCTCCCGCAGCTTTTATGGCTCGCCATCGGTTGTAGAGCCGGTCTACGAGTGCCTAAATATAACTAAAGGGATAATTACAACTGTTTGCAAAAAGGATGACACTCTCTAAAAATAGAATAAAAGAACAACTTTGGAACTACACATATTGTGGGGCTCATTGCTCCCTCAAATCTGGACCGATTGGGCTTATTCAAGTGGAGTCGGAGAGCTATCGAGCAGGGCTTCAAGTGAGTATCATATTCTCGGTGTAAATCGATAAATTTCAGTGCGTCAAATTACGAGTGCTTATGTAATAAGTGATCGTCCATTTGAGAAATCAATATGAGGATTTTCAAGGCTCTGAACAAGTCAGTCCCTCGTTATCGTTATGATAAAATAGTGGCTGTGTTGAAGACTTTTTTACGAGTTTCATTAGATTTTTTTGTGATAAAATAGTGGCTGTAGCCGGCTATATTACCGGCCCGCTTTCTGAGCTGCATCCTGGCGTGTGTTCGATCCTCGGTGCATACAGATTATGGTCATTCAAGTCTCGTCGTCGTAGTACGCCTGTCTGAACCTTATATTTTATATCCATCTCCTCCTCGCCCTTCACCGCTTCTCAGTATCCCCACTCGACCCCGTTTTTACGCACCCTCTGATCTCGAACTGCACTGACATATTCCTTTCTTCTCACACGCGGTGTGTATTTATTCCTCGTTCTATCTGAACTCTTAATAGTACCCAGTTGGCTGCCGCCCTCCATTCACGTGTCGCGCCGGCAGATTCCTACATATCAAATTATCGCACAATTGATACAGAGCAGAGCTGCAACGGCTACTTTGCATTCTTTCACTCCCTCACATGACTCGGATCCCGCGTCCCCGGCGAATCGTGTTTGGGCGTTGAGCCAGTGCTGAACTGCGTATGGGTAGGAGGATTATGAGTACGTACGTGCGCATGGGGTGTAGAGAGCGTTGGAGGCGTTGATTCGCGTGGGGCACGTCGCGGCCCGACTCGCTCGACGCCTCCGCGTATCTCGACGTGGGGCACGGACGGTGTGCAAGCGCGTCAGGCAATTGGCTGCGTGCGAGAGTGTCTCGCACGTCGGACGCGGTGGCGCGAGGAGGGCGGCGTTCTGCCTTGTGCATCGCGTCCCCCGCCCGGAACAAGTGTACACGCGCGCTCGAACCCCCGCGCCGACCACCCCGCCTTCGTTCTTTGATAGCATACAAAACCAACCCAATGCGATGGACGACCTTGACTCATCGTCGGATAAGGATTCATATCAAGGCGACCCAGATCCTCCGCAGGCGTCGCTCTTCGTAGACCCCCCGAACGCGTGCCATTTCGAACGTGCCCTCCCCCGCGTCCAGCTCAAAATCCCTGCTGATGCGACTTGGGAACCATTCCACGCCCTATGTGAGCCGCTCAGCGGACGGCCACTCCTCTCCGGTGGTCTCAAAATTCCAAAAGCCTGTCGGGAACACCCCAGTCGCGGAATCGTTCTTCACGGAGCGACGGAGTGGCAAGAGCGATCAGGGGCATGGCCCGCGTGGCCCGCCGACGTCCACCTTTGACTTTTTCCAGTACAGGCAGCAACACCCTCTCATTTCGCCGCCGTCAGAGCCCAGCGCTCCCCGCCGGCCTCGCACCGGCGACCAGGCAGTGCGGGACTGGCAGACGAACCAGAAGGCGCAGGAGTCCCTGCGGCGGCTGGACGGGATGCTTATCCAACACATGGAGGCGGAGAAGGACACTATTAAGCGCCTATACCTAATTACATACCGTACACACTTGAATTATATACCACAGCAGATTCGTCGATACAGCCGAGCTGAAATTTCGATTTTAAGCTTCCCACGAGCAAGGCAGTCAGCGCAAATTATTGTCCTAAGCGCCCACGAACAAGGCACCTATTACCTTTTCCTTGACATCCCGCCGACCATTTTAATTCCATTGAAGCCTGGGGCCATGTTCTAAGCCGCTCCCCCCCCACAATTGATTGCCCTGATCACTGCGAAGATTTAAAGCGACTCAGATCGTGTTCGGCGCCATTATTGCGCTCTCCAGAGCACAGTTACTGGTTTGCGTTTTGAAACGCGTGACCCTATTGCCTTCGTTGACCAGGAGACAGTTCAAACTGAAATTTCTTTCTAGACCCTGCAGTGACGCGTGACTTTCGAATTGAAAGTACATTAGTACAGTACCGCTGTCTGATGAGCCTTGACACCGCGGCTGGGTATGTTTCATCGCCATATTTGCACTGCCCTTCGTCTCCTCAGTGTCGCCGCCTCCGCAGCGTTTATAATTACTGCGTTAATGTTCCACTCCACCTCGAAGCACCACCACTGTGCCTCAAATTCGGGATCTATGTCAATGGGAAGGGAGGCATTTGGCGGCGATCGTTCCTCGACACCTGGTGGTAATGGTGGCAGTGGCTTGTTGAAATACTCAGGGACTGGCCCTTGCTTGTACCCAGCGGTGGTGTTAGGAGCTGAATCTCGGGAAGGGTATTGCAAAAAAGCAGCAATCGTTTTCCAGGACTTCCTGTCCATTCTGGATCCTTCGTGCCCCATACAAGCTGATTCTTGTTTTAGAGTCATCGTGCACAGTGCTTCCGCAGCTCACCAGTGGATTCTCACTCTCAGAGTGTAGATAATAATACATATAGCAAGATGCATCGCGGGGCGCTGGCTATATACATCTCGAGTGAACGGGTACCGCAATAACAACTTCCTAACTTCCGCCTTACTCCTGTTTCGCAGACCTCAAGTGAGGCAAGAAGTGATAAAATTGGGAACTACAGCCGCCAAACAGCCGCGCTTCATATTCTTCAGGGGGGCGTTTGGGCTCATTTTGGGGTCGAATTGCCTCATATCAAATAAATACGGGTGTTTTGAGGAGTTCAAACGTTCATGCCCCGTTTAACCAGGGTCTGGTAAAAATGACGCGGCAGGCGCGCATTGACGCGCACCGGCGCGGCACTGACGCGGCAGTGACGCGGCGTTGACGCGCATTGATGCGGCGTTGACGCGGCATTTATTGAACTTACTGGTGATCTTTCCTACACTTTAAATGGACTCAAACTACACTCAGAAGCAGTCAGATAAGAGATAGGAGAGGAGCTGACATTGTTCAGGTCAAATATGATTTTCTTTTGTAGGAGAAGTCCCGCTTTTTTAAAAAACATTGTGATCCAGCCTTTGCAAACTACTTTAAACTTGGAAGGAAACATTCAATGACATCTCAGAATGTCGGGAAGCTGCTTTAAATCCACCGCCTGCCGCGTCAACGCCGCGCCGGTGCCGCGCTGACGCCGCGTCAATGCGCGTCAATGCCGCGTCAATGCCGCATCAGTGCGCGTCAATGCCGCGTCAGTGCGCGTTAACGCCGCGTCACTGGCGCGTCAGTACCGCGTCTCTGCGCGCCACTGCCGCGCCAAAGCGCGCCAATCCTGGGGTGTGGCTAACACCCAGCTGAGCTCAAACACATTTGCAGTGGGGACGGGCAACTGCCCGATCGAAAGTGGCAGTTTTGGTCATGTTTGGCTCACGGGACCAGTTGCAGTGTCAAAAAGCCGATAACCTTCTTGAACCGAGCCTTAGAGCAATTTAAATCAGCAACATTCTTCCAAATATAAATTAGAATAGAAGTAACACAACCTATTCTTGATATTTCTCCAATACTTGTGTGACGAACTATATTTCTTGAACTGTCGGCCCGCTTCTCGAGAGGGAAAGTCGAACTAAAGAGTCTGGCCCAATACATTTAGGGAGAGAGCATGTATCTACTTTCCTTGCACTTCTATATAGAGATTTGAGGTACTCAAAAAGTGATCGGCCTTTTATGCCTTCTCCCGCATTCCAGGGAATTTCATTAGCCTATGTTACATTTTAGACATTCTCAAAGCATAATCTTATGGAGGGCACAATTCTTCAAGCAAAATATAAGGACTTCGTGGAGCGTTGCAAAAGCTACAGGCATTTTACACCGTCTAGCCAAACACATGATCTGGATTAGAGGTCCAGTTCCGGTTTCAATCTTGAACTCAAAACCTCATTCAACCTCAATGTGGGGTGACCAAACCAAAAGTTTTCATTGACAAAGTCTCCTATTTTTTTCGTTAAGCACCCACCACCTTCCTGCCAGGCTATCTCGCCAGTGAACTAGGATCCTGTTCTTTCATCCTGAACTCACAAATTTATTTCTGGGGCATGTAGCCACGAGCTCAAAGAACAAATTATTCCAGAAAATTGAGTCCAACAAGGGCATGTGGAGACTGCAAAACAGCGGAACTTGTAGAATTGCTCATAAAGGGACACATTGGTTGTACTGACTGGTTTAGCTCTTCAACATGGAACTAGAACATTGTTATGATACATGCTGCGGGGTAATATGCCGCCAAATCGGCAAGAATAGCCGCTCTCAATTCCACAACAGCGTGCACCCGTCACGGCTGTCCCGTCGCCGGTCCCGTTCTATCAAGAAAACTTTCAACCACTCGACGGACCGTTACGCAATGGCCCATGCCCGTCGCTCACCCATCAAATCGACGGCTGTGAATGGTTATATTTCTTGGTCGGTTTACTGATGCATTGTTGAATGTTCCGAAAATATGGGGCAGACAATTTATTCTCCGAGAAGGCTGTGAAGGCTGTAAAGAGGTATTTTGATACTCTGTAGACTTTCGCGCACATGATTTCGAACAATCACTTCGCGCAAGAAATATTTCTCGGGCGCAGGTATTTTTTACAATTTGAACAGCATAAGGGATTCCATGCTTATAAATTGAGCAGAAGCAATAACCCTTCCCACGGTTCAATTCCGACTGGGAAGTAGTTGTAAACATTTATACCCGGAGTCGTATCATATCTGATATCATATAGTAGTGGCACACAAGTCAATCAGATCCATATCCCAGGCTGTGAGGCTGGCATGCTCAAAATAATATAGTGTAATGCTAATCTGATTGCAGCTTGCCGCAACAATTTGAACATAACCAGATCAAGATTTGACCTACGCTGGCTAGGGATTACTCAGATCCTACTCTCTCAGACCACAGAGTCTCGTATAAATCGTCAGCTTTCTCTAAACTTGTGCATAGGGACCAATCTCGAGCATGTGAGATCAATTAACCTTCGCACGCAAGTTGCCGGGTCAGTTTAAGTGGTGGTATTTGGGATCTCCTTTGAAGTGACTTGTAGCAATTTCCCCGTAAATATTTTCTGCTTGATGTTCCACCCGTGCTTGGAACAAGACTCCAAGCAAGTCAGAAAATGGGATGGTTTGGAGGCAATAAGTATACACCGCATGGTTTAGGCTATTTGAAGATTTCATATAGGCTTGACGTTCCAAAATTTCGAGTCAAGTCTTTCTGTAAACAATGTCCATACTTGAACTGGAGGTGGGGAGCGTTGGTTGAACAGGTCGAGGCGGCACGTCAATTGCCGTGTCAACCTGCACCTATTAAGTGATTTCCCGCTGACCCGGGCTGCATGCCAGCCATTTTTGACTACCTCACTCAAATGCTTTCCGATTCAATTTCAAATTCTACTACTGATGTTCTTATGAAGTTAACTAATGTCAAACAAGATTATCAGTCTACTAAAGTCCCCCAACAGCTGAAGGTGCACGCACTTACATAAACCAAGATGTGAAGCAGATCACCTCACTATTTGCGGACCAAGGGACCATGGGACCAAAAGGTAGTGGCTACTTCTGGTTGAGTAGAATGTTTTAAGGAATTGGGGCCCTTCACAGTTAAGAACCATCATGTGAGGTTGTTAAATACAGAGTCCAGGCAGGATAGTTCAACTTGGGGCATATATATACTGATTAATCGTTGAAGGGACTTGCGAATCTAAATTTCTTCGTCGTTCTGACTATCCTAAAGGTTTTCGAACATAAAAAAGCTGCATTGGGCAGCAAGGCGAGTCAAAAATTTAGTCAAAATGCCGACTAATAGCGTGGCTTAAGCACGGCTTAGACATTAGTACCTGCTCACATTTTGGTATCCGTTCTCTAGGTACTAAATGATGTATTAGAGTCATTAAACCTTGCCTGAAGTGGTTTGGAAGCAAGGGAAACAATATACGAGGCCCTACAGGCGGCGCGGCAGTGCCGCGTCAATCGCGCGTCACGCCGCGCAGTGTTCGCCCTTAAGGCCTTAAATCGGGTTCCCAGGGCTCTTAAGGCCTTAATAAGGGCTAAGGCCTTAAATTTAAGGGCATTTTAAGCCCTTAAGAGTATTTTCTCACGCATTCTGGCGGAGGTCAAAAATTCGTGGTTGGTCTTCTTCTCGGGCTCCTTTGAGCTTTGGCTTTAGACTACTTAAGCTCGTGGCAAGCTGCTCTGTCCATGGTGAAGTGAGCAGTGGGCATATTCCAATCACAATACAATGCCAAGTCAGGTAAAAATCCACAGGCAGGTAATTTTCTCACCTGTGAAACTCGAAAGGGTAAGCTTGCTGAGGGCCTTAGCTGAGGGACACACCAAGGTAGCCGACGACAAGTTGAATTCGATTATATACTCGAAAGACAACTGATAGCCGATAATTTAAGCCCTCTTTAAGGGCTTAAGGCCTGGCCAAAAAATCCTTAAGGCCTTAATTAAGGCCTCTTTAAGGGCTTAAACATTTAAGGCCTTAGCCCTTTGGGCGAACACTGACGCCGCGTCACTGCCGCGTCACTTCCGCGTTACTGCCGCGTCAGTGCGCGGCAGTCGCGTCAAAATCTCCAGTCCCGTTTAACCAACGTTTAGCCCATACCCATACGTACATACTTGACTTGTGTCATTCTGTTCTGGCATGCCGTGGAAAGGCAAATGGGTTCCTCTTGTATTACGTCATTTGGCCGCTTTTCCGTGCCGCAAAAAAAAAAACTTCTGCGAATATGCTTACCCAGAGTAGGACCTATAAATACCTGGGCTTGCCGTCTGAGCTCGTTGTCGTCCTTTTTACCTATGGCGCCCATCAGAACTCCGCGGAATGGCTCTCCTCCCCCCGTGTTCTACCAATTATCAAAACCCCGCAGCCGCCGCGTATTCTCATCCAAAGAAAAAGGAAAAGGCCCTATGGCCACACCCTCTGCTCTCGACAGCTTCCTAACCAGTCCCGTTCGCCGTCGCTCGAATTCCCCGACTCACGGCGCCTCTGGCACTGGCAGCCCACGTGGCCAGGACACTGCCAATGGCCTCTCGCAGACCCCGTTGGGCACCACTCTCCCTGCCCTCGATCTCACGATGGTCACTCGCAAAAGGACAGCCTAAGACATGATCCAGACGCCAAGTCGGAGGATGAAATTTGTCGCTGTACGTGCTTCTGAACCACACTCATTTTTGCGATGATAAACTCCTCAGGCTACGCCTCAACAACAAGGTGCTTGGCTTGCGGCACATATACTCCACCTCAACGAAAGGTTTGACGCTCTTCAACCCAGTGAAACTGTCTATCATATCCCTGAGATGCTGAAGGTATGCCCTTTGTGTTCTCATGAATTTCCTTTGAATTTTTCCAGGGCCAGCTGGAAAAGTCCGCCTTCCTCGCAATCATCGACGCCGCTGTTGCAGCATACCTTGAGAAAGATATCTTGGTCAAGCATGTGAAGGTACCGTTATCCCCTTCGATAACACTGTCTGTCTGAGTACCTTTCAGGCTCATCTCGCACAGGCCGATAAATCCAAGACTCGGGTTCTTATTACGCGTATAAGGGCCAAGCTCACACACGCTCGGAACGATATGAAGTCACTGGTGCGCAATCCTTTCCATCTACGCTGTCAATCTGTTGATCCGATGACTATATTAGCTTGATAAATCGCTCGGGACCGTCGACGTCGACGGGTCTGGTAAAAATGACGCGGCAGGCGCGCATTGACGCGCACCGGCGCGGCACTGACGCGGCCCTGACGCGGCGTTGACGCACCCTGGCGCGGCGTTGACGCGGCATTTGTCGAACTTACTGGTGATCTTCCGTACACTTTAAATGCACTCAAACTACACTCAGAAGCAGTCAGCAAAGAACTAGGAGAGGAACTGACACTGTTCAGGTCAAATATGAAATTTTATTGTAGGAGAAGTCCCGCTTTTTTGAAGTACATTGTGCCCCAGCCTTCGCAAACCACTTTAAACTTGAAAAGAAGCATTCAATGACATCTCAGGATGTCTGGAAGCTGCTTTAAATTCACTGCCTGCCCCGTCAACGCCGCGTCACTGCCGCGTCTGTGCGCGCCACTGCCGCACCAACGCGTGCCAGTCCCGGGGTGTCCTTGGATGGATGGCTAACACCCAGCTGAGCTCAAACACCACTTGAAGGGGCGAGGAGTACGGGTTTTGACAGAGAACCGACAGGATGCTGGTATGCGTAAGGGATTCTTGACTGACACTTACAGCTTTGAGTACGTTTGAATATGTTCCATGGATTCTTGATTCCGTGATTCACCTGGCTAATCACATCAGTCTTGGTGGTTGCTGAACACTGCCTCAATTGATACCAGGTTAATCCAATAGTTGAATGCTCACAAACACATTGAACATTTCTCATCCTTTTTACTCCTCGTTATGCATCGGCAGCACGCAACGATACCCTCTGCATTTTATTTGATATTGGGTTCACCCGACCGGCACTATGTACTCCTCGTCCCTTGCACACCGGCAGCCCTGCTTATTCATTGATTTGAGCTCTCATCTCCTCCATTGATTTCACATCTGTTCCTACACCCACGAATTCCCTTTCGGTTATTCAACGCCCCTAGCGCTTTGGTGCCACATATTGATGTCCTACGAGCGGGATTCTCCAGTTTCTCCCTCCCCTCAACTTCCCCAAACTCTCTGCTGTGCCGGCTCGAGAGAATACAGCTTTGTAGAAAATATTTTCTCAGCCTTAAAATCAACTGTTGTTGACTCATTCGTTCTTTGGAGGAATTCAGATATAGTATGAGGTATACATTACATTTCGATCACCTCGCGGAATTGATTCGCTGTATGAGATCAGTAGTCTGTAGTTAACCAGGCGCCGGATGTATGGAGGTCGACCTTATTACGTAAAGTGCGGAGTTTGAATTCTATCCTCGGCGCTAGCTGCCCTTCAAACACTCCAGCACCCAAGGCTTGGAGGCAATCCTGGCTATATTTACCCATAAGACAAACCTGTCTCTTCAGAATTGTTGTTCTCACTCGTCTTTGATACAGAATGAGACGGCGAGATTTGTAAGCTGCCGGGCCATCAAGTTTCGGCACCGACTTCTCAGCCCCGTGGAGGTAAAACTAGTTGGTAGAGTTGTTTATTGTGAGAACTTCAATGATATTCCGAATGAAAATTGGGCAAGGATGCCCTGGAACCTTTACTTGAATGCTCGAGAAAAAATATGATTACCTAATAAGGTCGACCTCCGATCATTGACACCTGCCAATCGACAGACTACAACAAACGAGGTACGAGTAATTTCTGTTGTAGCGTCTGTTTATAAGAGACTATGAGATCAGAGAAAGTGGTCTGAACTTGACATCGGGCAGGCACTTCCCTAGCTAGCTAGGTTGGAACTAGGTATCCTTGGTTCCCCAGAGCGGAGTGAAGCCCCGCTGGATAAACTATGAACTGTTTGCACATGGGCGCATAGACTCATGGGTTGCACATAAATTTCTGAACGGAGGGTTGGGTGATCATGTGGGATTGAAAATTACAGTGTACATGCTGATAGCCAAGTAGGTTCTCTGTTTTTTGTGTGGCAGTATGTATCAATCCATTTCCTCAGTAATCATTCCTAACTGGCCCTCATCCACTGGGAAACGCTACAAAATTAAGCATGACTGAGTCTAGTCAAGCATCAGTAGTGTGAATGAATTTGCATCTACAGCACAGCCTGGTCGGAATAATTTATCTTAGGGACCTTCTGACACGGCAAATAATGTTTCTTTTGCGGAGCGAAAGCCGGGGACTCCATTAAATGAGTAGAAGCAGTAACACTTCCCACGGTTCAATTCTGGCTGGGAAGTGGTTGTGGAAACATTTATACCCGGAGTCGTATCACTGATATTACATGGTAATGCCATACGAGTCAATCACCACACCATGCCTAGGCTGGCATGGTGTGCTCAAAATAATACTATGTAATGAAACCGTTGAACTTGTGGGTCCGCGAAAATTGATCGAGTACCACTTGACGCTTCACGTGATTGTCGCAGAACAAACACCGTCGAGAGTGCGTTATGAGTGCGGCTTGATTCCGGCAGAGTAACTTTCGACCGACGGATTCCGAGTCCGAACCGACACGGACCCGAACATAAAGCAGATATGACAATTCATCCGAATTCCCCCTTCCTTACCTCCGCCCAGCCCTGTGATCTCTTCCGTTTTCTTTTCCGTCTTTCTCCCCGCCGAGAGTCATCCGCCCCAAGTTGCTACTATTCACTTTCATCTACGTCACTCCTCATCCGACCACTCGTTCCCCTTCAAGTCCCGAATTTCCATGGCCGATATTTTTCTTCCTTTCATTCTCGCTCTTAAAATGTCCATCTCCAGCCCCAAGCAACATCCTTACATATTCCCTCTTTGTACTGCTGCATAGCCTTCCTGGCCAGTTACAGCGTAGTGTAGAAATTCAACTCAACTCAACTCAACGACTAACCATAAGATCCAACCCAAACCTCTTTGCTCACAAGAGAGGAAATGGAATTGTAGACACGTAGAATTTTCAACTAGCAGGGAGGCGCGAAAACCTGTTCCGACACTGTCAATTTCAATTATGTTTTCTTTGCTTTCTTTCAATCTGTTTTTGTGCAATGACTAATGTATCATGACTACATTGCGTTTGTACTCGTGGTCAAAAAGTGACCGCAATCATTGGTAGGCGCAATAATACGTCGGCGGCGGCGGCAATCCGAGATGTGCTCCCACATGTAAGTAGCTAAACCTAAAGGTTCAGCCAATGATGTCTGGTTTTAAATCTGCTTCGGGTTATGGCCAGCGAAATTTCACGCAGGACTGTCGGTTCAGATGTCTGTCTCATGCACTCCGGAGGCTTCCAGCGTCCTTAATGTGCCAGGGTGTTTGCCGAGACATGCACCAAACACAGCAAATTCCATCGCATTTCGGTTAGTAAGGTTTCTTGTATTGATACATATACCAGCGAAATTTCAAGCACTGCATCTAATCTCTCAGAATTCCTGGTACCGACTTAGGGACCAGGTCTCCAAGCATTGAATCCGAAAAACTCCTCGTGACCTAAACCCTACCCCTAGAAGCAAGGTTAGGGTTCTAAGACACGGGTTAAGGTTACACTGTTTCCATGACTACCTGCTACGCCCCTTTCCCATTCTCTTCTCCTACTTACGACGATGTCTACCCGTCTTGCAACAATGCCTACCCATCGAGTAACTGTTGAAGAAATCCCTGAACCTCGCCAGCTCAATGCTACTCCTTGTCTCCAACACGGGGATGTTCTCATCGACACCGATAACCCGGTCACTTCACACGTCGTCGCAATGGCTTGTAAGCGTTCTTGGTACCATTAACCTTCGCACGTTCATTACATAACCTTTCGCAGATACTGTCCCTAGGCCATCTTTTTTACCGGAGGAGGAAGAGGAGGAAATGATGTTACCATCTCGCCCTTTTCTGCGGCAAGAAGAGGAAGATGTCCAGGGTAGGGCAGCTTTGTCGACACTCCAACAATGCCCTGACTTCACTCTAGAAGCTCATTTCTTACGTCATGAGGAAGAAGCGGAACCAGGTGCGATAAAACATGTTCTGCCGTCTATCCTCTCATGCGCTTTCCCAGACATCCCTGTCTATCAACCACGGGCCCCTACCTAGGGCTGCTGGTCTTTACTATCATATACCCCTTCGTCGTGCGTCTTCCGTTCAATTCCACTCCAGTTATGGCTAACGGTCCTCCCTCCATTATAGTTAATACAGCGGCACTGGTCTCTATGGAGGAAGAGGAAGAAGAGGAAGAGTCTATGGGGCCGTACCAGGGTATGTTGTTACATCGAATTTCTGAGGCTTGTTTTGACTCTTTAACAGGAACGATAGCAATGACCGATAGTAGTACTAGCCATGTTAAACCCCCGTTCACTGTTCAAAGTTCAGCCCAGTCCCGAGTTCATGATAGTACTCGTCTCGGGACGCAGTTCAATGTTCATAGTTCAACCCAGTCCAGAAATCATGACATTAGAGAAATTCCTGTCAAATACTCGAACGACATATGCGACGACTACAGAGACGGAGAAGACTTTGCCTCCACGTACCTCCTCAACTTGTGGTATGAGCTGCGACATATTTACAGTGATGTCCGGCAGGTCACCGAAATCCTACCCCACAGTTTGGACTGTTCAGTGAACTCGGTGACCCAAATGATTTCCCATTATCGGTATATTAATTTGAGCCACCTACGAATAATTGCAGCGGCTCATGGCATTACCGGAGAGCGGACGAAAGAGATACAGCATGGCCTTCTCAATCATCGATGCCCAGCCATGTGCCCAGGACGACACACTGTCTGGTGATTCTGCTTACTTGAGCGCTCACGCAGCCGAATTCTACCGCCGCTTGTTCCTTCGGAGTTGACAGAAGCAGATACGGCGCCGATTATGGTCACCCAGTTGGCTGAGGTAGATGTTCTACCTATCGCGTTGTGCAACGAAATCGATGTGAATTCATCAGATGGCAACATGTATGTCAGTACATACATGCTCAACAGGTCGTTCGACTTTTGCAACATCGTCGATAATGTCAACATCCAGACTCTGTATTTGGCTGATATCGGCACCCGAATCGTCATCGCGCATTCCCCAAATGTCTCCCAATTTGTTTCTTTGTTTCATCGATTAACTGTTAAACAATTGTCGAATATTGCAGGTGCTCATAACATCACCGTTGCGAAACGCAAACCCACCTTGCTTATTTCCCTGTTGACCCATAGATGCCATGCAGGCTGCCGGGGTTGGAATAAGGCCATGTACTTTGAACGAGTTTCCAAAGTACGGCAAGGTCCGTTTCCTGCTCACACAGTAGAATCTGTGACTGCTGCCGAACAGACGCGTCTTTCACGACAAGAAATTACACGACAGGAGAAGCAGGTTATGTCGGATAGTCCGGAAAACTCTATTGATGATGTCCATCCTCGTCGTGAAGCTGCTCAGGCCGCGGCAACCTACGCACGCGAGACATTCCCTTTTAATGCATCTGCAGCCATTAAGAGACAGCTTAATACAAACATGGCAGGATGATATGGATCCACAAAAATGGTTACCAAAGCCCTGTGCCGTGTGCGGGAGACGGACAGTACAACGGCTCGTGACAGAGGAGAACCCCCACGATTATGACCTTACTCTGTTGCAGAATCCTCACTTGCCGGCAAAAACACTGCCTACAACTTACAAACTAGACGCGTATCATGGAGCCATTCTGTGTCCCGCAGCCTTGCGTCGTACGTACGAATTAGGTCCTCTGGACATGTGCCGAACTTGCGAGATGACGCTGGCACGCAAAAAGCAGCCTCTGGACGCTTTGGCAAATTTTCAATATTACGCAAGGGATGAGTTGCCGCTCGCAGTGCGCGAGGCCTTTCGGACGTCTTCAATCTTCGACACTATGATGGTATCGAGGTGTCGTGCTACCCGAATCACACACATGTTCAGTAGCAAACCAGGAGTAACTGGGTTCGCTGCCAATCGCGCCACTTCCCAGCGCTACTCGAAAGGCAACGTCGCAATCTTTGCCCAAGACATAGCTAGCATCCGCAATGTGTTGCCTCCACCAAGGTCTGAAGTTGCAGAGGCGTTGTGTGCCTTGTTCATTGGCAGCGATACAATTCCTACCGTCGATAACATCCGTCAGTTGAGTCCTGTCCTCGTTTCGAAGACGCGGGTTGAAATGATGATTGACTTCTTATTGACTGAGAACACATTCTACTCGTCGTCTGGAATCAGTTTTAGCCGCGAAAACTTGGACGGCTTACTGGGTGAGGAGTGGTCTGGCTCAGACATCGGTGTTCCACGGGGTGTTGAGCTGTGCTGTTTACCTGACCCAGCGACCAGCCCAGCCGACTCTTATGCCAACCGCAGGGATAATACTGTGTGTCGCCAAGGTCCTGATGTGGATCCTTCAACAGTTGTGATGGATGCAGTAGGATACACGGTTGGGGACCGAAGTCCGGAAGACTATCGTAAGATGAAAGCATCGGCTGTAGCCTGGTGTCTGGATAAGAAGAATTTCTTGCAATTGCAGACTGGCTCAGCGTTTATGAGTGACAACGATCCAGGTCTACTGACCTTCACATTTCGAAATCTTGATCCTTGGGGAATAGGTGGCTTCAACGAACCGCTTCGCTCAACGGAGCAACAGATCTCATTTGAACGGCAAGTGCGAAACCTTCTCCTTCAGCATGATGGCGTGTTTCAGAACGATCCCAGTTTTGCGTATGTCTGTTGGAATATTATGCAAAAGAAGACCGTCAACAAACACGTTGCATTTCGGACAAATGCTTCATCGCAGGCTGCTACAGTTGCAGATATACAGGAAATCTCCCCGCACCTCACTGAATTGATCAAGAAGTGGGAGATAAATCCACGGGGAAGGCTTCCAATAAAGCAGAGAAAAGGCTCTTAGAACCCTCTCAAAATTGAGACTCATCGCAAAAGACCTCAAAGGAAGCTCGGGCTATAAGCAGTGTAGGCGGAATGAGATCAGGGCGATGATGAAGAAATTCGCGACACCGGCTCTGTTTCTCACCATTAATCCTGCTGACATTATTGATCCTCTATTGGGAGCCATCGGCGGAATCCCACCCGATGTCTGGGCATCCATGAGCAATTTTGAACGACATAGGTTTGTTGCGCGCAACCCAGGGCCCGCAGCCATCTTCTTCCATGAAGTAAATCAGAATTTCATCCGCATAATCTTGAAATATAACCCATCAGCTACGGCTGAGGAGGAAAACGGATTGTTTGGAAGATGTACCGGCTACTACGCCATGGTTGAGGCACAGGGTCGTGGTACATTACATTGTCATATGCTTGTATGGATAGAAGGAAACCCAACGCCCGAAGAACTGCAGAATAAAATGCGGGAAAATCCTGATTTCAAGGAGTCAATGTTTACCTGGCTGGAATCTATCATCAAGTGTCAGTTACCCTTCGACACAAGCCTTGTCCGAGAGCCTGACGGACCGCTAAAAGCACCGGACCTGCCAGAAAGTCGTGCAGATCCACGATTGCACCGCGAACCACGCGTAAAAGATATGTCAGAAGAAGAGTTTCAACAGGCCTTCCGTGAAACTGTCAATGACCTCGTAATCTTGTCTAATTGGCACGAGCACAAAGAGACGTGTTGGAAACACCTCAGGAATGGCGAGCCTAGAAATGATGACTCTTGTAGGATGAGGATCAACGGCAAACCGAACCCGTTCACACATCTGGATCCCGAGACCGAATCAATCATGTTGAGGAGGCTGCACCCGCGGATTAACAACTATAATGAGCTGGTTATGTTCCTGCTAAGGTGCAACATGGATATTAAGTACATAGGTTCTGGAGAAGCGGCGAAAGCATTGGTCTATTATGTTACCGATTATATCACAAAGGGTATGTTGTCGACCAATGTCGGCTTGTCCGCGGTGGAATACGCCCTGAAGAGAAACAACGAAAAATTCGCCGGCACAGGAGCGACCGGTTTGACCAAAGAGGAAGTCAATAAGAGCCTTTTCACAAAGACAGTTATGGCACTCATGTCTAAGCAAGAAATGTCTCACCAACAGGTCATGAGTTACCTGATCGGTGGAGGCGACTACTATTGCAGTCATTCCTTTAAAATCGTGAAATGGGGCCAGATGGATCGCTACATGGACTGGAAGAAAAACAGGCCAACCTTCCTGGAGAAGTCGATGCTTACACCGTTCGAGATGATATCCCAGATTTCGCTCCAGTGCCCAACCCTGAAGCGGCTGCTGTTGATCCGTGGGTCGATGAAGACGATGAGCTACCTGCAACGGACGAAGAAGTGACGCTGTTCATCGCCGATAACTTTGTTGGCGTAGCCAACGACGCACCGGAGTATCCACTTAGAGCCTACGAAGAACCGTTCAACAGTCTATCCTTGTGGGAACATGAAGAGAAAGTTGAAAAAATATCAGCTACCAAGGAAGATGTCCGTATCGATCGTGCTGAGACGGCCGCGGCCGCGGAAATCCTACGTTCTCGAGAAACTGGGACCGGTGTTCGAAAACCCCGAGGTCGAAAAGCTGAAGCACGCGGTATTCTTCGGCATGACTTAGACCACATAACTAGAATAAGGATGATTCCGTTGGTCAATGTCTTGCTAGGGGATAAAATACCGCGACCCGACCGTGGAAAAGCTGAACACGTAAAATGGTGCAGAGCCATGCTGATTCTCTTCAAACCTTGGAGATCGCTCACAGATCTCAAACCGGTTGGCAAAAGCTGGGAGGACGCTTTTGCAGAGACTGTCTTTAGTGATTTCGCCACGAGAATAATGAAGAATATTAACGTGGAAAATGAGTGCAAAGACGCGACGTGAAACTCACGCCGCGCTTGTGAGGGCCGGGAAGGCAAAGCCGCTCCTTCCCGGGATGGACAATAACTTCCGCACCGGCGACATTGATAGCCTCAGTACTGCCCTTCTCAACGACACCGCTCTGGATGAGGGGCGCCCCGATATTGGCGAGGGCGACGACAGTGATGATGACACGAGTGACCCCATTCAGATACAGAGAAAAGAGCTCAGGCATCGCCAGACCGAACAGGTGGTTTTGAGAATTCTGGATGGGGCCAGTATCTGGAAGGCGAGGAAGTCCCAATGTACAACAGCGGAGGATGTGGGCGCTTCAGTGGTTTGCGACGAGGATCGCCCTGTACTAGCCGCTCACGAGGCCAAGATGAAGGTTCTAGCTAAAGAGAAGCGCCCGCTGCCGATCAAATCTTCGGCCCGACCTGCGAAGCGCCGGCGACTTAACGAAGAGGGAGACAGCGCTCCAGATACGGTTCTCAATCAGCTGCAGTGGATACATGAGACGATACATGAACGGGAAGGAGATGAAATTGACGTCAAGACGCCAGAACAGCACCTCGAAGACATTATTGAGGAGAAAAAATTTGATAACAACCCCGAACAGCTTCGTGCATTGAGAATCATAGCCGAAAATTTCATGTTTGGAATGGAAGAGCAGCTGTTGCTATACATAGCCGGTGTAGGCGGGTCTGGCAAGAGCTTTATCGTCAAAGCTGTGGTCGAGTTCTTTAAACGATGCGGTGTTTCAGAGAGAATGATGTTGAGCGCACCCACCGGCTGCGCGGCGGTTCTGATGGATGGCTACACCATTCACGCGTTGACCTTCCTTCCTAAGATAAAAGATGAACGAAAAGGCGCGCGTACAGCTCAGTTACAGGGTATATGGAAACATATACGATACTTGGTGATTGACGAGATTTCGATGGTATCAGCTGCACTTCTGGCTCAGATTAGTGCACGGCTGAACGAGGGGACGATCTCTGAGACTTTCGGAACTGAGAGCATCTTCGGGAACATCAATGTCATCTTTCTAGGAGATATGGGTCAGCTGGGTATTTGCGTCCGACCAATCATCTGCAACGTCTTGCAGTTAGAAGAGGGTCTCTTCCGAGTACTACCGTCGGGATATGTGCACTCATTGTTTGTTCTCCTGGGTATGGATGTACGCTGAATGTCATCGGACGCAATACATCGTTTTCTGCTTACCCACAGGGTGCACATACGTCGCAAGACATAGTGCGATCGCACCGGATCTTCTTTTGCCAGCATCGAAGCGACGCCTATTCCGACTCAACCATTGAGATTTGAGAATTCAAAGGATGCGTACTTGTTTCCGGGTAGCCGGTACTTTGGGCATGGCGTCGGGTTGTAGGGATGCGTCAAGATAACACAGTTTGTAAATGCGTATTATAGTCGGGTCTCCGCCGAAAGAAACGTTTCCCGGCCCCGCCATACATCCCCTCCGGCTCCGGGAAGTATCCCTTAATTTCGGGAACATACATTATTTGTGGATTTGTGATTGAGTCGAACGCCAGCGCACACATATCCTGGGGGATTTCGGTCCGAACCGGCCCTCAACATATCACTGACCTCGGCAGAGGCGAATCTAAGATGTGCTATCAATAAGCCCCAGGGGTTCTGCCTTATTTGTGGATTTGTGATTGCGTCGGACGCCGGCGCACAGCTATCCTGGGGGATTTCGACCCGAACAGGCCCTCAACGTTTCACTACGATATTTAATTGAGGATGTTGAATCCTTGCTCCAGCTTGACGCAAAACCCCCCTCTGCCAATCGTCGGCGCGGTTCCCACTGGGGCCAGTTGCAGGTTTGAATGAGATATTTCCACCCACCAGTGCATGCCCAAAGGTACACCGATTGATCCCAGTCGGCAATCTGAATGGGCAAATAGCTGGGCGCCCCAGCCTCGCATTCTGGCCTGATTTTAAAGGTGTGGTTCTGCTATTCGCCTGGGGATTAACTCACTATAGATTAGTTATCAAGGTGTCCTGCAATCATTCCGAGACTTGGGTGATCACCCTTTTTTGAAGCGCACCGCGTCAAAGAAATTTTCCGCGGCACTCCTTACGGCTGGTCATGTAGTCGCCACCCGCGATTTAGCCGCGTCCTACATCGCCCTTTGGTCCAGATTGGAAGAGAGTAGGCGGCAAAGATTTTACGTCCATCAATGTAACTGAGTGATTCTCTAGTAAAGTTTCCAGTGCTGGTCTTGGGATATAATGGTAATTTCAAACATATTGCCGTCCAGTTGCCCAATAAGGTGTGGTTCATCACAATATGCTTGTTGCCTTTCCTTATACTTCGTACAGACAACAGCACAAGTCATGGTATATTTTAAAGATCACAGCCAGGAGTTGGCAAAGATGGACATAGTGCGCCACATTATGCAATATCTCCCCACCTTGTGAGGCCCAGGAGATGCGGCAGTATGATAGTAATTTCCTGGAAGCAAGTATCGCTCATGTATGACACGTCAATGCGTCAGTTGCGCGCCTGCTATAAAGCTTCGAACAATTGAACGGCGCGCTCCGAGCCGAACTGGGGGGGATTCATGGTTATTTCAGTACAGTGGGATTGAAATTGTTTGGTGGAGAGCGAAACCCCTTGAGGGCCCGGAGCGCAAGTCATAAGAGACAGTCCGGCTTGGAATTTCACTGGCTATTACCCCAGCAAGTCACATTCAAAATGGGCCCTGAAATGAGGTCGCAGGGTTCTCGGATGAAGTCTATTGGTTGTTTCTGAGCATGAAATGAGCGAATAACAATACTTGGCTGAGAGAACACAGTATTCACGGATTTATTCTGGTAGCCTTACTCAAACTGTACCAAACACGGTGTATCGTGTGTGGTGTGACACCAAAAGTCGATATCCTCGATTTGATGCGGCGGATGAGATTTATGTGTTAGTCCGACCACGAGACAGCAGTTCATCTCGAAGCAACGAAGGTGAAAAAGGCGCAACAATTCTCGATCCAGGATTTTGCCTAGACCAACATATTATTTGAATTTGGATGTCACTACATTTATTTAGCAATATTCCGGCTTATAATATACCTGCACTCAACATAAAAGAATGCAAGAGCATTATGAAGCAGCCATGCCACCGTAATTTGGTGGAAATAGAATAAGCGCCCGGGCGCCTAGGTCAGCCGAAAGGGGAATTAGAGAGAGAACAGTAGAGGGTCCCACGCTTTCTCAGGTGGCCGGATATACAGGGATTAATTTGTGCATGTGAAACGCAATGCAAATCGGCAAACAAACCAGCAGCAGGCACAGCGCAGGCGGGGCGAGTGTCCGGCAAGTGGGCAACACAGAGTGGGGCAGAGAGAAGCAGGTAGGGCAAACCTAATACTGTAGACTGAATGAAATCAAGTCGAACGAACGCCCCGGAGCAGAAAGCCGGGAGGGTGCAGCAGGCAGGACCCGGACCCAGCCTGGGCTAGCGGGGCGCGAGCCGCAGCCAGGCGGGCGGGCGGTGAGCTGGAAGCGGGGCAAGCAGCAAGATGGGCAGTGGGCGGAAGGAGGAACGAAAGCAAGGACAAAACAAGGCAGGTCTGGAGTGCACGGTGGTGTGGCGGCAACTGGCGGCAACCGCGGAAACAGCCGGCGTTGCAGAAGCGAGAGCGTGTGATTACAACACAACACATCACTCCATCAAAATGCACGCACCCGCAAACCCGCCCCGCTGAGAGGCGACTTTCCTCGGCATCCTGCCTGCTCATTGAGCCCCAAGACATCCCCAGTAGGCTATAAGTTACATGATACAACCACATTGCACTGATTGCCTGTTGATAACGCGCTGAATAGTGCTCGGGGAACGACAATTTTGGCGCGGCGCGCCGTGGCGCGCTGGAGGCGCATAGCACAGCCACGTGCGCCCGACGAATGCGCCCACGACGCCGCCGCACGGAGAGTTACCGCATTAGGCAGGAGCCAGCTGCCCAGATGGTGTGTCTAGTCTTTTATAAATAAGCCGCCTCTAACTTAGAGTCATTTATACATAAATGGCCGGTCTCTGCTTAGATAGTTTATATATAAAAAAGTGCCGTTTACGCCTGGGAATAGCCTTTAGGTATATTGACAAATGTTGTTTGAAATCAATGGGGGCATGCAGCCCCAATTTCGATTTCCAAAATTTCCACTTCTGCCGCTGAAAATCTGAATCTACCGGCCAAAATCAACCCTGTTCGAAAGGATCGTCGAAATCAAAAAATTCAAACTGGAGACAGCATGCCCCCATATGGTCGGAACATTTTATCTCATATGTGCGAGAGGATACAGTTACCGTTGGGGGGAGCACTAGAGTATGGTATTTCAAGGCTCCAAATTATGCAGCTGCGGGTACTAGTACATGCATGCATGGAGGAAAATGTAGTCAGATCTCATGTTCTATTTTCCCGTCGACTGAGATTGCCCTAACGTACCGCCAAAAATAAAATAAAGTAATTATTCCCTGGATATTGAACAAGACCTGCCGCCGCTTCGCTCTGGCAACCCCCCGGACCGGAAGATGATGTCAGACAAATATTATTCCAAGCATAGGCGAATACAAATACACAATGATACAGAGAAGAAATGGGTTGCTGAGCCTTCATCGACGAAGAAGTTGCTTTGCAACAATGGAGACTATAGGAGTGAGCGAAACGCCTTGAGGAAAAGTCGGAGCCGTTGAAATGAGATGGGGATCGTAATGTGTTGCACAGATCTCAGCTACGGGAAAAAAGAAATGTACTGTCGGGTAGCTCGTTGCGGTTCTTGAATCCCCCAAATCACCATTTATATTTCCAGATGTTCAAAGGAGCCTCAAATAGCCAAGAAGACGGAGAGATTGCTTGGATTTTGTGCCCAAATTGAAGACAGGCAGCAGAGACCGAGAGAGTGATCAGTGTAGCAACCGGCGCAGTCCAGACAGCATCACAGAATCACAGAAGAAGCCGAACAGTAGCAGAGCAAGATATTTGAGGACCAAAGACGATCAGAGAAGTGAGCGAACACCGATTGTAAGGGCAAGCGATGCAGCCCATTTATGTGTCGAGAATCCGCAGGAGCGTACGTGGCCGCAGGCTCATTAATAAGCTGAAATTTTGCGCCGCAAGGCAAATTAGGCTGCGTATGCTTGTGGATGGCAGTAGGGATGGGCCAGATGAAAGATTTTGGTGGGTTCGCTCAAATCAAGGACACACTGGTACTGCACAAGAAAGAAATGCGGGCAGAACTAGCAGAAGAGTCTAAGAAGAGTAGAGCTGAATTCAAGCAAACTATGGAGCAGTATATGGGCCAGAATAATTGGAAGAGCAGGGATGCTCCTCCCCACAAAGATATTGTCCTAGCCGGGCAAGCGTCAAATCGCGACGGCGAGGATAGAACATTTAGGCAACCCAATAGGGATTGTTTTTATTGTTACCTTAGTGGACATATGGTCAGAGACTGCCCGTATAAGAAAGAACACATTGACTCTGGCAAAATCCTTATTGAAGGAGGCCGTATGAAATTAGGAGACGGCTCAGCCTTTCCTAGATGGCCAGAAACCAAGAGTCAGAAACAAAGAGTAGACGACTACTACGCTAATAAAGTAGTGCCCGGGGCGCCAGTTGTGTTAATACAACAATACTTGCACCCAAGAGTAGACCAGATCACGCAATTCCAGCAAGATCTGGTAGACAATTTGAACTCAGTATATGATAGTCGCGACGATGAAATTCGTTGCTTCCAGGTACAGAAGATTATTGGAGAATATAAGGCTCGAATGGAGGCGTACCACCCGGTTGCATCCTTTCAACAGAACCAGTACCAGCCACAGGTCTTTAATCAGGCAATGCCTACTCAAGTAGCGCCTAACCAGGCAATGGCAATGTACAACCCAGGAACTGTTCAAGCTTATGCTCCAGCTCCACAGGTCTTTCAGACTCAGCAGCTGCTGAATTTCCCCGTTACACCGCAGGCAGCACCTCAAACTCAGGTTGCACCTACGCCGGGGATGATTGACCTTAGCCAGTTTGCACAAATGGCACAAATAGTAGATGCCGTTAGGGGCACCAGCGGCTTACCTACAAACCAAGCCCAGTTTGCACAAACTAGACAGTCCGGAAAGGAAGGGCAAGCCCCGTCCCCAAACTAGAGAGTTCGAGGAAGGAGGGAGAGGCTAAGAAGAAATCTAGGTCTCGCTCAGCTGACCCGCCGGAGGACCTAAGTGAAGCTGAAAAGAATAATAATTGGAGAACCAGGCCGGTTGCTGTTTCAAAGCTACCCGGGATAGAAATTGTTATGACCAAGAGGCCTAAAAAGAAGGAAATGGCTCTCGAGGAACCAGTGCTAGATCCTATAGAAATACAGGAACCAGCTAAGGAACCTGAAATTCCACCAGATAGTCGTGAAGAACCCGAGGATGTGCCAGAAAATGAAAAAGAGCCTGAGCTACCCTATAGAAACGTACCTGCCCTTAATCGAGTAAGCACTCCGAAATTCTTGAAGGCTAAGGAAAATATTCCTGTTACTAGCAAAGAAAGGGCGTACAGAATTAAAGCTCCAATAGATAATATGGGAGAAGAAGAGACGCTGTTGGAAACAGTATTGAGGACTCAGGTCACATTACCGTTAGGCCGACTAGTGAAAGCCTCTCCTCAGCTAGCATTGGAGATGAGAAAAATGCTCACAAAAGTCCGTAGTCCATTGAAGTTTAAACCGATTAATGCTCTCTTGCAAGAATCGCATGGAAGACGATATAAGCTGCCAATTAGACTATGATGCGATACATATCGAGGACTTACCCAAAGTAGACTCGCTATATATTTCCACAGAGGAAGACACAGCGTTGGATCCTAGAGTTAAGGCTGGGTACATGGTTGTCCCGGACCCTTACTTACAATACTTGGCTTCGTTGAAGGATGATGAGTCCCCTCGACAAGTATTTGTGGCCAACGACTCTGCCTCGCTAAGGGTTATATTCCCCTTGGTAGATGGAAAACATCGCATTGAAGCAGTGATTGATAGCGGTTCTCAGATCGTGTCTATGGCACTCTCTGAGGCTGAGCGTTTGAATATTACTTGGGATCCAGACATTCAAATTTATATGCAAAGTGCAAACGGTCAACTGAAGAAGTCGGCAGGGTTAGCTAGGAACGTACCGTTTGTAGTTGGCGAAATAGCGGCTTACCTTCAAGTTCACATAATTGACCAGCCGGCGTATAAGATACTCTTGGGAAGACCCTTTGATATCCTTACCGAAAGCCAAGTTAACAACTCAGCTAACGGTGAACAAGTAATAACATTGAAAGACCCTAATACGGGCAGGCGCTGCACAGTGCCTACACATCCTAGAGGGACCTATTCTGCTGCTACTAGGCCAGAACCATTGCCACAGAGTTTCAAGGCTCCTACTCACCCAGGGCCCACTACTCAAGCAGAGTTCAAAAGCCGTAGAGCGACCATGGAAGAAGTCAAGGATGAATCTGAGGAGTCGGATAGCGACGATTCGTCAGATAGCGAGGATGAAGAGCCGGGTTTTCAACGATCTTCGAGGAATTGATAGCAAAAACCCAAGATGGCGAACTAGCGCTACAATTTGGGTTCAATGAGAAGAAAGAGTTGGAAATCCAGGGCTATCTAGAGCCGCGAGGACGAGGCTGCTCAAGACATTCGACACGCCGGCCGCACAAGTTCACATGCAGGGGAGTAAGACGATGGAAAGGTAACAAATGGTGAAGGGCACCATTTACATTCCTTTTCCTCTCGTATCCCCTTCATTCACGGGCCTTCGGCGGACGATTTTTCTTTTATTTTAACTGTGCACATCATACTTATACTGCTGTCTGGCTATGATTTCTTTTGGCTTATTCCAGTAGTCTACTCCCATGTACCATTTCAGATAAAATGCAGTAATTGACTCTGGAACATTTCTAGTGTGACTTAAGAACTTTTTTTTTTTTTAGTGTGGCTTAAGAACTTTTCTAGCCAGTCTTGACTTCGCGAGTTTTTCAACCAAGCGGCCTCGATGGATTAGTCATCAAAAGTCTGGACCAGCCTTAAGCACCGGGCGCTTAACTCTTAGCCTAGGTCTCGTCTTTGATGACAACACTTCGGGATCTCGGCTCGGAGTTTGCCGACGGATTTTTCCGTAACAAGTTCGCCTCGCAAAAGTTTCTAAGTCCACTCCAACTCGAGGGACTTCCGGACCTCTAGATAGTCACGAAAGTAGTCTTTGGTACTTAAAAACCATAGTATACTGTATCAGTACACCATATGATTTCTGATCGATCGTTCCGTTGCTCGAGTAAGGTGATTTGAAACAACAGATGGCAATTTTACCCCTATTTGAGTAATGCCTCTTCACCCATGCCCATTCGTAACGACTACGAGCGGTATGCTATCTATATGCTGGAGGATATGCAGGTGTGTTGGCTACCTTCCTCTCTTCTTAGCTGGTCTAACTAGTCTTACAGCATAGAAACGGCTGTACCCAGTGTGATCTCGCTGGTATCACATGCGAAATCTACTCCTGGGGCTGCCCCTGCTGGCTCTGCAACAAGCGTCTCGACACCAACTGCTACTTGCTTCAGCGTAGTAACTGGGAAGCATTTTATCAACGCGATCCCGAAGCTCACCAGGCTGGTACGCTATTCGAATAGGCTTACTCAAATAAGCCATTCCGAGCTTATCTGATTTTTCTGCTAGCCGTCCCTTTCTGGCATGAGAAATATAAACTCGCCGACCTTCAACGCTATGTCAAACGGGCCTTCAAGCTCCTGCGCCGCGGTTACTTCAATGTAACTCGAGCCCAGTACCGGGAGGAACTTTCTCGTATTACTCAGTTGTCCGTCCTTCGTCATATCCACTTTGAATGGATCCGTGATGGATACGGTCCCCAGGCACTGCATTTGATCAAGAACCGCATTGCCCAGGTGGTCTCTGCATAGATACTTGTTTTAGACTTTTGCAGATCTATCATATACATCATATGAAATTTCGGAGATTTGACTATTTTGGGAGCAGAGGACTTGGTCGCTAGCCATATAAGACTTGAAGCGTTTATTGTTTCCTTCGCGCCCTCTTCTCATTCCAAATGGCGACTGTCTTGACAGTAACCATATGAAGTTTGATTAAGCAATGGCTGTCTAGACACGAAATCAGGTTCAAGCACTGATTTGATTAAACAGGCAGGGCCCGCACAATGCTGCGGCACATGAAGAAAGGAGGGAAGCATTTGATCACTGAGCGATCAGCGATTAATCAAGGTTTCTCTATTGCGTTTGAACACACATTACAGCCCTTTGCGGAACATAGGGCGCGGCCATTTTTCTTTTCCTTTTTGAGACATTTTCGATATTTTGGACCATTTCCCTCACTGCAGACTCAATTCCCAATGTATCGCTCTGAAAACTATATGAGCGGAATCGTAATGGAATTCCGCGTTTCCCCTCGTGCTTCGTTTATTTTTATTCAACCTGTAAAATATGTAGTATAAAATTATGACTCATTCAAGCAGATCTCCTCCCACAAGGGGAGATGTGGATACGGTGCTCCAGGCTGTGATTACAGCAGACATAGGCACATTTCAGAGGTCGCCTCGTCGCCGTATTTGTTTTTTTGTGCCCAAACAATGCAATTGAATGTGAAATATTAGTGTCTACTCAAGTACAATGTTTCTGCATGATATATTTATTGACAGGTTGCTTAGATGTTTGTTCTGGGCCCCCTATAAGGTCCTTAGAATAAACCCCACAACTCAGATTCTGGGTGAATGCCCTCACAATGGAACGCGACGCGCGCCAATTTGCCATCTGTAACAGTCACGTGGGCCAGTTATGCGTAACTGATGTCAAATTAAGGCGCGTCGCGTCCCATCGTGAGGGCATTCACCCAGAATCTGAGTTGTGGGGTTTATTCTAAGGACCTTATAGGGGGCCCAGAACAAACATCTAAGCAACCAGTCAATATATCATGCAGAAACATTGTACTTGAGTAGACACTAATATTTCACATTCAATTGCATTGTTTGGGCACAAAAAAACAAATACGGCGACGAGGTGACCTCTGAAATACACGTATGTTTGCTGTAATGAAGGCCTGGAGCACGGTATCAACATCTCCCCTTGTGGGAGGAGATCTGCTTGAAAGAGGGATAAATCCATACTACATATTATACAGGTGGAATAAAAATAAACGAAGCACGAGAGGACATGCAGAATTTTGTTGCGGTTCAGCTCATATAGATTTCAAAGTGATACATTGAGAATTGAAGCCGCAGCGAGGGAAATGGTCGAAAAGCTCGAAAATGTCCCAAAAAGGGGAAAAAAAAACCGCCGCGCCCTATGTTCCGCAAAGGGCTGTAAACTGGTTTAATCAGTGTTCAACGGTGTGGTTGCCAAAAAACCTCCTCTTGCCTGCCTCGAACCAGGGACCTCCGAAGCTCGAGAAGGTGTAGAAGAGGCACATCCAACTACACCACAGAACCATGACCAAGCACTGAAATTCTAGGGTTTCAATGGTGTACCAGCCATCACTGTGATGGTCAACTTACCATTCTCTCCATTATTCAAAGTCTTTTTACATCCAATGGCATGGATTCAACCTAAGTGTTGTTTCTGATGGCTTTAACCAAGTGGCCCAATAGCATCACTGGGCTGTTGAATGAGTGTCCACTGAGTCATTGGGTCATCTATGAGCCTCAAACCGATGTCCTTGCTCTTGGACTAGTGTGCCACGGACCTCCTTTTGACGCTCTTTTTTTCAGTCCAGTTTAATCTTATCTTATCTGCTTATCTTATCAGGGGTTTCAACACAGAATGCCTGAGAACGGGGATTGGAGAGAACTTCACCCTGAATGTGAACAGAACTTTGCACATTTTCTGGGATGCCTGATATGGTGTGGTTTTCGGTGACCACCAACTTTGCACGGTTTTTGAATTCACCAACTTTGCGCGGTTTGATGAGTATGCTGATGAAAAACCCGGTTTCTCACACCTTGTCTAGCCCCCGCGTGTCTGCAAAAAGACCCTGTGATGCTGGCCTTGAAAGCTTGCTGTGCAGATTGATACCAAGTTCCTCGAGTTCTGATTCAATGAATAAAAAAGATTTCTGGCCACAAGAGAGTGAATGCCACCTCACTCCGTTACCAGCATGTGATGCCTGTGGTGCTAGTAAAGAAACCTGCTCTCACTTCCTATTGCATTTCTCAGCATGGGACCACCTCCATCCTCCCCTCCAGATCACATCACATGGTGTGGGCATTCTTGGTGCCATTTATATATGCACCCTACTCTTGCACCCCAAGCTTCCGAAGCCTGTTATGAAATTTATCGTGCTCTCCAGCAGATTCTCCTGAGTTTCTCTCTCTTATTTCCTATATTTTACTTACTCATAATACTTGCTCAATCAATCATACAGAAACCTCGTAGTACCCACCGGTGTCGCTCTCAACTGCTCCCTTCCACTTACCTCATCGCTCTCTCTCAATCATCATTTTCTCCCGCAAGCTAATGCTTTTATTTTTCTCATCATAGTACTTAGAAAGAAATTACCCTCACCATACCCATATAGTTACCCACCTCTTAACTATCCTAGCATAGAGTACTGCTGCATAGCCAGGTGCAATAAAAATCAGTTCAATTTAGTTCAGAATTGCCTGGGAAAAGTAGACTTGTGAGGTGGGTCTAAGAAGATCCCAAACCAGATCACATACATGAAGGGGCTCCTGGGATAGAGAATACAGGGGCTTGATTGTCTATATGACGTGCAGTGACTTCAACGTCTCGGTGACATACAGTGGTGTAGGTGGTTCAGAGGGGAAAGGCCAATGCTTGGAGGTAATGGCACATAAGAGGTGTATTAGGGAGGGGGATCCTGTCTAGTAAGTACGGGTGTTTATAGAAGAAGGTGACTCATCCTTCAATCATTCCAGCCAAGAGGTGAATGATCTCTGGATCGTTCAATTTGATCCTGAATAAGCGAGACAGCCCGATTGTTCCGAAACACAGCCACTTCCCTTTTGGCCAGTCGTCGACGACTTCAGTGCCCTCGCGGTACTGCTTTGCACACTTCCCAAGGCTAGAATCCACTGCTTTATTGTTTACACCTGGGCTATCTCTAAGTAAAAACATCAACATCCACTGAAAACCCATCCCCAATTTTGAGAAGAGTGTTGTGTCGAAAAAATTGACATTATTTGACAAAGGTGTATGTGGGACATATGTATACAGGGTTAGAGTCCCATACTGTTTGCAGAGTGAGTTAGGAGTGAGGCGAAGGACGAGGCGTTGGCGAGCGAGAGCGTGGATGAGACACGAGTGGCGTGTGGGAGGATCGTTCCCTTTCTGGGGGGGGGGGGGGGGTCGTGGGAACGTATTGGCTGATCCAGAGATCGAACACCTCTTGATTCCAGCTATATGCTCCAAGATCTTTCGCAGGGATGTACAGTAATCAGGAAATATTCGTCAATTCATAATACATAGATGGCTGAAATTTGTTAATTCCGGACTAGGACAAGATTGAATCCTCACCAATTAATAAAATTCGATAATCTTGCACTGAATAAGGGTCTTGTCCTAAGAAGTTGAACTAGGGCTGGAAACCGTACCATATATGGCATACAGCTGTATACTTACGGTGGTTAATATAGTGAAACCCGGACCATACCCATACTGTACATGAACATCTACGGGCCCTATATGGTATGGGTGTCCAGCCCTAGTGCCATCCGAGGGGGAGAAGAACAGGAATGTGCAAAAAATGTCAGGTAAACCAGCAAATCAGCCAGCACCAACCCAAGGAGCGAGTTGAGCAACACAGAACCTTCCGGATCCATCACCAGTCCCACACTGTCTACATCTGCACCCACATTAACACCAACATTGGTGACCACACCAAAGCTGTGGTTTGTTGTCAGGGCCTACAAAACCTCGGGCAGTCACAGAGCCCAATCAGCTCAATCCATCACCACTCTGAAGACTGACATGCACTGTAACCAGCCACAATGAGTCAATGACCACAAACTCAGAAATACCAGGGCTCGAAGGCCCAAGGTAGCCTGCACTGACCGGGCCAATTTATTCAACAATGAACCATCCGACAAGAAGGAAGCCAACAACGATGACAACAACGATGACAACCCTATGGCCAACTTCACATCCAAGGCAGTGGCCAGCGACCTTCAGCCGGAGAAGCCGAACATACCCAAGAGCATAGAAAGTCGCCCAAATGGCCGCATTGAGAGCAGGCCATCAATGCAGAGCCTGAGAATTTGGACATGATGGGGACCTGGGAGCCTAAGGAGTGTCCCACAGAATTAAAACCCATCAGATGCTGTTGGGTATCTGATCTAAAGACAGATCAGCAAGGGAACATTGTCCACTATAAAGTGAGACTTGTAGCAAAAGGCTAGTCACAGGTTCCCGGCATCAACTATCTCAACACGTTCTCCCCAGTTGTCCACCTTGAGTCACTGAGAGCCCTACTCGCAATAGTTGCTGTGAAGGGTCTTGAGATGAAGCAGTTCAATATATATTGACGTTGTGCAGGCCAACAACTGGATTCCTTTGATACTTCCACCCATTCTGTAGGGAATCGCACCGTACGTACCGTATACGGTATGTGACCAAATACGTGGATACGGACACGTATTCGGATACGTACGGTGGGCAAAAAGAGCGCTCGAGGGCGGTACGGTACGGGTAAAATACGTACGTATACGTGATACATACGGAAAAAAAGGAACTTTCTGCCGATGTGCTGAGACCAGTGGCATTCAGCTTGTGCAATGACTCCCGGACCCTCTTCGCTCACATTTTATTTGCCTTGAAGTCCACGCAGTGAACAAGAGTCGATGAACTGCTTGTACATAGCTACAATTCACACGGTTTCAGATCCCAACATCCACCATGCTGGTAGGACCTGTCATTGAAAATGATTTATTGAAGGAATTTATCGCCTCTCCCAAGCCTCGCGGCGCCGGGGGGCGGGATATTACCAAATCGGGAAGTTGATGCGTTGATGCCATCCGGCCATCATCGCATCAACGTGCCCTGTGCCCTGCCCAACCCTAGCCAAGACCCTACCACACATTCTACTCCGCCCAAACACCTAATACCCGACTGAGTACTGAGAAGTGACCCTTTCTCAACCACTCTGGGGTCTCGCCGAAGACCTTTCAAGATACGATCAGAAAAGCTCCTATACGGCCGTATACGGGTATACGGTACGGGAAGATACGGACCCGCGCCGTATACGTACGGAGGTTCCCGAGGGCAGCTCCAAGGCTTACGGTACGTGCACCGTACGTACGTACCGTACGTATGACCGTAAGCCATACGTACGGTGCGATTCCCTACCATTCTGTACTGGCATCGATATGATAAACTTTGACAATAAACCTGAACAGGTTAAATACTAAGGCCCTCCGGGCATGTCCTGGTACCTTTTGCCTGAACCAGTTCCCTTGAAAAGCCATATAAAGAGCATTACACATGGCTCAAGGTTCGCTCGGTCAACGCGTGAGCATCGACCAGCTCACATTGAGCCCAGGATCCATTCATACCAGTGTCAAAAGAGCCTTAGGCTCATGATAACGAAGGGATTTATTATATGATTATTTATTTTCTAATCGGATCAAGACGGATGCAGAGAAAATTTAAGGGGAGTTTACATGCTATAATTACAGCCCTTTGCGGAACATAGGGCGCGGCCAAATTTTTTCCCATTTTGGGACATTTTTGATCTTTTCGACCATTTCCCTCGCTGCGCGCTCAATTCTGAATGTATCGTTCTGAAAACCATATGAGCGAAACCGCAACGAGATTCTGGAGGTCCTCTCGTGCTTCAATTTTTTTCATTCGGCTTATATAAAATGTACTGTGATATAACCATGTTTATATGGAAATCTCCTCCCACAGGGGGAGTTGGCAATACATTATTTTGGGGTCTCATTAGGGCATATTTACAACTATTTCGGAGGTCACCTCATGCCCGGATTTTATCTGTGGGTCCTATACCACGTGAACGATGTAATTGAATCCAACGGTCATGTTTCTTTTGAAGGTTGCAGGGAAACATTGATGTGTCTCGCCGTATTAGGGGCAGTACATTTTATTTTTTGCCTGTTTGAAATCTGGTATTTTGTCCGGCATCGGCCACCAAACGGCGGTGCTAGACCGTGCTATACGGCTCCAGAACAGTTCGGAAAACGTAGAAACACCTTCCGGACCATTTTCCGCCCTTATTTCCCCGTCTCCACCCCATATGGGCAGTAATGCTGTTGATACCGGTTGTTTTCGGCTGAAAAGCCTATTCTGCCTGGGAAATATCAGAGAAACGCGGTGGACAACCAAATCTCCACGCTCTCAGGGCCCCGAACTGATTACAGGCGCTACAAACTGAATTATCCAGAGTTCTGATTCTATCACATTTTTCCCAATGTGCGCATGTTGTATCTCAGCATTTCCCACACTTCCCAAAATCCCGGATCGTGCAATATAAAATATTTTCACATGTTTCTTTCTATCACTCATTCTGCATGAATTAGCCTGAGAGATCTGGCTATGTTTCGAGAAGATCTGCCTAGAACTGATAGATATGGTGAAATCTTTGAAAACATCCCAAAAGGGAAAAATTTCCGTCGCGCCCTCGGTACTGACATTGGCTGTAATGCATTGATTGGATCCGAGTTCTGTCCTGCGTGTCTATACCAATTTTATGATGTTGGCCCGGCCTTGTAAACTATGCTATTCGCTCATCGAGGTCACAAAGGTATCTGTGTGCCTTGTGTGGTTCGGTAAAACTTGGGCTCAGGCCGCCAGCCGCTCAACGCAAATCAGAGATTATTACTGTCATTGTAACTCAATCTGAGTACTTAAAAAGCAGTGAAAACGAAGAGAACACAGGACGGAAGTAACGTGGATACCATAGAAAGGATAGGCTGTCCGTTGCGTTTAGCTACTTGGGCTAAGGAGATGGTTTTCAAATTTTCGTTCGAGAGCAAGTCGGTCAACAGTCAAATGGGAAGCCCAATCGGGAAACGAGGAAACGGCAGTCTAGGTCAGATTTCACGCAGTCACCATACGCACACATCCCTCCGGATCTCCAGGCGCCCTTACAAGGCCCTTGAACACAGTCTTCCCCAGTAAGAAATCCACCCTCTTGACGCCCTGATTCCTTTCCGCGACCTCGCGATCCCTCAAGTGGGGCGGCGGCACCCTGCTCCTTATTGCCTCTGCGCGGCACCTTTGTGTGAACGCCTTCGTTACCGCCTGCGCGTCCTCTTCGGCCAGGGTCTCCCAGTCAGCATGCGAGATGCGTTCATGTAGTGCGCGGTGCAACGACAAGAGGACATCTCCGAGCTCCGTGGGCAACGCGAGGTCTATCGGCCAGAACGGGATGCACTGGTGCAAGATCCGCAACGAAGTCAACGGCGGGTGGAACGCGGGTTCGCGGATCTCCGCCACCCTAAGGACGGCGGTCTGCGGTGGGTTCGCGTTGACAAGACGCAGCGGTGCGAACTGGAGGGGCGCGAGGTCGAAGTGGAAGATGGGCGATGGCGCATCGCGTTGAGCCAGGGATGCACCTGGAGCGGAGTCTGCGGTGCGGTCAGAAGATACGGGCTGGCGCTGTTCGCCCACGAAGGCGGGGGCGACGCGCCAGCTGCACCCCATGAATGCGAGCGTCTGTGCCCTGGCGTGAAGTAAGCTGACTGGCTGTGCACGAAAGCCGGTGCGGTGGGCTGAAGGAAAGGAGAATTGGGCACCGCTGGGGCTGGACACGAAGTCGTGTGTTTGCGATTGGAAAGGGGCACCCATGAGGCTGTGTATGCCGATTCGTACTGGGGCGCGTTGTCCGACCATAACACGCTATTGGAATTGAAATTCTCGAGAGTACCTGGAGCTGAATACTGAGAAGAGGGATAGAGAAGCGCAGCGGGAGGTAGGAAAGGCGGCTGGCCCGCCTGGGGTGTTGAATAGATTGGAGTTTGCGGCACAGAGGGCGATGCTTCGGGAACGTAGACAAAAGGTGCGGCCATGATGGTTATCAATCGAAGCGTTAGCAGCCAGCTCGCTTCCAGGGTTCAAGGCCAATGAGGTGTGTTCCTGATCAAATGGAGCGGCCAGGTACTCCCCAGCCCCAAGTTTACCACCTTGTCTTACGTCTCCGTGGTAGGGCTGCTGACCGTACCGTATACGGGGACGGCCGTCGTTTCGACGGGTAATTACGGCTTAACCCGTCCCGTATCCCGTACCGTAAATTTAGAAGCCAGAGGGCTGCCGGTACGGTACGGGTCAAAAACGGCCGTAACGGCAGGACGGCGTGGGGAAAAAACCATTAAACCCCGCTACAACGTTCTTCTTGAATACACTAAAGGCAAACCAGAAGACCAGCTACATGAATGTTGGAGAAAGTCAAGGAATGCACATTTTAAACTAAAGTACCAACGGAAATGCATGAACAATGGGTGATGAGGACAAAACGGCATGCATGTTATATACATTGCCCATGCTTCAGCTACGGGACTCTAGATACAATAATTCATTACTTTTCAAGCCTCCAGGTCTGATATGGTGCAGACTCTTGTTGTAGAAATGTCCTAAACCGAGTTCAGCGGGTGCGGCCGAGGTGCCAGTGAGCATGACTGAAAGATGGGATCAGAACTGTCCCTCGGCAAGATTGTTGTACTCTACTTTCCCATCAGTGTTCTCTGATCCGTCTGTGATCCGCCATCTGCCGTACATACGGAATCGACGCCGTATACGGCCGTCTTTCTGACGGGTTTTACGGCCTACGGTACGGCACATGCCGTCCCGTTAGAAACTAGTGTCCAAGGGGCGACGGGACGGTACGGCGAGCGCTTTACGGGTGCCGTAAAACCGTCAGTGTTGCATTATAATGATAAGGGTTAGCGATTATAAGCCCTTATTTTAATATAAGATAAGCCCTTATAATGAGCCCGGATGTTTATACGGCCTTATTAACCGTTAGATACTTGGAAGCCGATAAAGCCGACTCGGCCGACGCACGCCGTGGGGTGCGGGTGACAGCGGGATGACTGATGCCCCACAGGCCGCTCCATCCACGGCCGCCCGCTGTCGCACTAATTGGCTTCCTATCCAGCTCGACAAACTCTTTGGAGGCGACCTCAAGGAACCCATCCGCATTCGGCCGTCACGCGCAGCGGTCTCGGAAGAAGCACTCTACATGCAGTTTCTTGCCGCTGAGCACAGTGGGGAGGAGCCTGATGACGGAGAGCTTGAAGGGTCTGGGGATGATTACACTGGCTAGATATTACCGCTGCGAACGTCTTATACATCAGGAAAAAAGTTTTTACTGGGTAGCTGCATGCCAGGACTCTGGATGATTGGTAGCATCAGTAGCTGTCCACCCGAGGCTCGGTAGGGCTGGTAGCTCTGGGTAGCATCTGCGCTGTCAATCAGTAGCGCTTGGTAGTGCATCACTGATGGATCAGTAGTCCCTGATAGCCGTCCTAAAAAAAGAAGGTATATTCGATGCATCCGAGTCTTAGTTCGAGGAGAGATAGGGTGTATATGATGTATTAGAGACTATTAGAGGTCAAGGCTTGTAGTATGGCCGGTTTGAACTTGGAGCTTGTAGGTCCGATTTCAAAATTTCTGACAAGTCAGTTCAAAGTCCGCCGACACGTGCGAAGATGGCGTGATTGTCTCCACATCAAACACGTGTTGGTTGATCGGTCCCTGCTCGTTTCTCTTCCTTTTCCCCCATCTTCGTCTCCGCGATTTGGTCTCCCCGTCGGCCGTGTGTGCTCAACACCTCAAGATACACCTCCATACATCTCATCCAAAGGCATGCAATATCTATCAGAGGCTTTGGAGCCCGACAACGCGACCAACGTCGAGAATGCAAGCTGCTCTGGTGCTAACAATGCATCCACTCCCCTATCAAGTATGGGGTCCTCAAACTCTTCTCAGTCAAGACTACTGTATCCCATTCTCTTCAATCTGTCAAGATCGTCAAGACTGGCAAAGTCTTGACGCCTCAATTCTTTCTCGCGAATGTAATATGTCTTTGATAGCTCCTTCCTTCCCCCCTCGTGTTACGGTCCAGGTTGCGCTCACCTGCCCCAACCCGCTGTCGATGGCATCACAATGTACGCTGCCCCTCTCGTTCGTTGCGTTGTTCGTGGCTAACACTTCACTTTCCCAGCTCCCACCCGTCGTCTTTGTCCGAGTGATGAATTGAACTGCTCAGTGACTGGCGGCGCTTCGGATATGGTCCGTGCTGCCTGCATTGTCTCAAGTAGATATATTACTAACATATCTCTCTCCGTGCATATTTAGCGACCGCGGGTGCGACAAGAACATGCCCTCTTCGGCAATGCGACGACAATAATGTGTTCCCAGCACCCAGGCACCCGGGCACACAAACATACCCGCCCTGCCCTGCGCGGCACCACGTGCACCCGCAAGATCCGCAGTCATCCGCTCGAGGCGCCGACGCAGAAGTGGGCGTACGCGACGCCCAGCGTAACCTCGCGCACACATCGCTGTCCACACCATCTTCAAGAAGCGGCTGCACAGTGCGGCTTTCGCAGACGCATACAACCGCCACTAGGGGGGAGTTGTGGGTTCGTCCTCCCTGTGCGCGGTCTTCGACTTCATTCTTGACGAGCGCGAGCGCGAGGGTATCTTAATTAGTTAGGCGTATGTATTCTATATGCTGAATACATTACTTTTCTGCTATTTCAATTGTTTCGAGTGATTAGATGAAACTACTATATGCGCTACCTCACTGCTACCTTGCTGCTACTGAGAGCCCGTGCCAAATCTACTGGGAGCTACCAGGCTTTAGCGGGGCTGCTACTGAGTTCTCCCACCGGGGGGACCTGTCTACCCAGCTACCCTGACTACTGGCGCTACCGGGCGCTACCCAGACATGTGGTTTTTTCCTGATGTAATCTTTTTAGAAAAATAACCCTTATTTTACCCTTATAATGCAGACCCTTATTAACCCTTATCTTATTATAAGGCCTTATATTCTAGGCGAACCCTTATTAACCCCTTACTTTGCAACACTGAAAACCGTCGAATACGGTTCCGGTCAGCAGCCCTACTCCGTGGTGAGATGCAGATCTTCTTCAAGACATTGACCGCACTACTCGTATGTGTCTTCTCACCCCCTATACTCTTTTCAAGTTTCTTTTGGCCCGTAGCTTAAGTCGAATTTTTTGTATGGCAGCCGCCCCAGGTGGCCGTCACGCGTCACCTGAACACTTCGTCGGATCAGTACAGTAGATCATGTGATGTGACATTGTGACCCGTCTTCATCAGGAAAAAAGCGCATCACCCGTCAGGTCAGATACGGCCAGATAAGGCTCGCCAGCCTCACCAGCTCTCGAAATCAGATGAGTCGGCCGGCACCGCCAGATGACGTGTTAATTAACGGCAGTCACTTTCCATCAAACTGGTCATCTGGCCGTCGTGTTGGTGAGATGTCGCAATCCTCATACTCCGTGCGAGGCTCATACTGTTCTATACTCCCAGACATGGCAGGACCCATGATAATACGTGGGAAGGCCTGATTTTTTTTGGGCCAAAATGTCAGGACTGTTTTCAAAAAATTTGTCAGGATTTCAACAGGCCTACGACCCCAAAATCGGCCAAAAATGTCAGGATTTTTGCATCAGGCCTAATTTTTCCCCCCAAATAGGTCATTTTTCGAAAAATTTCCGGCCGCGAGTACTTCATGTCAGGATTTTGACCAGGCCTTCTGGGCTCGGAGATGTGTTTTGTCAGGATTTTGAACAGGCCTAGCAGCCAAAATTTGCCCAAAATGTCAGGATTCACATCAGGCCTTCCCACCTATTATCAGGGGTCCTGACATGGCATGGCCAAATGACCTCTTGTATCCCCTCCCTCCCTACATTCACTCCCCGTATTCTCTATGATTCACACAATATGGCGATGCACACGAAAGTTATAAATTCAGAAGATATGATTACAACAAATGCACGACCACCAGGTGGGTCCCGCTGCCAGACGCGACGAGCGGCGCGGCCGTCGAATCCAGTACAGCCACATGCGCTATCCACCTGTCAAGCGACATGCGCACGTAAAAGAGGCGCGGGGGGCACGTCGGATTATGGATGTGTCGTATTCTTGCTGTCTGAGGTCAGATAGCCGGGTGACGCTTAGGGACATGGAGGAATGGGCACGGGGGTTGAGCCTCATAGACATCGTCAGGACACAGCTGGCAGGAAACTTGAAGCCTTGAAGGGAGAGGCCAAGCAACAGCGAAGACTTGAGAAGATTTGAAGATAATTTGAGGGGTCATCCGAGTAGTCTTCATGCTTGAGGTTTCAAGTCTTGCGTGAGATGAGAGCTTTGACTGATCTTGGGAGGAGAGTAACTTGTTGAGGACTTGGGTAGTATTGCGCCTTAAGCTTGCCTTGAGCACCGAAGATGGAAGCGACCGCTGAGGCTCGGACCACTTTGAGGGAGAACTTCAAGCTTCTAAACGAGGTAAACGCCGCGGAGCCGCCGAGAATTGTGAAGAAAACTAGCGGCGGACGGTACGAGCGGACTGCAAAGGGGGCGGGAAAGCGAGGGATGTGGTGGGAAGAGAGAGAGATGTGAGTCGACATCCATCAAACAATCAACAGTTCATCGATGCGCACGGACCGGCCACGTGCTGCGTCGCGTCGCGACTTGTTGTTGACTTGTTGATGTAGTTCTGAGTTACTCAGGCTCATACTATGATAGGTACTGTATCTTCCAGCTTTGCTGAGGACAGAATATCGGAAAGAACAGAAGAGACTCTCAGTATCTGTTCGTCTTTCGGGATCCCGGAAATGTTGTATGCTTTACAGTAATATTACAGGTTGCAGGTGCCAACACACGCCAGACAGCCGCACTGCTGGGTGTATACCTATATGGTCTGACAATATCGTGTCCGACCCAGGCAATCCGGTAGCATCCTGGCGAGCGCTGGCGAGCGCAGATATGACAGGATGGGGGGCTAAATCTGGATCGTGCCTTTTTCCTGATGTTCGTGCGCCGTGACACCTACATAGCACATCCTTACTCTTGGTATCATGTCGCTTCATTCCCTGGGCGACGATGTCCTACTTCGGGTTTTAGTGACGCTCGACGTTTGTTGTAACAATCTTGTCCGTATCCCGAGTGCGCAGCTCTCGCCGGCGACCTCCAGTTTTCGAATACTAACCAATTCCAGGTTAACCGGTTCTTCCACGCTCTGGCCTCCACCAAGCAGTTGTGGATTTCCGTTGTTCGCTGTCTTGGGTCTTCGGGACTCGTGGATCCGACCCCGGATGAAGTCCTCCAGACGTTGTCGCAGGTGGCCCTTATCGACGAAATAAACCGTGTCGTCGTCGGACCGCGTACATGGTCCTGCACCTCCCAGGCCCCACCGACCATTGCTCGCCAGTACGCCATGAAACTGGAATTTTGTACTACGGGGACCGGTCGAATCGCAAAACTTGTACCTGGTGGGACTGTTATCCTACAAGGAATGTCGGCTTCCAAAATCACTCGAGGAATTCCTGGGTCTCTGCGATTTTTTTCAACACATTCTGAATCGGCCAAATCATAATCCAAGGTGTGAAGATAAATCCCACAAGTTGAATCCAAAATACACAGGCAATATGGAGCTACAAAGGCCAGAAAACTGCTTGTTTTTGGGCATTTTGATGCAAAAATGACCCTCATAGCTCGTTATTGCCTGTATATTTTTACATAATTCAAACTGTCGGATTACAACTGTTTGCGGAACTTAGGGCGCGGCCGTTTTTTTCTAATTTTGCTCCGTTTCCGGCAGAAAGTTTATTCGTTCAAATTTCGGTGTTTTTGGCTGTTGGAGTGCAGAACACGTCTCATACCCCCAATAGTGCTCAGAAAAACCTAGACTTTTGTTACGATGTATTTTTAGGTATTCTAGAGGGCCTCAAGCACCGGGATGGTGAATGTTAATCATATTTCAATTCCGCGGTCCATATTATTCAGCAAGGGAAATTGATCGCGCAATAATGCACAATACATTTGAAGTAGGAGTGAAGTTCACTATCCCGGTATTTGAGGCCCTCCGGAACACATAAAAGCGCATCATGTCAAAAATTTAGGTCATTTTGACCTATATTGCTGACCTGGGACACGTTCTGTACTCCCACACCCAAAAATCTCAAGATTTATCCGGAGTTGGTCTCGGATCACGGGATTCACGTGGTGCTACATAGCGTGACTGTCATGTAACGTAGCGTCGCGCGTTTGTTCTTAACGGGTTCCCTGATATCGTCGTAGCCTGCGCGTCCCAGGCTGTGGGAGTTTACTCAACACAGGTTTCCTTAACCAAGATCTCAAATGTGTTTGTATGCTCTCACAGTAGTAGTCAGTTACCCACAAGATCATATTTTGCGCTGGATGCTTCAACTGCCATGTGATATCAGTATGAATTTGAATCCGCATATGCACGGTGGCCACCGTCTGGCGCGTCTACAGAAACTATGTAAAAAGGCCTTGAAAGTCCAAGTTCGAAACTTTTCGGAAGTTGTCGTCAGTATTTCCCGAACGATCAATTTTGTTGAAGTTAGCTGAAACTTCGTGAAACTTTGCGCAATCAGTTCATATTAGACACCCATAGTACACGATAAACCAACAAAGACTGACTGTATGTCTTCATGGACCATCATAGCCCCTCATAGCCCTAAAAAGACTGGCTTTACGTCTTCATAGCCCCCCATAGACCAACAAAGACCATCATAATTGCTGTTGTGTCTATATAGAATTTCAGATTTTCCTGATGCCGCACCAGTCCGCACCCTTACATTCTCGGACCCACATGGACCTACTTACAGCCGCTCGTACCTCGCTGGTTAGACCTATCCGTTTCATGGACCGGCCATATGCCGGAGAGCCTGAAATACCGGGATAGTGAATGTGAACGCTGGTGCGGATCTATTATACACTTTGAGATCAACAATATGAAAGGAAGGTATCTATGAACTATATATTTGAAGTATTGACCCCATTCAAAATACCGGTATTTCAGGCCCTCCGGAATATGACGAAGTCCACCATAATAAAAATCTAGGTCAATCGGAGCAAAATAGGTCCCATGGGACGTGTTCTCTGTTCAACCACTGAAAAACACGGGAATCTATCCCAAAAAGGAGATTTTCGGTGCCCATAAAAAAACCTAGGAGACGAGGCCCTCCGCCTATTCCGTGTGAATCGAATGAGCATATTTCCAGGGCAAACAGTTGAGAAATGATCCTGCAATCGCTGTTCTCGTTAAAACTTACATAATAATAAAAAAACACGCTGCTATAACGAAGGCCTGAACCGAATTTGGACCTGATCGCGCCACTTTACCTGTAATTGTGAGTGATCTTTGGTGTATATCTGCATGTTTTCGTAGTGAATACTCTTCAGAAGTGGTTTTACTTCGCAGTGAACCGAAATTCCGGATAGCATGTTGCCAACATCGTCATTCTGGCTTCAACCATTTTGTGTCACACCAGTGATTTGAACTGATTTGCTACGCAGGCCGATAATCCCGTCCAAAGGCCATCTGCGATAGCTTCGGGCATCGCTGGATGAGTTTGCACACCGAAAGAGTTTTCCCTCTTCGACATGCTTAAATCTTGCCAGCGCGAAACCGAACTTGAACGCGGGTTCAGGTTCAAGGTTTGGCAGTTGCCCGAACCGAACCCCCCATTCAGGTTCAGTGTTCAGGAGGAGAGGCTCTGAATCTGAATCGAACCGAACCTTGCACCGACTCCAATAATCCAGAGCCGGCTTCCACGAAGGAATGAGGGAAATGTGGCTCAAACCGCAGGCTTTATATACCATTTCGGCTTGCGGTATCCCGGCCCCGACGGGCTTCGGAATTCTCTTTCCGCCTTCCTGATCTCCGACCCAGACTATCAATAACCACCTAGAGCTTGACTGCCGTATGACAAACCCAAAGTATGGAAAGAAGGCTGCCTCGCGATCAAAAAGAATTCCTGTCACGACATGACGTACAACTGCCAGCTATACACCAGTCAGCAGTGGCCTCCAGCCACTGGTACAGCAGGGAAGAATAGTAACTAAGAATTTTTATACGCATGAACTAAATCATACCTACATTTCACTCACTTGAACCCACGAAACACTGTCCCGTTGTGGCGCTATAGGTCAAATGTTTTCATGTGTTGCCATCGAATGGTATAATTCAGCCGAGAGCAGGAGGGATAAGGGAGCACTTGACATATTTAGGGTTTGAATGGATCCCCCAGTATTTTTAACCCCATGCCCCAGAATACCATTTTGAATCACCTGCTTCGATATGGCATGTTGAACCACGTGGCGCGCTATGCACGCCATACCACAATTTGATGAGGTTCTAACATACTTTACCTCTGTCATTGCCTCACAAAAAAAAATAAATGGGTGTTTTCTCAGAAATCGAGTCTCTGCAATCATTTCATATGCAGAAATGGATTATACAGCATGAAGGTACAGTCAACTCTGTTATAACCCATACCTGTCATAACCCATACTCTGCTGTAACCCATAGATTTTCGGCCCCACCAGCACTGTTCCCACTAAAAATGCCCAAAAATGTCAGGGGAACCCCCGGTCCGCGCCGATCCGGTACCGGAACCTCCGGTTCCGGCATCCTCCGAAACCCTTCCCATGCTCCTTTCCGCCCCTCCCATAACCGCCGCCTTGACCCCGCCTGGCACCCTCCTTAACTATGATCAAATCCGATCATCGTAATCATGGATTGGCTGCATTTTTAGCGATAGAGTCCTTTGTACATCATTTTTGCATACACGATGATTCCACGGACTTGATTTTTCAGAAAACCACAGGATATTTTATTGAAAAAGAACGAAGGTAGAATAGTATGGATGAAATGGTCCATATCTTCATGAAATCGCTCAGGGGTCATAGCACATTTTTATTTGGAGCGATTCGGGTCAGAAACGACCCCAAACACCCATCGGACATTTATTTTGTCCACTTAGTGTATGTCAATTTTTTTGGAAGGAGGCCGTACATGTCCTATGTTAAAATTTTCTGGTCAGTCAAAGGCTTTGCAGAGGAACCTGACAGAGAAGATAGGTTGATAGTGTGAAATCAAAATGGGACATTTGTCGTGACCTCATCTGTCAATGATTATGCCTTGAGACCTGTTGCATATGAAGGAGTGACCCTGTATGAGTGAAGTCAGACTTGCGACAAAAAAGCTCGGACCCGACAAGAAATCCTAGAGTACAAGGAACAAATCAGACTTCACAATGGATTGAATGGCATAGTAGCATTCCCTAGCACTGAAGATACCTGCAATGATGATGATTATGAGGCGGCCATGAGTAAGTTTCTGGTGAAGAGAATGAGATGGAAGACTTCAATGACAAAGACATTGACTCAGACAGTGATTCTGGAGAGTCGGCCAACTCGGATGGAGATTCATCCAAACGAGTACTGTAGTAATCCGACCAAGTGTTCATGCAGTGTCACCCGTCACCAAAGGTGTTCACTTTTTCAGGTGTTCACAATGTCAAATATTACCAAAAATGGAAGGCCGGCAATGGCCGGACCAATTTTTTTGGCCATTTTTACGCCTATTTTGGGCAAAATTTGTTCACCGTCACCTACATCCCAAGTGTTCAGTTCACGGGTCCCAGTCACCCGTCACTTGAACACTTGGTCGGATTACTACAGTACTGTAATGCCTCGACAATTACTTCTTGAAACATAAACAAAGATTGTATGAGTGCACTGGCATACAATCTCATTCAACTCAGAGGTTAGACAGGTGCAAGTTCGAAAAAAACACATCTCAAATCTGATTTAGACCAGTTATTTACATAAATTGCTGACATGGTTTTGGTGCGACTTTGAAACCAGTGGTGTCAGAGACATTTACGGCTGCTCTGAAATTTCGTGATTTGCGGTGTGCATGTTCCTATATTGTAAAATGGATCTGATATCCTACCGCGCCGCCATTCTACAGTAGGCTACGGAGTTATCAGCCAGTAATTACGTAAGCGCCGGTCGCTCCTCGGGGGAGGGAGCTATGAAGATTGTACAAGGATGTGATTGTCCTGAGAAGGTGTCAGTGCAGTCAGCAGGTCTTTCGACCCTCGCGTGCTCAAACATTTATTTCAAAGCAATTTCGTAGATATAAAATAGCAGACGTGAGCTGTACTATAATTCTACAGTTACGCTACGCCGCACGTACACGGTATCAAAAAATTGAATAGCCCGTAATAAGTGGTAGCGGCCCCTCCCGAGCTACGGGCTCCAAAGTTCATGGCGCGGCAAAGCCTGATGTGCCAGGGAAATCAAGTAGCTCCAGCACCGCCTCCCAATGTTATGGGGTGCATTACCCTGCAGTCAGGGTCAGGATCACCTTGATGGAATCCCACCAAGGTAGATCTTCAAATGGCTCCGGACCTGCCACCAGCCTCCCTGTCCCTTGAAACTCGGGATCAAAGGGCGTCTCCTGCTGGATCCACTCGAGATCGAGATACTGTGTAGACACAAAAAGCTTGAGGAACGCAAAACTGGAGGACATACCTGGCGGGAGAGTTGCAGGGAAGTGGAACGCGGGCTCGCTGCCCATGCCAACGGTCACCACACCACCTTCTTTCTTGAGCGGGGCCACGTCGTGCACACTGACGGGGGAGTACCAGTACTGTGAACGTCATTGAGTACACCACTTCTAGGGGCACATGATAATTACTCACCTTGATCGTATACATATCAGGATCGAAAAAGAATAGATATGGAAACAGATCCGCGGGGGAGGTGTTTCGTATCGTGAACCCGTACTTGGCGTCAGCTTGCGCAGACAGGCGGACCTCGTCATTGACTACTATGTTGCCATCGAGTCCAACGCTGCGATCCGGCTTGCGTCCAGGGTACCTGCCCTCTAGGCGGTGCATCTCGAGTGCGACACCTTGAAGCGGGTCGCTCCCGTGGTGGCGCTCGAGAAAATAGTTGAAATGTGCAATACCATCGAGGACGGCAGGGAGGTGCGCAGTGTTTCCGTTCAGCGAGAACTGTGTCTTGCGCTGGCACTCGATCATCGTGCCCCTCAGGTGCTCGATGACAATCTCCTGGCCCTCTGGGCGCACCAGGATATCCGCCGTCGCAGAAGATTGAGCGCGTACATACTTGTGCCCCTTGGGTTGGTAGGTGCTGGTCGTTGGGAACAGATCGGAGATGTAAGGAGAGCATGGGGGAAGGTAAACGTGCAGGACCATCGCGTCGTTCTTCCAATCTGATACCACCGCGCGCGAGCCTTCAGGAATAGTGACGGGCTTGTCCTTTGCAATGAGGATCGAATGTCCGATTTGGACAGACTCCGCGACGAGTGTGCACAAAAGACTGTTGTCACCGGCGTGGATGGCGAACTCGGTCCCGACAATGACACCCTCCACGGTCCCAATGTCTACTCGGAATGATTGTGGAATTTTCGCCTCTGGTGTCAGCGGTACAGCCCGTCGCCCGGTCGCAGGGTAGTTTCCATTGAAGACCAGCTGATTCCTCCTGGAGCCGATGCAGTGTGGGGTCTGCCCTGGCCACACCGGCAGGCAATTCAGCAGCTCTACGTACGTCGTGTTCTCGAGCGACACGCGGCGCAGCCAGGTAATGAGGCTTTCCGTAAAGCGACCATGGATCGAGTTGTGGGGATAACTGATCTCGCATGCCGTTTCGTCTTCGCGGCACGCAGCCAGCAGGACATGGGATGTAGCGCCGGGGGACCACAGACAGCGGGACATCGCTGTTTCGGTTTTCCCTTCCCAGAGGTCATTGTCAAGGTCCAGGGGAATCGGAAGCGACAGTGACTTTCCGCCCCTGCGGGCTTTACCGGAATCCCGACCCATGCCTCCCGAGAAGCAAGAATCGAGGATAACTGTCTACGGCGCAGTAGGTTTTAACAACAATGCATTGAGGGTAAGGGCACACACAATATTAGGTCCCTTTTTCCCCGAAAGTTCCCAGAGAAGCCACCCTAGAATATAGTCCGGTATCGGGTGCACGTACTTCCCATCAGCGTCCATCGTCCGCTCATCGACCGGCGCGATAGCCTCAACCTTCCCATCGGTGGAAATGATGTTGTCCGTAGCCGCGATACGAGTTCCGTGCCCCGCGTAGAATAAAATCATCGTGGCCTCGCCATGAGCGGGGATATCCGGGTTATCGAGGAGGTGAGATTTGAAGGTCGAGATGATATCCACACGCCTGGCATTCTCCAAGACAACGATGTTCGAAGGGGGAACTTGGAGGCCTTTCTGTGTACGAGGGTCCAAAAGGTACTTCTCGAACGCTCTCGCGTCGTTGATACACCCTTGAAGAGTGCCGTATTCGTCCGAGGCGAGATACTGGTCAAACAGATAAGTTTTCAACGGATACGTAGAAAGGGATTTCGGACATCATTGTTGCCTATGATGAGCGCAAAGACAGTTCCGGTGCCGTTTGATGCGGTGGATTTGGGCGTGGCAATCATATCTTGCTTCTGGGACGAGGGTCCCATCTCTACATTCGCTTCCGTCCTGGGTTCATCGAGACGGGCGGTATCCACCTGCGGTGTTGTGAAAAACACTCGGCCAGACTGCATTTCAACATTATACTTTTTAAAAACCCGTTCAACGATTTCTCTGCTATCCGGAAATCTGCCAGTATCTTCCTGCGCAGGGTAACTAATCAGGGATGAGAAACAAACGAGGGGATGACGGACCGGCCGGAGTACATTCATCCATTCTTCATCGTGTACGATTGCGAACGTTGCATCTGGGAACTGAATTTCAAATTCGTTAGTGCTCGTTTGAGGAACCTGATAATGCGGGTACGTACTGTTGCGAATATATGCTCGATGATAGCTTTCGAAGGATGGAAAGGCTGGTGAACCCTGTCAGCATTTTGATTCGGGACCCAGGAGCGGAAGGACCTACTCCACTGTTTCGACTCGGAAGTGATTTATCCTGCAGGCAAGGCCTTTGATCAGGAGGAGACAGAGGATTGTTGGAGCGCGGGGATATGCCAGTGTCCCGTGAAAACGGCCAGCAAGAGGTAAAAAGAGACCAAATCCTCCTCATCAGGCTGCGCTTGACCTTGGGAAAACGTTCGATTGGAGGAACTTTTGGGCTGCTGTGAACGACGGGATCGGGAATTACCGGGATCCTCCGCTTCTGGATCATATATCCACGCAGAAAAACGCATTGACCCTCCTTTGAAGGTTTCCGAAAAGCAAAACCAGCGCGAGATAATGGCATCGCTTCGTTCTGAGAGGGCAGTGAGGATTTGACACATCCTGTGATTAAATAAAGAGGTTCTGCCGCCGGGTGGCCCCATTTCTGCATAAATTCGATCCAGGCGCCGCCGTAGTCAAACACATGTTTTCGAAAGGGTTCTAACAAGGTGAGGGTTTCGGAGCAAATGCTTTTGGGCAGGGAAGCGGCGCCCATGTCGGATGAGGCGCAAATGCCTGCCGGGTTGCCAACCTGTGGCTCGCTAAGAAAATAAATACACGCAGCTGATTGAAACAAACGAGAAGGCTTACCCGACTTGCTCGTCATCGCCATCTTGGAAGTCCCTCGCCAGCCGGGTTATATTGCTTTCCATCATCGTTACGGTTTTGAAATCGAGAGTGTCAGCCTCGATTGCGGGATCGCGCAGAAAGGAGTTCGCGGGGTCATCCCTCGAAACACGGATGTTAAAGAAGCAACGAAATGAGCCTACATCGGTAAGGTGCCCCACGTCACCGATGCGAACATCCGAAAGCTCAGGGTTCCAGAGTGGATTCCCATAGCCTTTAGCGAGAAGGAGCTTTGTGGATCGTTCACTTAGCATGAGTGGGCGAGGTAGGTCGGTAGGTAGGAGGAATGGTGCGGGTGTGAGAGGCGTTGCCAATCACGCCAGCTCAGTTGCGGCATTATATCAAGATGGGAGTCGCGAACACTTCTGATGTCTGGTTAACTTAAAAGTTTCTTAAGGTAATGTTGGATTCATGAAACCATTTTCTCACTATTCGGAGCCAGGAGGAAGGCTTCTTGGCATATGTAGGCGAGTAGTCGTGCGGCCGCGGACAGGTTTGCTGTGTATGCCTAGCTACCTACCGGTCAGGTGCAGAATGGGGACCGCGTGTTGGATCGCTGATCGATCACAGGCACGGAGGTTTCGACGACGCAGATAGTGGAATTTCGATCCGCCTGATCCGCTGCCAGCCAACTCTTTACTGTAAGCTAGTCACACCGTGTCGCCAGCTTCATGAAGAGTGTCTTACTCTTCAAAAGCCTATTTTGACCACCTAATCCGCACATCTTGGGACTGGTAGCTCAAACAACGTAAATCCAGCAGTTCGAGTCTTCGAGGAAACCCAGTATCGCCGATTCATTCACATTCTCATGAATCTGCTATTTCCGCGGATCCTATCTCCCGAAAATGGATCAGGAAGACATAAACTTGCAGGCCCGGTTACAGAAGTGCAAGCTAGAACTCAATCGAGGTGTGTTGTATAGCATTCTCCTCCTGATTCTGCATTTTTATCGGTCATTTACAGTATGAAGGTCAACCCGAATTCCAATACCTCAAGAGTGTTAGATGATCTCAACAAGGCCAAGTCGCCCTATTTGTACGGTTGGTTTGACAGGTCACGTACTGATGGTTTTGCGTGACGCGCCTTGGCCCTTAGCACACAAGCAGCGATCGGGGCTCTGGGTGTTTCGGAGTCGATCGTTGATATATCTGGTGCATTTATAGGTGTCGCTTGGACCGAGAGAATATTCACCGCTATGTTATTTCTCTTTGCTCTCGAAAAGCGCCGGAAGAAAACAGCCACTGATGGGCATACTGTACTATTTCGACCGTATGTTCACGCCATGTCACCCGTCACCTAACATGTTCATTTTGTTCGATGTTCAAACCTCGGCAATCATGAGAAAATTCCCTAGTCCGGCGAATGCCGGAGTGGAAATTTTCGCATTTTTTGGCCTATTTAGGCGCAAAAAAATCGGTTGTCACCGTCACCGGTCCCAAAGAGGTTCAGTTCACGAGCCTCTGTCACCCGTCACTGAACATCCGGTCGAAATAGTACAGTATCTGATGATTATCATTTTGATGGAGCGTTTAGAATAGCTCCGTGACAGTTGTCATACAGTCAAACCCCTCAAGACCCATACCCTTCGGTGGAAGGGTCAAGGTATGGGTCTTGAGGGAGTATGGGTCAATAGGTTTTTGGAAAAAAAAGAAAAAAAAAAAAAACAATTTTTCGAGACTACACAATGTGCGCCGTATGTAGCATTAGAGCCTGTTCGGATGACTTTGATCCACATCTGCAACTGCTGCATATTCCCATATCCAGTAGTAGCTCCGGTAGATCAAAATATATGACGGATGACTTTGATCCACAACAAATGTTGCTGATTGTGTGGTACTCCAGTGGATCAAAAACCTTTGATGGGTGCTGCGCCAACGCTCCGAAACGTTGCTTGACGCCGTGCACTATGCGCTTCGCCCCTCTAGGATGCATGACAGGGCGCATTCCCTTCCCATTTGATGGATATTTCTGACCATTTGTCATGTTGGGTCCAGTGTGTTGCTCGTGCTGAAAGGCCGCAAAGAGAAACTCTTTTTTTTTTCATTGTCCACAACGCAGAGCGGGATCCCGCACCGACCGACGTGTCGGCGGCATTGTATCACATCTATTTATAAGATAGGCGCAGTGCGCATCCATCGAGTCACGTGATCGGAAGCGTGACAGTGCCTTGCCGGCCTTACTCGTCGGCGACGTCGGAGTTCAGACATAAAGTAGAACCATAGAAAGGTGTATTTTGAGTGTAGGAACAACCCTATGGTGCCAGAATTTTGATATCTGCCCTCAAAAAAATGTTTATGACTTTTTCTTTTGAAAGTGTCTCAAATGACTTATCCGACACCAGGCCGCGGTTTTAGAAAACGGAGCTCGAAAATTCGCGCTTCCCAAAAAGGAAATATTACAGTCACGTGATATAACGTCATGCCTCGCGGAGTGCGCGTTGTGGCCACCACACCTGCTTTCTACCCCCACCAGCATCCAATCTCAAGAAGCAGAACCAATGCCCAAGCGAAAAGGACAGTCTAGGACCAAAAACCTTGGTCATTATGCCCTCAAGGTTCATTCCAGCCCCTATTTTTGCACTTGGCTCACTCATTTATGTTTCGGACAGCGGAAACAGACAAGTAGTGGCGATGAGCAACCTACCAAGCGATCTCGAAGTGCTGCAAATACAGATTCAGGCTCTGACTCAGGCCGGAGTGAGATAGACTCAGGGGAACCTCCTGTTTACAGTGACTTGGACTTGGACTGGGACCAGGAAGAGGAACCTGAACTGGAAATTCTTGAGGAGGATGATATCCCCCATCCAAAGAATCAAGCAGACTTGCTTAACTGGCTCAAAATTAGTGATGAACACTTGGATTCTCTTGTAACAAGTGCTGCTCCAACCCATCGAGGCAGCTATCACACTCGAAAAATTGGACAGGAAATCTCAGTTCGAAGGGCTCAAGAACTTCGAAAACGTGAAAACGAGAGGAAAGAGAGAGAGGATCAGGAGAATGCAAAGAACAGGTTGAAACCAACCCAAATTGATCAGTTCTTTCGCCGTGCTCAGTCAGCACATTCTTCTTCTCCTGAGCCAGAGATCGAGATATCGGAACCCTCGTCTCCTGAGCCAGAGATGCAGATAGAGATTGATGTCTCTGACAAGGAACAGTCAGATCTTGCTACAGACTTTGACTTCCAACCTGAATCTTCTGATGACGAGCCTGGTCTAGAGGATGAACCATTTACAATTGGTCTTGAATCTCAGGATATTCCCTTCACAGCTCCTGCAGTGGAGTCTTCCAGCCGTGCTTCTGGTTCACAAGTGTCAATTGAGGATGTCGAAGAGGAGGAATACATTGATGTGGAACCGTGTCAGCTTTCTCCTGAAGCACGGGCAGAGGAAGGTCTTGATGACTTGCCTTGGGATCCATCTGAAGATGCGGGCATGGATGTCCTCTGACAAAAGGATTGTGGTAATCTGGGTGCATGACGAGTCAACATTCTATGCCAATGACCGCAGAGATTTACATTGGGTTCATGAATCTGAAAAGGCTTCAATTAAACCAAAAGGTGAAGGTGCCAGCCAAATGGTTGGTGACTTTGTCTCAGATACCTATGGATGGATGAAATCTAAGAAACCAAATGCAGATGGGTAAGTATTCACTTGTTCATCCTAACAGCTTATAATTAAATCACACCTTAGTGAATATAAACGTGCCCGTAAATTATTGAAGGCAGGAAAGACACGTGAAGGTTACCAGACCACAGAAACCATTATTGAACAGGCCACTGAAGCAATGGACATCCTTGATGAGGATTATTCCAATGAAAAGCATACTCTAGCTTATGACAATGCAACAATTCACACTGCTCGTGCTCCTGATGCTCTCAGTGCAGTAAGCATGACATTGAAGCCATCAGTAAACTTCAATAAGGTCAAGGGACCTGGCGAAGTTACACAATGTGTTCGTATGCGAGATGGGACTTTCCGTGATGGAACACCACAGTGCCTTTATTATCCAGATGGGACTTTCAAGGGAATGAAGGTTCTTATTGCTGAGCGACGAGAAAAAGGACACAACCTCCCTGACCCTGATGCTCCTGCACCTGGCTCTGGTTCAATGCGAAAGATCAAAGCTCAATGTGGCACCAGTTTTAAGTGCCGCCACATGACTTCTACCGAATGTTGTCTCAAAAAGATCCTTTATATGGAACCAGATTTCCAGGCACAAAAATCAATGCTGGAGGAGCATTGTGAGAAGCGTGGATACGAGGTTATTTTCTTTCCAAAATACCACCCAGAGCTCAATTTTATTGAGCAATGCTGGGGTTATGCTAAGAGGATTTATCGCATGTTCCCAGCATCTTCGAAGGAGGAAGACTTGGAGAAAAACTTGCTTGCAGCACTGGATTCAATCCCCTTAGCATCTATGCGTCGCTTCTCTGTCCGCTCATCAAGGTTTGCTGATGCATACTTCCATGGACCGGATGGAGCTGATGCAGCATGGGCAAATAAGACACATCGAGGCCACAGAACCCTTCCCCCCCAGTATCTTGGTGATCTTAGAAAGTACAAGCAGCGCAAAAATATTTCTTAGGTAGGATAAGTAGTGTACTATGTAGCCAGAGCATAAAATCAGTGTTTTTATTTTTGCAAAATCGAAATTTCGCGCTTTCCCACGTTACTGTCACCCATCAGTCACGCGCACGTGACTCGATGGATGCGCACTGCGCCTATCTCAGGGGGCGCCCAGTAGCGCTATCGGTAAAATACACTGGTACTGTGGTCTACTATTTGGCCTTTGATGGCCATGTCGGCAACATGTTCTGCCATCAAGTCGGCTGCGGGCTAATGAACGATGCATTTTCAATGCGCTTTCGTCGTGCAGCGAGGCGACGTGTTTCTCTGTTGAATCTCACTTTAATACCATCTCTCTACTGCTTTCAATGCTTTGGATATAAAACCCGAGGACAGAACAGGGCTCCGAGCCAGTGCAATCAAAAAGTACGTGGAAACCCTCCACCGGACAGTGCGTGTAGCTGCCGCCAGTGCGAGCATTCCTTCAAAAAAATCTATCTACCCTCCCCGCGTTGAGCTCAAGTTGCTTCAAGCGCGTCGTTCATTAGCGTGCAGCCGAGTTGATGGCCAGAACATGTTGCCGACATGGCCATCAAAGGCCAAATAGTAGACCACAGTACCAGTGTATTTTACCGATAGCGCTACTGGGCGCCCCCTGGCCTATCTTATCCACTGGAGCATGTAGGAATCAGCAACATTTGTTGTGGATCAAAGTCATCCGTCATATATTTTGATCTACCGGAGCTACTACTGGATATGGGAATATGCAGTAGTTGCAGATGTGGATCAAAGTCATCCGAACAGGCTCTTATATACGATGGTTCTACGTGGCTCTAGTAAAGAAATCAGTGATAGTAGTATCAGACATGGCATTTGTGGCTTTCAGCTGTGTCTGGCGCCCGAAAGTAGCGAGGAGCGCATCGAGCTTGCATGCATATGAGTCACCGAGTGTGGTGATGAAGCTCTGCAGTGTCGCAGCCGCGCTCAGGGCCTCACGACGGGTGGGGCGAGTCGCCGGGTCTGCATCATCATCGACGTCGTCATCACCACCCGCAGCGTCGGCGGCGTCCTGTGCGGTGCGAGAAGCGATGACGGCGTCATAGATGTCCTTGACAGTGGCCTGCTCCGAGTCCCGCTCGTTCTCGTGGTGCACGAGAGCATCGATCGACATGTGATTGACGCGCTGGAGTACCTGGCGATCCTCCAGGGCATCAAGGCGGCTATCGAGCTGCTGCTCCGATCATCACGGAATTTCCTTTTTTAGTAATAGTATGGGTCTCTATCCTCGGAAATCGCTATGGATTATGGGTCTCTACAAATGTATGGGTTTCGCCTGCCCACTGGCATGGTTACATGAAAAATCCATGGGTTATCGGGGGTTATGGGTTTTCAGGTGTATGGGTCTTGAGGGGTTTGACTGTAGATCGTCTGTATCCGGGGAAAGCCGGAATGTTGCATTGAACTGCTCTCTTCCATTCCCCCAGTCCGTTATGATTAAAGTGGCCGCGAGCAAGTAAAATGATTGGCTTGATGCTGTGTCTACGCGGTCGTTGATGGCAACCTGTCCAACGCGCGTATCCTCGCGTAGGTGTGTCTATCTCGCGTAAGCGTGTCTATCGCGGTCTACCGCGGTCTACGCGAGGTCTTGAGTAGTCACCGCTAGACTATCGCGTCTGGTATAGACTGGAGGCAGTCTTTCGCTCTAGCCGGTCTATCACGTCTTTATAGACGTCCGTAGACATCTGCTTTTTTCCAGATGAACTCATTTCAGAGGGGCATCGCGATGCCGTCATCTGCCAATCACTCCGGCGCCACCTCGGACACCGAGCCGCGTCAATGTTTCAATGGCAAAGCATGCTGCCCTGATGCACATCCCAAAAAGTCGATTCGTCTGGACGCGCACTGGACGCGCTAAAACAATCTGTGTCCAGACGCTATGATTCATGAATGCTATTGAAGCCACGGGGCAGCTGGCGGATAACAACGAGGCAATTTCCGTAGCGGAACAGGCTGAGCGGTCGATACCACCCAATCATAGTGACGTACCAGAATTCCAGAAAAACCTCGCTTCATGCGCCTGCGCAACCCTGAGGATCTAGACACGGGTATATGGTCCATTTGCGCCGTTTTCGTGAAATCCCAATATATTGGGAAAGCTCGGCTCGATCCTGCTCGCTCGATCCCAATGGCTAGATACCCTTCCCGAAATCGAGCACCCAGTTCATACCTTACCTTGGAAGACGCCGTGCGCCTTACGCCCGCCGTGATCGTCGGGGACATCGACAGGGCAATCTCGGTCCTCCACGGAGCGCTGGACGGAATGACACACCGCACACGCGTCCGACGGCTATACGAGCCCTGAATATCCCCCTTAAGGCCTGATCCCGCCGCCAATTTGTCGGGACTGGGATCTAAAAAAATGACACAGGCCTATGCGCTGAAATTTGTCGGGAATCACTAATATCACTAAAATTTTCAAGCGGTCTTTTTGAGCGGAATTTTCGACCTGCGGCGCAAACAAGACGAAATTTTGAGTAAAAGCTCAATTTATATGCCGTATCAAGGCGCTTCAGGCGAAAAAGTGGCTGCCCACCGGACATTTTGTCGGGACTCGACACAGGCCTCCGCCCAAAAATTTGTCGGGACTGGGATCAGGCCTCAGGTGGGAAAATCAGGGGTCCTGCTATACGTTGACCCTCGGAACTTCGGTTGAAATACCTCGGAGACCTTGGGACATCGATAAGGTGATTAGGCTGACGGAGGGGATACAGTAATCGGAGACGCTGACAGGGAAAACAATGGTGTCAATGTGAGCCGTTTGACCGCCATCGGCACCGCGATCCTGCTTTGCTGCATTCAGACTAAGAATACAAGGCCGTGCTCACCTTCGAACGGGTGCTAGGAATTTCCAAACATCATCCCTTGCACGCCCAATTTTTGTTCAACCTCGCGATATCCTTCGAGGCCGCTTCGAAACGCTGCGGAACACAGCAGACACCGATCGGTCGGTGTCGTTGCTGGAAGAGGCGGACCGCGGAACAGCAGTTCCCCGATGACCACCCCGCAAGTACGGTTTCTCGAACAACCTCAGCGCCGCACCGTGACTCCACACCGCTTCGAGCACCTACCTACACGCCCTGTGCGACTTAACGAAGGCGATCGCTGCACAGGAGGACTGCGTAGTACGTACGCCTCACCCCCGTCGATCATTACGAATATCCGAGCGAGCCGCGAATTGAATTGGGGGTAGGCGGGACTCGCGCACTCCGCGGCTGGGGAATCGGGAGGAAGGAACGGAGGAGTGAGCAGACAACGCACATGCCCATCGCGCAGGAAAGAATCCGGGCGACCGCCGCCCCCGCCCCCGAGGGCCGACGCCCGCGCACAGTACAAAAGCCACGGCCGGCACCCCAGCGCCGGAGGCACGCACGCACACTGGCGAAGACGGCGGACCCGACACATCCGCCTCCCGCACCCGGCACATGTACACCCGCCCCGCCCCTGCACATCCCCGCCCGTACCTGCGCATCCAGGAACGCAGGGCGTAGGGTGCGGACGTAGCGCCCGACACCGCCCTCCGTGGCCGCCGCCTGCCACCGCCCCCATTCACGATCGCGGGGCGCATCCCCCGCACACGCCATCCACCACCCGCCTCCCGCTTCGCGCTGCGCGGCACGCAAGATCCCGGATTCCAGAATCCCAGAGCGCGCATGAATGCATCTACACGACGCCCCGCCGCCCCTCCGCACCCGCAATACAAAGCAGATCGTCGACGATGTCGACGACACCACGCATCTGCGCATCCGCGTCCCGAATCCCGAATCCCGAGGCCAGCGCGCGGCGGCGGCGTGGATGGGGGCGTCGACGTGGACGTGGACGTAGGCGCGGCTGTGGATGTGGATGTGGATGGGATGGTCCAGGGATGTAGATGGTGGTGTGGGCGTCGTCGACATTAATACGACTTGCTAGAGTCGCGGCGCGCGTGGCAGGCGCGGTGGATGTGCGTGGGCCAGCCGGGAGTGCGCCTCCATCCGCAGGATGCATCTCCCAGCACCCGATGCCAACACCCGATACGCAGCGTCCCTTACACGCAGGGTCGAGATCCACGGTGTCCGGGTCGGCGCGTGGGCGAGGATGTCGTTATACTTTAGACGCGGACGGCAGACGCCCAGCGCAGAGACAGCGCAGATCACTGCGTACAGTCCAGAGTCAGTCGATCCGCTGGCGCACAGTGCGCGTCGCCGGGATGTGGACGCCGATGTAGTGTGGATCTAGTGAGGGTCAATGTCAACGTCGATGAGCTTCGCTGTCGTTCCGCTGGGGCTTCAATCCCCCATCCTCCATGCCCATCCTCCACCTCCCTCCCAAAGACAGCCCGCCCGCCGCCCGGCGTAAAAACAGCGTGCCCGCCCGCCCGCCGCGCATCCAGAGCGCAGAGTCCACATTTCGGGCCAGATTCGCGCGCTGCGTCCCAGCACACAGCGGCATGCGTCGTCATGACTCATAGATATCGATATCGATCCGCCGAGTCCGTGCGCTTACGCGTCATCCTCCACCATCTATCTTCCAGCATCCACCCGCCGCGCCCGCCGCGCGACTCGCGACGCGGACACGTCTACAGATCCCGCGTTCCGTCGGGGCGGGGGACGGCGCTGAGGGCGAGGCGAGGTGGACGCGGATGATGGGTGTCGAGGAGCTGGAGCTGGAGCTAGAGCTTTGTGCCTGCCCGCCCGTCCGGCGTGCACGGGAATGCCGGTGTCGGTGTCGGTACCGGGGAAGATTCTCGAGGGGCACCGGAGCTGGAGCTGGAGCCGGACGCGACGCCCGCGCGCGTGGATGTAAATTCCGCGGCGGATGTCGTCGTTATAGACACGGATGTCGGGGAGAATCCTCGAGACTCGCTCCGCTGGAGCTATCTACTTACGACTCTGAGTGCCCGTCGAGCCGGTTGATCTCGATGCATCCGCCTCAGGACGCAGGACACATCTCCCAGTGGGTAAAGACAGCGCGCACGTCACGGGTGGGCGGCGTCGTCACGGATGTGGCTCGTGGATTTCGGTGTAAATAGGTTAGTACGTGTCGGCGTCCGAACGACGGCGAAGCATCCAATACGATTACGAATAGCGGCAACCTAAAGCAAGGGAAAGGAAGTGATGAGTTTACTGTCGGCGTGAAGTGTCGTGCAAGTGGAATTGGATGCGACGTACCCTCCTCCTCACAGATAATAAGTACAGTCACCCCCGTCGAATATTCCAAGTGGACTCCCAATGCCACTTTCATTGTTCCAGAGATTCGTCCAGGCTTCATTCTCCCATTCATCGCTTGGATCGCCGGCCCCGCTCAGCGGCTAACATCGTCGGTCGGCGAACAAAACGAGGTTGAGTTACGCACTCACGAAAGCGGAAAGAGAGAGTTGATCCGTATGTATACACCTATTTACCCCCGATCACTCGGCATTTTCTTCGGCACGGCGCGCCAGTCATCTGTGCGTCCGATTCTGCGTCTCTGCGAATCAATCGAAGCTGCCTGCCGCCCGGAAATTCCTTCCCTTCAGGGGGAAAAAAAGGATTTAATTTGTGTACAAAATCTAACATACGCCGGGGTCCTGACTCCTGAATCGAACGGGCTTTCCCGCAACTCATCTCACAGCCAGGCCCCCGGTCACTACCCACGAACTACTTCCGCCGAGAATCCAAAATCCCGGTTGATTTGCCTTGAGATTTTCGGCGTCCAATTCAGGGCCCTGATTCACTCTATGGCGGAGCGAATTTGGCCAAAATTTCCACCAAAATCGTTGGAAATTGCATACAGTCCCAGCTGTTCCGGCGGTTCTCGATGCATCGAAGGTCAAAATATTCTGGTTAGTGAAATTGCCACTTAGGTTACACTATGTACATTGATTTTAGCATTCCCTGTTCTGAAATATACTCAGAGCCTCCAAACTCTGTTAAACACTGTGCTCAACTGATCCCTTGACAATTTTTTCGTGTCCCATCTCTACTGCTTTGGGGGGCCAAAATGGATGAAAATCACTGCTGTGACGTTTTGTACTTTGGAATCTTTAGGACTCCTTTTTTGTTTGTTTTTTTAGGTTGTTGAGGAACAATAGACAATTAACTCTTAACAATGTTTGATTGATGCACAATCCAACAGAGAAAAAATAAACAAAATCAAGAAAGACACAGAGCAAAGACACACATTTTATTGGCCATCTTACACCCTGGTAGGAGCAAAGGCTGGGGTCGAGTAAAAAAGGTATAATTCCTGGTACCATCTTAGGAACCAGGTCTCAAACACGAATTGTAAAAGTGTACCCGGCTGATCCGAGCTAATTATGGTGTGTAAACTCCCCCTTAAATTATCTCCGCATCCATCTTGATCCGATTAATAAATAATCATAAAATAATAAATCCCTTCATGTCGAGCCTAAGGCTCTTTTGACTCTAATATGAATGGATCCCGGGTTCAATGTGAGCTGGTCGATGCTCACGCGTCAACCAAGCAAACCTTGAGCTGTGTGCAATGCTCTTTTTATGGCTTTTCAAGGGAACCGGTTCTGGCAAAAGGTACCAGGACATGCCCCGAGGGCCTTAGTATATTGATGCAACGAGAATCGAACCCATTGCAACTGGTGGCATGTTACTGGGATGAAGCCGAGAGACCGAGATCAATCTTAAATTTGATTGGCTGGGACATAGGTATTACCTCCGCAGGGACACAGGTCTTGAAATCACTGATCTGCCAAAATCGGACATAGAATTCAAGATAAATCAAGTGAAAGCTGAATGCTGAATGCTATAGTAAGTTTTGAACTGAAAGATCTTGGGCAAATTAATCTCTTTTTTTCCCTCCCTTGCTCTCCCTTTTTGCAACTTGAGAAACTTGAATTCCGCCGTCCCCTCCCCAGTCATAGTACATGAGCCTGCGTTCTCGTGTTGCCGCCGTTGTTCCCTACGAGTCATCTGACACTGAGGTTGTCAGCGGCTGTGGGCGAGAGTATCGGAAATGAACAGTTAGATCATCCAGATATAGATTGAGCTCATGACTGCTATTCCAGTCCCATCCACGTTGCATCCACATGTTCCTCTCCAGGCACGGTCCGCACTCTTGGAGACACTGACCCCACATCCTCGCCAGTGTCGGGGATGCTGTGGTGTTGTGCTCGTGCAGTCATAAGAGGTGCAACAGATGCTGGTAAGGCTCGAAAGCAGTGTGAAGGTTTACTATAACGGAGGTGCTTGCAGCAACCTTGAATCATATGTGAGACTGGTATGTGATCAATACACTTGCGGCAGAGTGCTGTTCATCGCCATTGTCTACTCTCCTTCAGACCAGTAAGGGACATTCAATTAAACCATCTGTCATTGATGTCGGCACCACTTTGTGGCGTAATTTTGACATTGACAGCCCGCATGCACGAGGATGCTGTGTGATCAAACACCACCATATAACAGCCTTCATCGCCGAGCTGTCTCTCTTTCCGATCCCCTAGCAACTGGTGAACACACTCAATACTGAATCCCATTTGAACAACCCCTGCTCCAAATCACAACAATCCATGGAGGACACCACTATTTTGAGTTCAGTGGGTATATCTGTGATAAATGTTCCAGAAAAAGATGTCGAAATTACTGATATAATGCATAGGACCATGAAAGTATGGCTTGGGACACACAGGGAATTGTTGCTTCGATGTTTCCCAACAATGAAGCTGTAATCACCACCCCTGTAAGAGATGATTACTTTTCTGCTGACTGGGAGAGGCATCTGAAGTTTTGAGTAGAGTGCAGAAGATGTGGCCAGCAAATACTTCAAGATGGCCCATGACCTCTTCTTGGAATATAAAGCAGCTGGCAACATTTCAAGCCTGAACACAGCCATTGATCTTCTTGAATGTGCTGCCTCTGGCTGGCCTCCTCAAGATACAGAATTCTCAGACTGTCTGAACCATCTTGCAACAGCCTTGTTGATCAGGTTCATATACACTATGCATGCAAATGATGTCCTCAAGGCTTTTGTCCTACGTCGTGGAGGCTTGGGAGCTCCGGTTCAAAGATTTCTACAATCCACGGTATGGGAGCACATTGATAGTTTTCATTCCTGAGAAATGAAAGATTTTCAGGTCCAGGATAGGCATGAAGATGTGACGAGCAAGGAAATGATGACGGGTGCAGTTAGGATGCTTAAGGAATTCCTTCAAGCTCATAACCAAGTGACATTGGAGACTGCTATCCTATTATATCAAGAAGGATTAAAACTAACTGCTGAAACACATTTTCAGTGGTGGAGGGTGCTTTGGGAGCTATCTGATGCACTCCTGATACAGTTCCATCACACAGGGAATCCATCACAGGTTCATGAGGCTATATCTTTCCTGAAGCAAGTACAAAAGGCCAAAGTGAATCGGTCTATTTGCTTGTTTGCTGCCCTCATTACTGGCCATGAAGGAATACTAGGGCTTTTGAACCAAGCAGAGGTCACAGGATTGTCACACAAAGTGGTCCAGAATAATAAAAAGGCACTGGATATGATGCAGCTTGGTCAAGACTTCTGGGAACTCTTCAAAACACATCATAATTCAATCCACCTAGAAGCAGCTATGAAGAACTGGCGAGAGGCAGAATTGTTGTTGTCATGGGGGCATGAATCCCGAGGAAGGTTATTAAATCTTCTAGCCGCTGCAGTCCGAACAAAATTTGAGCAGCAGGGTGATCCAAGGGACATTGATGAGGCCATCACCTTGCACAGAGAAGCACTAGAGATCTGTGCTTCACCTCATCCTGAATGGGTCAGCTCTCTCCACAATCTGGCCACTGCAGTCTGAACACGATTTGAGCATCAGAGTGATCCCAAGGATATTGATGAGGCTATTACCTTGCACAGGACAGCACTGGAGATCTTTGCTCCACCTCATCCTCTCCAGGGCAGCTACCTCAACAATCTGGCCATTGCAATCTATACACGATTCGAGCGGCAGGGTGATCCCGAGGACATTGATGAGGCTATCACCTTGCACAGACAAGCACTGGAGATCCGTGCTCCACCTCATCCTCTCCGTGCTAGCTCTCTCAACAATCTAGCTAATGCAGTTGGAACACGGTTTAAGCTGCAGGGGGATCCTAAGGACATTGATGAAGCTATCATCTTGCACAGAGAAGCACTAGAGATCCGTGCTACAACTTATCAGGACCGGGGTGGCTCCCTCAACAATCTGGCCAATGCAGTTCGAATACGATTTGAGCGGCTGGGTGATCCCAAGGATATTGATGAGGCTATTATCTTGCACAGAAAGGCACTGGAGATCCGTGATCCACCTCATCCTCTCCGGAGCAGCTCCCTCAATAATCTGGCTAATGCAGTTCAAACACGGTTTCAACTGCAGGGTGATCCCAAGGACATTGATGAGGCTATTACCTTGCGCAGAGCAGCACTGGAGATCTGGCCTACACATCATCCTGAACAGGATATCTCTCTCAATAATCTGGCCACTGCATTCCAAACCCGATTTGAGCTGCATGGTGATCCCAAGGACATTGATGAGGCTATTACCTTGCAAAGAGAAGCACTGGAGACCTTTTCCCCACCTCATCCTGAACGGGGCACCTCCCTCAATAATCTGGCCACTGCAGTCCAAACCCGATTTGAGCAACGTGGTGATCCCAAGGATATTGATGAAACTATCACTTTGCACAGAGAAGCACTGGAGATCCGTGCTCCACCCCATCCTCTCCACAGCATCTCCCTCAATAATCTAGGCACTGCACTCCAAACATGGTTTCAGCAGCAGGGTGATCCCAATGATATTGATGAGGCTATCGCCTTGCACAGAACAGCTCTGGAGATCCATGCTTCACCTCATCCTCGCCGGGGAGGCTCCCTCAACAATCTGAGTAGTGCACTCCAAACACGGTTTGAGCGGCAGGTCGATCCCAAGGATATTGATGAGGCTATCACCTTGCATAGAGAAGCACTGGAGATATGTGCTGCACCTCATCCTCTTTGGGGTAGTGCCCTCAACAATCTAGCCACTGCAGTCCAAACACGGTTCTACCAGTGGGGTGATCTCAAGGATATTGATGAGGCTATAACTTTGCACAGAGAAGCACTGGAGATCCGTGGTCCACCTCATCCTCTCCGTAGCAGTTCCCTCAATAATCTGGCCAATGCCATTCGAACACGGTTTCAGCAGTGGGGTGATCCCAAGGATATTGATGAAGCTATTACCTTGCACAGAGCAGCACTGGAGATCTGTGGTCCACCTCATCCTGAACGGGGCATCTCCCTCAATAATCTGGCCACTGCAGTCCACACCCGATTTGAGCAGAAGTGTGGTGATCCCAAAGACATTGATGAGGCTATCGCTTTGCACAGAGAAGCATTGCAGATCCATGCAGAACCTCATCCTCGACGGGGAGGCTCCCTCAACAATCTAAGTAGTGCACTCCAAACACGGTTTGAGCAGCAGGTGGATCCCAAGGATCTTGATGAGGCTATCACCTTTCACAGAGAAGCATCAATATATTTGTATTCTTCCCCACTCACTCGCTTCTCTGCCTCACATCAATGGATCAGGAGTGCCACCAAACATGGCCTTCCATCCTTAGTGGATGCTTATCGTACTGCCATTAATCTCCTACCACAGTTAGCTGCATTTTCCTTGGATCTTAAGTCTCGTCAACAAATGTTGGCAAGCAAAGACATTGTATCCCTTGCTTCTGCTTCTGCAACCTGCGCTATTGGCCTGAATAAGAATAATGTTGCTGTGGAATTCTTGGAGGCTAGCCGCTCAATTTTCTGGGCACAAGCACTACAACTTCGAACTCCAGTTGACAAGTTAGAAAATGTTAACCCAGAGCTTTCCACCAAGCTTAGGCATTTATCTCAGCAATTGGAGCAGGCATCCTTCCGAGACATCTCTCAGCACATTTCCATGAACACTCAGCATCACCTCAAGTCAATTGAGGCTGTGGCAGCTCAGTGCCGCAAACTCAATGCAGAGTGGGATGAGACTGTCAATGCTGTTCGAGAGGTAACAGGGTTTGAAGATTTCCTCCAACCCAAAAGCATTGCTTCCCTCTGTCAGGCAGCAGCATCTGGGCCAATCATCATATTGCTTGCCAGTGGCTCAGCTTGTTCTGCTCTGATTGTAAACTCCGCTGTGGGCATCCAGCCTGTGCCACTCCCCAGATTAAAGGTTGAAACAGTTGAACACTATGCTGATCTCCCTCGTGCACTTTCAGGCAGAACTTTCAATCCCAACAACTTTTTGGAAGATCATGGACATGAAGAGCCTTATACCCAACAATCTGACTTGTCTGCTCGGTTCTATGGAGAACAAGCAGGCCATGTCAATATGAGCCTGAATGATATTTTCCGCAGACATTTGGCAGAAATCTGGCAAGAAGTTGTTAAACCAGTGTTTGAGGTCTTGAATTTGAAGGTAGTTGCAAGTTCTTTCTACTTTACATCTCTGTGATTCAAGTTTCCCCTTTGTATAGAAGTCAGAAAATCCCTCTCGCTTATGGTGGTGTCTGACTGGGCCTTTTTCTTTTGTTCCTATTCATGCAGCAGGGATTTATAACACAAATGGAACAGACTGTGTTTCGGATTATGTTATTTCATCCTACACACCCACCTTAACAGCCTTGTTGGATCCTCCAGCTCACATTCCAACCTCTTTCAAAATGACAGCTGTCATTGAACCTCATGCACCAACCTGCTCTGCTCTTCCAGGTACAGAGATGGAGCTGGAAAAAATCAAGAACAGGGTCCCTAGCCAATGGCTCACTTCCTTAAACAGCACTACTCGAGATATAGTCATGGATCATCTCCAGAGCTCGTCAGTGGTCCACTTTGCATGCCATGGGACTCAGGATTTACAAAACCCTCTTAACAGTGGCCTCATTCTCTCTGATGGTTGCCTTGATGTGTCCCGGATCATGCATGCACCTGTGAACAATGATACAAAGAATAGCATGAAATTGGCCTTTCTCAGTGCCTGTGAAACAGCAAAGGGTGATACAGAGACACCTGACGAAGCCATGCACCTTGCTGCAACCCTGCTGTTTGCAGGATTTGGTGGAATTGTTGCCACAATGTGGTGAGTTTCACAATCTGAAGTATTTTCCTTTGTAAACTGATCTCTGATATAGGAGGATGGATGATGGTGATGGACCCAAGATTGCAGACGCCTTCTATGAATATTTGTTCAAAGATTGCGGTCCAGACAGTCTCCCTGATCTCAGCAATGCAGCCAAAGCTCTCCATCTTGCTGTGACCAAGCTTTACAAGGAACCAGGCATGACTTTTCGGCGCTGGGTCCTTATCGCATCGCGCGGGGGCGCTAAACAAGAAAGCTGACTTGTTATCGCGCAGAGCAGATCACGACCAGGGGAAGAATGATAATGAAAATGTCGTCCTTCTCAAACCGGAGTATTTTCGATCACAGGACATAGTGATTGAGGGACCGGAGGTTGAGATCTTGGAAAAAATTAAAAATACAAAAAAAGTAGATAAGAGCGTCAAGCTGGCGCTAGAAAAGAAGTTGCCCGGATGGGAAAAAATAGAAAATATTATATATTACAACGGACTTATTTACGTACCACGAGACGAAGAGCTTCGCGATAAGATTATTGGACTTCATCATGACTCCCCTCTCTTGGGCCATCCCAGAGAGAACCGGACCCAGGAGATGATAGAACGTAATTATTGGTGGCCGCGGATCGGCAACCAAGTATCTAAATATGTGAAAGAGTGTGAGGCGTGCCAGAGGACGCGGGTGCAACGGTATCAGCAGGGAAAGCTGAACCCGCACAAGATAGCGGAGGGACCCTGACAGATCATATCAGAGGACCTTATCGGCCCCCTGCCGGTCAGCAACGGCTTTAACGCCATACAAGTTTGGGTGGACACATACACCAAGATGATCCACTGTGAGCCGACCAACATGGAGCTCACGAGTGAGGGGATGGCCCGCTTGACGCGGGATAGAGTGATCCGGTACCACGGGGTGCCGAGGAAGATTATCTCGGATCGGGATCCGAGGTATGTGTCTGGGTTCATGAGGGAGTTGAACCGGCTTCTCGGGATCGAGATGAACCCGAGCACAGCCTTCCATCCAATCACGGATGGCCAGACGGAGCGGATGAACCAGGAGATTGAGAAGTATCTCCGGGTGTTTGTAAATTATCGGCAATCAGATTGGGCGGAGTGGCTCGCTTTAGCCGAGTTCACACACAACGACAAAAATAGCTCGTCGACGAGCATGTCGCCGTTCTATGTGAACACCGGGTACCACCCCTGGAAGGGGATAGAAAACGCAGTAGAGTCGCGCAATGAGGCCGCAGACGATTTTGCCAAGAAAATGAAAAAGATCCGCGATGAGGCGGCAGCTGCGCTGGAGAAAACACAGAAAACCATGAAAAAACAATATGACGCGCATAGAAGAGATGCGCCGGAGTTTAAGGTCGGCGATAAGGTGTGGCTGGATGGCAGGGACATCGCCACTGATCGGCCGACAAAGAAGCTGGACGATAGAAGGCTGGGGCCTTACGAGATTCTGGAGAAAGTTGGAGCGTCGGCGTATAAGCTCAGATTACCAGAGACGGACAAGTCACATCCGGTCTTCAACGAATCGAAGCTGACGTTGTACGTGGAGCCGCCGACGCACAGACGGGAGGAACGGCCGGTGCCGGAGATCGTGTCAGGACACGAGGAGTATGAGGTTGAGGAGATCCTCAAACACTGGAAGCGTGGGAGGGGTTATCAATACCTCGTGAAGTGGAAGAATTATCCGCTCGGGGAGCGGACGTGGGAACCGAAGTGACACTTGACGCATGTAGGCGAGCTCTTGCACAGATATAATGTCGAGCACGGCCTAGTGGTCAGAGTTGTCGAGATGGGCAAGGTTATCGCAGGAATAGACGCGATGCCGGACAAGGAGAAGGCGGCGCTAGCCGCGGAGTTGCGGAGGAAGGGCTTGATGCCACCAAAGGAGGAAGTGCCGGCTCAGACGGAAGGTTTACCCGTCTTACGCCAAGGGCACTGAGACTATTTAATTCACCGGTATAAGCCGAAGACGGAATCAATCGGCTATCCGGCACGTTATTTATGGGACCCGATTACGGGTCGAAGGAATATTATACAGAAATTCCCTGTTGACGGGGAAGAGGGTTTTTATCGGGATACCTCTGTTGAGGTTTAAATCCATTTCTCGCTCCCAGCCTCTAGCACATTGGAAATCCTCTTGGTAAGATATTTCCATGTAAAAGTGCATTGAATGGGTCTCCTTGCTCCTTGACGGCCATTGCGGCTGACCTATGAACCAAAAAGGGAAATTGATGGCAAGGTACAGCCACCGGCTACTGCCGGCCTGGACCGAAAACGCAAAATCTTCCTGACGAAAAACATTTTTTCCACTTTCACAAGTTTTGCTCTGAGGGATCCATAGAGGACCTTCTTATAGTGCTATTCACACAATAACATTGTATCTCAACGAAAATTGGGGTGTCAGTAGCGATTTCCAAATCGGGACAAAAACTTGTCACGAAGTTCTGTCTGCAACCATACACGTTGAAAGTGTGGTCAGTTCAGAAAACCCGAATCTTTTCTGGTGAGTGTGCGGAGGACGAGCGAATGGTGAATGGGAAGGTAGTTGCTGGCAGATGCGGAAGGGAGACAATGAGTTGGCAGCTGCAGCTTCATCTCACTTACTGGCATCGTAGTGTAGTGGTAACACACCTTCAGTGAATGGAGTTTATTATCCACCATGTTTCAATTGGAGTCATATGTTCGATTTGTACTGATGCCATATTTGTACATTCTATCTATTTTGCCCTCGTTCTTTTTGGTGTCATACTTGTCTCCTGATGACCACGGTGGCGGGACTGAGTGAGGTTCTTCAGATTTTAATTCTCCCTAATATCCCGTCACGCTCCATCACGCGCCAATTGTAGGTCCACCTCAGGCCAAGTTTGGCAAAATGCCGTTCGGTTTAGACGTCCTCATTGTGAGTATCAGATATCCTCGATTCTATCGCATCAGAAAGCGCAGACTCGTTCAACGATGTCTTGAGAATTTGGGTACACTATCAAAAGCAAAACAAATAAACTCGCAGCTCTCGAGGATCCGTCAACTTTTCCAAACTTCCAGAAAAATCCGTTAAGTCCATCCATCAACGTCACGTGACTTTACGCGTATCCCAATCATATATATACAGATACGAATAAAGATCTAGCCCACGATTTCTTGTTTATTCTATTTTATTCTATTTTATTTTCGAGTCTGGGAATTGCCGGTGAGGGGCGCCGCCGGCATATACTGCGGGATCGGAGTTGAATTCGGCTTTTCTCATTTCTCAACCGTTTACCACCACTGTAAGTTGGTTCTCGGTCAATTCTGGCTCCTTTCACGTGTTTTTTTTTCAGCGCTACCAATGTGGCACCCGTATTTGCCTGAACGTGAACGCCAAAATATACTACGATCAATGTAATTCTACTTTCAACGTGTTCAACCGCCTAAATCATTCTTTATAGAAATAAATTGGCTCAAACAGACCCGGAAGCAGCCGCCAAAGCGCTCTTCAACACCTGGCCGTACCTCCCAAAAGCGGGTCTGTGCTACGTTCAGTGTAGCATCAACGACCCAGCATACAGCTCAATCGCAACCGTGCCACCCGATGTCGAAATCGATTACATCGACATCAAAATCGGGGAAACGAAGGAGATCGTCCAACGTTGTGCTGACTACGAGGCTAAATGCAAGGGCAAGCATTTCGCTTAGGTTTTTTACTACGCCACATCAGACTGCAAACTATTAGTCGAGCAAACTTTTTTTCTCTATTAAATATGGTAGTTAGAATACATTAGAACATTTGGTTCATCTTTCGTTGGCCGCTGCCAAACACATGCCCACACCGTGCATCAGGTGTTATGTGCGTCACCGAGAGCACTTTTCTGAGCACGAAGTCGGCGGGCTTGAAGGAGTCGTGGCCATAATTGAGATGTGGTTAATCCGTATGGGTTAGGGCCGCCGCATAGCACAGCAGAAACTCGAACTTCTCTAAGTACTACAGAAGATTTGACATTTCTAAAAAAGCCCAGCCCAACACTGGCAACAGGTCGTTGCATTAAATCACGTGACAAGTCGCGTTTTAATCACCTTTGCCAAACATATACCAACATACCATTTTAAATCGTAATTTCCAGAGACTAGCTTATCCGGAATCGGAGTCTGGACTGCCTTTTCTCAACTTTCAACCAATTCCACTACTGTAAGCTGTATCTTCACGAATTCTGACCTGTTGATTTTCTCCACCTTAGCAAGGCAGCACCGTTAAATGAGTGACCACGATTGACAGAGAATTCTGCAATCGATGTAAACATGTTCAATTGCACTAATTCAATTTTTTTCATCGATAAATTAGCCCAACGGGACCTGGAGCCTGTGGAGGCAGCCGCTGAAGTGCTGTCAATACACAGCCATGCCTCCAAAAGTTAGCTTGTGCTATGTACAATCCAGCATTAACAAAGCCGTGTATCACTCTATTGAAGTCCATTCTGACCTCTCCTTCCAGTGTCGAAATGGATGGATATTGTCCAATGCCGGCCCATTACAGGGAAAAAATGCAAGGTAAAGCATTTTTCTTGGGCCTTTCATTACACCACTACAAACTGAAAGCTACTGGGTGAGCAAAATTTCCCTTTTACAAATGTAGTCATAAGAATAACATTAGACTGGAACATTTTTCGATAGCCGCTGTGAAGCGCACACAAACACCATGCATTGCAATGGAGGGGTGGTGTCAAATATTGGATATAGTGAGAGTAAAGGGTTTGCATGATTGAACACATCCAAACATGTTGGCCATTTCAGAGGGACTCGGACTCGAGTTGTAAACGGCGTGGCAAATTCCGGACCAAGTTTCGAATCTAGGGGCCGATATAGTCAAGATTTGTGTGCCGAATGGATTCTAGAATAATGAGAAGAGATGTCGAGTATGGACGAGGATGAGAATCCGAGTAAGGGCATCAAGCCGTCCCGTAATTTTACGGGACTACGTGGCGTAAATATGGTTACACCCGCGTCCTGGCAGTGTCAACGAAGTTCCCATACGGCACGGGAAGGGTATGGCTCGACCCGTTTACGTGGGGCCGTAACCGTCCGTTCACACGTAAATTACGGCTTCCTATAATAGACATCAAAGCAACATTCTGGTGATGCCGAATCGTTGCCGTCACTTCATCGAGCATCTTGCCAAAGTTTGCCGAGCGGCCACTGCGCAGCGCCGTCTCGGCCGACGTCAGCTATTAGTGATCCAGAGCTTCCCGACCCCGCCGCCTGACGGGCCGATGTCTCTGGCCTAAGCTATGCAAACAATTTGGGTCAGCAAAAAGAGAACCAGCAGACACAGAAGGACTCTGAATCAGATTACCCAAGAGTGAGAACAGACTCCGAGTCGAAACTCAGGAGTGCTCCGAGTCAGAATAGAGATGCCACTCACCGATAGGAGTCGCACCAGAAGCACCCATCATAGGTAGACGACAACCAGGGCACAGAGAAAAGTGGCCATGATCCACAACCATCAGCAAAAAAAAGGAGTCGGAAAGACGTGGTTGGAGAGCGAGGCTGGTCCTGGATCAAGAGAAAGAGGCAGACTCCTGCTCTCCGAAGATCCACTCGGCATAAAAACCCTTCAATCACTCGTGCCTTACCATTACAGAACGTCTATACCGAATTTTTATGAGCAGCAAATTGACGTCGCGGAGACACTTTTTTTTTTGGTCGCGGCCGTGGCTGATGTCGAGTTGCCGAGAAACACAGGAGCTCGAGTCACCAAAAAAACAAACTCCAGAATACCCCTGATTATATTTTCAGAGTCTTCGGAACAAATTTCCCAAACGGCTTGAACCACGTTTGAAAGCGAAGGAGACAAACAGGTTCCAACAGAGGCACGGACATCGGAAAATGACAGGCACCACGATCGGACTCTGTTCTTGACCCAGCAAATGTACTGTGAAATGACCGATGAAGCCCGCTTCGCGGCAGAGCCCGCTATATGGTGTCTTCCAAACTTAGAGAATACCACGAATATATATTCGCGAATATGAATATTCACCAAAACCTCAAAACTGATATTCGCATTCGTACGAATATTGATGGCAAATATTCGTTGCTTAGTCAGCAATATTCGCAAATATTCGTGAATATGAATACTCAGCAAATACATTGAGAACTCCGGGGTTTAGCAGCCGCCAATGAGTTGCTGAGAGCACTTTTATGCTATCTTGTGAGTTTAAACATTGTCAAAGACTCATACAAGCCCTTGTCTTGCATGTTCAACCATTTGATTGACCATCACACTTGCCGTGTTCAACCTGTCAAGCAGTTGTCAAAGTAAAGATGTCTCTATAGTGGTTGGTTTGTATATGAATTAGAGATCTAGTTGGTGTAAATGAAGTATGTTCTGGTTCCAGAGAGGAGATGTGTTAAACAGACCCAAATTTACCATGCTTGATTGAAACTTTGGCTGTGTATTACAGCTGCGAATATTCGCGAATATCAACTTTCCTGAAAACTGATATTCGCATTCGCACGAATAGCACAGCCACAGCCATTCGCGAATATAAGTATTTGTTATTCGCGAATGTATACTCGCGAATATTCGCGATATCTGGTATTCGTGGTATTCTCTATCCAAACTTGTGGCCAACGTGGCATTGAAAAGCAAGGGCACACTTCTTTCCCCTTGGCCATTGGGGTGTTGTCAGCGATACTCAGACCAGGTAAGTTTAGTTGTAAGGAGGTCGCTCAAATGGCTTTTCTGAGTCTGAGTCTGAATAGGAAATGTAGAAAAATGTGGTTTATGAAAAAATCTAAACATAAATTCAACATAGGATGGCAACATGGACAATAGCAGTAAGATCAACCCATGCGGCGCTGGGTGGCTCGCAGTGAACAGTATTCAATTCGACTTGTCGAAGTTGAGTCCAAGTTTCGTCACAATTATACTCTTGTTCAACCACGGTGAGGTGTGACGGGGACAGAGTAGGAAGTTTGTCGCAGCCCCCAGAGCATTGTAAGAAAATGGGAGACGTGGCAGGATATTTTGGTGACTCTCTGTTCACTATGCACAGAAGGGTATCAAGGAGCGTGTTGAGCCTATACACGCCAGAATCAACTTTTACAACTCAACCTAGCCATGGAACTGGCATTTGACTGGCATAGATGAGGGCAATCCAAAGCTGGGAGATGTTCACTTTGCTGAAATTTCAGCCTCGGAGGGAATTGGCATGGTAATAAGCCTCAAAGCCAACAATCCGAGCGGAGAATGGTCGTGTGGTGGGCCGACGCAAAGGAGGATCAATCAGAGGATGATGTGCTGATTTTATCAGTGCCGAGGCGAGCCGAACCTGCCAAAAAAAGGCAGGGTATAACCATAAAGAATCGTATGAAACGCCAATGAGTTCATTTTTGAGTTCCCCCCAAAAAAACCACTATATACATAGCGGGAATCACTTATTTGAAGTGGTGGAAGCCGCAACCCCGCTGCAAAGTGTTCCTAATTTACTCATGAATGAGCGAGGAGATTAGCGAGGCAGCGAATTCCGGCTTCGAGCCGGGATCCCCAAGAAGATATGTATAAACGGGATCATCGGCTACATACATATCGTGTGTAACTACACAGGGGCTAAGCTACGAGGAATGCGGGCGGGTGGGTACAGCAAAAATCAGCTGCGAAAGAGAGAGCGACAATGCGAGAAGAGCTGCAGGACCCCTGTCTGTTCAGCTCTTTTGTACCGCTCGGAGCTTGCACAGGGATGCGGCTAATTTATGCCCCGCACACGATCGACCTAATGAATAGTCAGTGTCTCACGCAGCTGGGCTGCGTGGAGACGTCCCTGGCCAGGAGTGACAAGTAGGGCATAGCAGGCATCCCATGTTTTGTGAAGGGTGCCCGGCGCCGCGACATCAGGATCCTGCAACGAGGGGAGGAGAGAAAAAGATGCCATTCAAACTGTGTGATATTAGACTATAGTAAAACAACTTGAAAACTCACCTTGACATCTCAAATCACAAAGGCCGGGTCCGGTCAGTATCAGTCAAGTGCAGCGTACTTGAGAGGATTTCGAGAAGTAGGATTCAAGTTTAGATCTCTTTTCCATCAACTTCCGAAGCCACAAATGTATTCTCTCAGCAGAAACATTCTCTCCTCTATGTAGTCAGTGATGTAACAGTGAAAAGGGTAGTCGGATTCGGGCAGTGTGTGCTTTTTGATTCCCGTTCACATTAATAATGTCTGTTGGGCCAAACACGGCTGATGTTACTGTGGGGTTTGAGATCGGGCCGAATCGAATTTCAGGCATGTATCTCGCTTGATCTCCAACAGGATAGCCAGATGAAACATCTTGCCGCGGACCTCCGAGTTGGTAGGAAGGGACCGGACAGGGCGGACACACCTGCTGCAGTTGGGTACCTCCCCTCAAGGTGTGCTTCAAGTTGTCCATTGGATTTGGACTCAGCTCATCATATATCCATATTTCGCTTTCTCTGCTGTTTTAAAATTAAGGCTGTGTTCCCCTCCACTGCAAGACTGACGGAGGATTGCGAGATAGCCTAGTTTGAATTCCTTCTTACAAATATTGGGTGTGAGAGGAGGGACACGGTGAGGTCTATAACGACTTGGTTGCGTCGGGTGCGGCTGCTGCCAGTTATGAAACAATTGCGTGCATATAAAGTACTTAGGTAACGCCCGTTAGACTCAGGGTCATTTCCGACAGATCTACAGAGAGGAGAGGAGATAATCTAAATCTGAATGCCTAAGGGGCCAATTTTGGCTTCTTTAGTCACTGATGGCCGGAGAGAAATCGGCTCAACGCTCGAACTTCAACCTCAACCTAAGTAACTTCGGAGAAGTTCGGACCGGGTCTCATGATGCCGGTGTTACCCGGCCGATCTCCGAGCTTTCTCAAACAACGACAATCAAGATGAAGATGACGACGCTCAAGTTCTTGCGTTCTTGCTGGATTCTCTCTCGCTGGGGTTATCTGCACAATGTCTGGATCTCCACATTGATTCAGACTCGGCCCTCGTTGACGAGGACAATGTGCTGGCCTCGGTTTCTGGCTTGATTTCTTTGCCACCCAAGTCCCACCGCTACCGAATTGCTATACATCTCCGCCGTCCTGCGGAGACACGAACAAGTATAGCCCGATTTAGATTCTTTCTCTTCCTATGGCAGGGGGGCCATTGATTTATGGTAGCTTCTGTATACTGCCACCTGGATACCAAAACAAGTTCGACCGTGTCCATGGCCACTGGCCACTCGATGTCTCTGATCCGCGAGTCCCGACTGATCGTATCGTTATGCCAGACGCGAAGTCAACGCCAAGTCAACATCATTCGGAGGCTTTTCCGGAGCACCCCATTCTGGCCCCTCAGCTTTCTCTGTCCAGCCTTCTTGATGTTTCAATGTTTGCAATTTCTATGATGATCCGACTCGCTCTCTGCTCCCACGCATCTTCGTCTTCCCCTTGCTTCCGATTCTACCATCGTTGTGAACCTTCTTTCTCTCGTCAACCCCCCCCTCTTATGCTGCCTTCTCAATGTCGCGCTCCTCAATTTCATTGATTCCTACGTTGTCGCTTATTTTTTTAATCTCTTTCCCTGACTTCCGGTCTGCTCCGTAATACCCATGTCCGCATTTCTTGTCGCTCTATTTCCTCCAGAAATTGCCACTCACACTTCCATACTCTGTTCGCCAATCGCTCTCCCTTTGTTTCTCGAAATCCGACGTCGCACTAATCCTTTTTTTTTTTTTGGTGATGCCAGTCTGATTATGCGGATACGCGGGTGACGCTCCCCGATAAAGCAGCTTCAGCAATGTGTGCCGCCCTAAACGAATCTCGCCCCCCTCTTCGACACTGATGATGCGTGAAACAGCCTTGAGGTGGACTCAAGGACACAATTGCAATTGGGAGTTGACCTCCTGTTGGATGTGTCTGCGCATTGGTGAGCAATCCCACATCTCGACGCCTTGTCACGAAGTCTGGCGCACCACTCACACTCGAATTCACCCTGGGATTTTAGGCCCCTGCCCGGGCTTGCGCGGTTGCGGGTGGACTGCAGAGCCAAAAGCGGTGGAACTTGGTCATTGGACAAGCGATATCTCTTTCGTGCCCTAAACACTCTTCTCAAACTTCCTCTCGAACCACCCTAGGTACGACTCGATGGTGAGGAACGCATCCGCGGCATGTTTCTAACCTAAATGCTCGCCGTTTTCCCCCAAAGGATTTCTATCCCTACGCCCTGAGTCGAGCTTCATTTACTGTGTCCTGACAACTCAGCGGCAGCCAAAAATGGCCATGCCGAGTGATCGTGGCCGAGTATCTGGCACGGCTTGCCACCAATCATAATTAAAACTATTATTCTGAGCCGGCGCGGCAACGTAGCCTAGATTTATCATGATCATCTCTGATTTTGTAGGCGCAGAGCCACTACTCTCTTACAAGGCAGTAGCTCTCATGAGGTCATAAACAGTACAATGCATGTCGTGGCCTTGTTTCGTTGTGTACTTATATACAGAACGCACGTTTCTTGTTCCAATTTCCAACCACCTCCAGCTCCTCAATAATTGGGATTTGCGTTCACCAACCTTCCCGAATTTGTTTCGCGTCAGCCTTTTCTTCTCTCTGTCCTATCCAGATGATCTTGCCATGTCTGTCCTTCAGCGGCTCTGGCTGATTATCCCAGGTCCTCCGGCAGCTTGGTGAGCGCCCGGCTATGATTGCTGCGACAGCTGGTACAAAGCAGACATAGAGCTATTGAAGCCCCTTTTGGGACTCCATTTATGACAGCCGGAACCTACGAGCCTTCCTGTCCAAACACCTTGACAACTTAATGCACTCCCCGGCAACATTCAGCGATCATTCTCACCGCGCAATTCGGGGTTTCGCCGGATGTTTAAAGGATGGCTACCCTGATCCCCTCAAGATCATCCCGGGAGGTTGATTCCCAACAGGTGCTACCGGTCTCTAAATTATCTGCTAGGAGTTGACTTGACCTACAGCCACCGCAGGCTTTTGATGTAGAAGGCCGTGCCTATTGCTTGTTTCCCTGTATACAATCCAACTTAGTGCATCCCTTGGTTATCCAGTAGAGCCGGCGGTAATGGATCACCGTCGGTATGTGCATCTTACAAGCATTACCACTCGTCCCTGTAAATCTGTGCCCGGCGTCATTCAAGGACCATGTATTGTTATGGGTGAACCATTTCTATCCAGTGAGATAAGATACTTCCTCAAAAAATGCCTATAGAAGAATGCTGTATACAATGAGATAGTATAGAATGGGTATCAAGTTCAGAATTCTTCTGAAGTCAAAACAATGTTCATTTCAGCCAACGTTGGTTCTGGGGGACCAATGTCAGCTTGGGCCCAGACAAGGCTTCGAAGCAACCTCGAAGCCATGGCGAGCAGACATAGGAGTTGATTGGCCCAGATTCATGTAGTGTACAGTATGTGCTGCATGAAAGAGATGAGGAAGGAATGAATATGCATGAGGAATAAAAAGGGGATGGATAGGGGATTATCGAGTGCCCATATTTAGGTCCTGTATTTTTACGGACAGACGGCCCGTGAAAACGGGTACGTCCCCGTACCGTCGCAAGGCTTGACGCACTCTCGGATGGTACTGGGACGTGACGGGGCAACCCGTAAACGTAGCGCCCGTAACTGTCTGTTTACGCATAAAATATGTTGGCAAATCAGCATCCTAAGGATCACGATTAGCGACTCGGATCGTACGGAACACCTTGCCGACCATCGCGGAACCACCGTGGGGCAGTGCCGGTATTCGTGCCGCCATATATCAGTGATCCCGCGCCGTCCGATGAAGCTTGCCGAACCTGCCGATAGCTCTGATCTTATTTGAGGACTTGAATACGACTGATTTTGGTGCGTGTGAGACCGGGCACATACTTTTCTGCAGTGCGAGGATGATTGGGACCATTTTAGCCCATGTTAGCCCTGAAATTGTTCAAAACTCCCTTTGGATTGGCAAAAGTTGTAAATACGGCGTAAACGGAGGGTACGTACGGGACCCGTCCCATTTGGTTCATCGTACCTGGTGCTGACGGATGGCTGAGGGTGTTGCATAAAAAAATATGCCATAATTGTTACGCCCGTGGGCATCATGCGTACGGTTTGATGCCCTACCCATATTGCAGGACGGTGAAGCATGTGATCAGTTTGTTACAGGAAATCCCCGTACTACAGGACTGCGGAGTATGCGATTGAATTATGCAAGAGGACGAGCCTAATCCTGGGAAAATACAAGCGCATGATGCAAGTGTATACTAAAGAGCACGGATTTCCAAAACCCGTCAGCCTTGTGGTGAAGGGGAAAAGAATCAAAGGATGGTCAGACTGAGGTTCGAACCGATGCCAGCCGAAAAAAATTATTTACGTAAGAAACACAGCCATAAACATAGCCACAACATAGCCACTATGGGCATTAGAACGGTCAAAAAAAATCACAAAAAATGTAGTGAAAGTGGCGATACAAACTAATGGAATTAAGCACAGCCACTATTTTCAATAACTTGGAAAAGTTGTGACCAAATTTGAAGCGATATGGAAAACGTGGGATTTGTTTTAATGGCCCTGGTGCTTTTACATGACAGCTGAGGGCTCTGCATGTCGATACAAACAAATGTACATTAACCTCGGCACAATGGGCCGATATTTCACACCAAAACAGTATTTCGACCACTGTACAACCATTTCAGGCCGGATTTTAACGGGGTCTGGCCGTTGGCAATATATTATTTTGGGGTCTCTTTAGGGCATATCTACAAGTATTTCTGAGGTCACCTCGTTGCCGGATTTTATCTGTGGGTCCTATACCACGTGAACGATGTAATTGAATCCAACAAAAACACCCACTTCTCAGACACAATGCTCTGGTATATTCTGGTCCCAGGTTAGCGTGATACTCGTTGAGTGCTCGTCCTGTGGTGTTTTAAAGAAACTCCACGACTCACATTCGTTATACAAGTCCCCGTCCCCGTAGGCAACGCGATTCAATATGCATATATATTGTCACGTGATGGAAACATGGGCATATCGAGAATCGAACGCACCTACTCCCGAGTCAATCGGTCAAGAAATGAGCAAGAAATGAGCGCGACAAGAGGGAGGGATCAAATTTGCTCTTATTTACTCAAATTTGGCTAGTGCCATTAGATCTGCAAAGAGCTGTAAATACCAAAAGTATCTTCCATGAGCAGAGGGTATTGATACATGGCAATGATATTGTGAGGGATGGTTGTTGCTCGGTTCAGTTGCCTACTCGGTGTCACCAAAAGTCTGGACATGTAAATCCGGTGTTTTCCGATGAGAATTACAGCTCTTTGCGGTACAACAGGCGCGGTCCGTTTTTTTCTGTTTTGGCAAGTTTTCACGAGAACAGCTGCCCTGAGCTCAATTCTCAACCGTTTGCCCTAAAAATAGGCTCATTCGATTCGCATTGAAATTCCACAGCGAATGGAATACCGGTATTTTTGATCCTTTTAAATAATAGAATTTCTTCCAGAAAAACTTGGTTTTGAGTAGGACGCCTGTAGCAGTTGGAATACTGCCCCGATTGGCCTAATCTTTGGATATGCTATACATCTGATGTGACCCTAGCCAATGTGGGTGTTTACGGAGCTTAATGTACTCAAAATTCCATGGACAGCTCTACCTATGGTAGTGTCTGGATATCTACTTCGCTAAAGTGTGCGCTAGATCCCAATCACTCAGTATGTAATATAAATAAACACACTGTTGGCTAGAGCCACATCAGATGTATAGCATATCCAAAGATTAGGCCAATTGGGGCAGTATTCTGAGTGCTACGGGTGTCCTACTCAATACCAAGTTTTTCCGGAAGAAATTCTATTATGTAAAAGGATCAAAAATACCGGTATTCCATTCGCTGTGGAATTTCAATGCGAATCGAATGAGCCTATTTTTAGGGCAAACGGTTGAGAATTGAGCTCAGGGCAGCTGTTCTCGTGAAAACTTGCCAAAACAGAAAAAAACGGACCGCGCCTGTTGTACTGCAAAGAGCTGTAAGCTTTTTTGCCGGAGGGTAACTGACCTTACCAGGGCAATTCAAGGCACTGCTTGAGCTATGTCCTTGAAGACACATTTGCAAATTTCCGCTGCTATTGAGATTGACGCCGACTGCTGGAGCAGTGAGATTCTGGGAGTACCAATGAAAGTATTCTCGCTTATAGTCGAGTGAAATATCTGGAGTAGGCAAAGAATGAACAACGAGTATGAGGCACAAGACAAAATGGAGTACGTTGGACATCAAGGTGATTGGCTCAGCCGAGATACTTGACCCAATATCGCCCCCTCTTATACGCCCACCTCTTGGGCACGACACCCAGAATTTCCAACGCTGACTTATTTTCCAAACCCGAGGTGAGTCCGGGGCCCGAGTACATTGCGCACGGACCAGGTATTTGTTTGGTCTTTCGGGCCCCGAGCTTTGGCCCGGTTTTCTATATAAACTGTGAACGAATGCATGGACAATTGTGCCATTCGGGACCCGGATTAGTGGACCGTCCGCAACCTGGCCAGTTGCGTTCAGCTCATGTATCCGGTTCTGGTGGTACCCGATCCGAACTCTGGATTATTGGATTGATCACAACCCAGCCAGTTGTGCTGATTCATGTATCCGCTTCTCGGTGGAAAGCGTTGGGCTCTAGGATTGAGGGGCCGCAACCCTTCAGTTGTACCTTGGTCGTTCGTCATCGTTCGTTGGTTCCGGGTTATCTTTACTCCCCTTTCTTCCATCCTTCATACTTACGCGTAACAATTTACTTCCGATCTGGACAACATTCTGAAATTGTCAACATTTACGGCGCTGGGTTTGCGAAATGTGGTCCCACCCGACGGTGAGAATATTCATTCTTACATTCAGAAGCACTGCCCTCACGTTCAAATTTCTATCGCATCCATTTCGTCGCGCAAAATGTCCAAGTAAGGCTCTTCAACTGTCAACACCTATCTAACTCATGGGACCGTCTGGATCATCACCAGGCCCCAACGATATTGTTCTATCACCTTTTGTGTTTTGCTCGAGTGTGCCGTGTGGGACAGCGTAGGTAAACCTGATGACGTTCCCGCCAGGGGTTTTCTTCTCATGGAACAGTTGACCGATTATATTTAGGGACCGCTCGTATAAGTTACAGCCATCCAAGTCAAATCTCTTGGTTCTGCGGAGCGATTCTTGTATTCCTCTCGTTTCATACATGACTGACTGATTCATTATTTCTCGCATTCTTATCACCCCAGGCAAGTCAAGTCATATTCCTTTCTCCAATCTTTCGGGGAGAAAGCGCTCTTCTATGACGGGTCTGAGGGGAGTAGCTAACCCCGAGGAGGATTCCTATCGCATTTCTCTCCTTTGATTGTGCTCCGATCTTATTTTAAATAAATCACTGACTGATCTATTTGTTTTATTCCAAGGCTAACTCGGCGAGACAAATAGAGCCATTCATTTACTCCAGGCAAGTGATCTTCCTTTCCTCTGTTTGTTTGTCGGGGCTCCATCACGGGTCTGGGGGGCGTAGCTAACCCCGATGAGGATTGGGGCTACCAGGGGGAGAGATCACGCCTCTCTCCATCAAACTGGCCCAGGACGTGTCTGGAATCCTTGTTCTCGCACCTGTGTTTCGGATGGTGCTCTGGCACCCGTGCATTTTGTACGTAAAACTGCATTTGCCGTGCAAAGGGACGACATGCGACAGCTCAGTGTGTACCGGTGGACAACGGGGATTTTTACCTGGGAGGAAAGAACTCTTCCCACACACTAGCACACTCTGCTGGTGGTCAGGTCCCACAGGGTTCTAACTGAGTGTCCTGTCATATAAGCGGCCAGCCAGTCCACACTCTGCCAGCGTCTTGCATGATCTAACCCCTGGAATCGGTTTGTGTTCGGTCAGTATCTTGTAGATTCCTGTACGGATAACCACCCATACAGTACTACATGTATACTTTCCGTAAACTCGTCGTTCATGTTGTGGACCTGATGAGTATAATATATCCCCCCCGAAAAAAAAACTTCTTTTTGTGAGCACTTTGGCTGAATAGAGTCTCAAGATGTATATTTCCATGTGTCGGGTATTTGACTGGTTTCCACTGACGAGGTTGACCGCAATACAAGCCTCCGGTCACGCATGTCACATTTTGTGACATGCCCCAGAAAAAGAACAAAATAATCCTTCCTGCATGTATAACAGGAGTATCAGGATAGACATTGCTGGCAGACCATCTCAAAATCATGTTGCGAATCCATCGAGCCCATAAAATCAATGTTATCAAGCAGTGATTTCTTTTGTTCGGTATAAATCCGAAATGCAACTTGGTAGACATACTACACAATTCGGTTCGCCGGGGGTTAGATTTTCTGCGGGTCTTCCAGAGCACTCATTCCATATCTCCGAACCTTATTCCGCTGAAAAATCCGTACCCATTCCACTTCTGAACGAGGACGAACCAAAACATTCCCGAGGGTCGAGAACTGCCCAAATGCAGAAGAAATATTACACAACTTGATTCGCTGGGGGTTAAATTTTCTGTGGGTCTGCCAGAGCACTCATTCCATGCCTCTGAGATCTAGTGTATTGAATTCGAGTCGAACGCAAAATCGATGAATGGCACCGTGCACGAGGCCGTGGGAGTATGTTCGTTTTAGGCAATTTTAGATAAGCCGAATCGTCACATTTTTGGGTGCTAGACACAAACGAAGTAAACTTCTGTTTGTGAATCACAAAAAGTAACCGGAATGGGCGTACCGCTCGAGAAATCAGGTGGAGTTGGAATGCGCACTAACCACTCAACCAGAAATGAATGATCAGCAACGCAGAGAGCAGAATGCCCTGCGCGATGTGCCGGATCCATACGACGACGATGACACCGGGTACGGCGCCTACGAGGACAACGTGCTTTGCGGACGTACCGCCGTCATCAGCCACGCCGGCGAAGCTATGACCGACGGTGCAGTAGAAGATGCGGACCAAAGTCTGCTGGCACAATTGCGCGCACACCACGAGTACATAGGCCAGCCTTGCCGTCCTGTATTCCTCCCCTAATCTGTATCTATCTACGGCCAGCTCTTTCCTCGGATGCGTGCGCGAGACACCCGCCAGCGATCGAATCGCACTCAAATTCTTGTGGACGCGTTTGCAGCGCAGATGGGGCCCATGACCGACGCCTACTTGGATTGGTCCCTCGCAATGGCGGAGGGGGGTCTCGGCTCGGCATACACGCAGCCGGAGGATGGGGTTCTGCAGGATAAGCGCCGGGTTTTTGTGGTGGATCTTTTCTGTGAGTATCCTCCCTCACACTCTTCCTTATGCTGACTTTTTTCTTTCTTTTGTAACAGCGGCATACTACGCGGACGTCCCCGTATGGATAGGGGGATCTGCGGCAAAGACGGTGAGAAGCGTGGCGCGGCGGACGTTCAGGTCGATCGGTGCGGGCTGGACGCCGGAGGAAGAAAGGGTGATACGCGAAAATGAAGCAAAAGCGGCGGGCACGGGAGTCGGCGCGAGAAAGTCCGTGTACAACAGCGTAAGAATCTGGGTCGTGGCCGAGCTCATGTCACGAGTGAAGCGGCCACAGTGAAAGAGTTTGCAATTGGATATATGTTCAGGAATAAGCAAAGAATGGTTGTGAGAGGGCATGGCATGCACCTAGGTCAGCCCAATCCTGTCCAAAATCCCGCCTGTTGTCACGGGGAGTGCCAATTCTCTTTTTGCGTCCTCGACGGCGGTGATCGTGCAACTAAATGAGCCAAATCCACAGCGTAAGGCCACAGAGAAGCTTGAGGGATGTCCTGGAGTTCGCGAGATGGTGCAGCATAGCGGCAGAGGGAGCAGGACGCCAGCGAAGCAAATGTAACCTGGAGCTACGGCGGAGCCGAAGCCGAGCCGGCTCGGCACTGAAGCCGAAGTCATATGTCGGGGTTTTAGCTGCAGCCGTGTGCAACCCCGAAAATTTGCCAAAATATACCTTTCGGGCGGAGATGTTTGATCCGTTATGCGGACGAAATGGCCCCAAAAAGAGACGTTGTGATCCTAGGGATTCGGTGCAAAAGGACGAGGATGGAAACGGCCAAAATCGGGAAAATTGGATCGGACCTCTTTTGGTATATGCCACTTGCCTCATCTCACCGGATATTACGGCTGAACAGCAGAAAGCCTTGGAAGAGATGATTCTTCGCAACAATCTTGCATTCGGCGTGGATGGAAGACTGGGTAACTACGAAGGTCAGGTTGAAATCCTGTTGAAGCCTGGAACTGAACCAGTTTCCTTACCACCATTTCCAGTCTCCCCTGCTAATCGCGAAGTCATCGATAAGCAGATGGACTCGTGGATTCAATTAGGCGTAATTCAACCGTCGAAGAATCCGTGGGCGGCACCTGTCTTCATAGTTTACTGCAACGCGAAGCCCCGGATGGTAATTGACCTACGCAAACTCAACGAGATGGTTATCGCTGATGAGTTCCCGCTACCCCACCAGGAGGATATCCTTCAAGCTCTTTCTGGTGCTCAATGGCTTACGACTCTTGATGCACTCTCTGGTTTTACGCAGCTGACCATGAGCCCTGCTTCTGCTGAGAAACTCGCTTTCCGGACACATCAGGGCCTTTGGCAGAGCGCCCCAATTGGCAGTGTCAGCGGCGGCGGCGTTCCTTCAATGTGAGGATTAGCCTCACAGCGGATGAAGAACGACGACGCAATGATAGTCTTCATGAGATGTTTATGGTAGCCAGTGTGAACACGGTATACAGTTGTGCCATAGACTACTTCGGAGATGATCTGAGCAGACATCGGTATCTGGTTGGTGACGCCGGGACCCAATCCACCTCGTAAAAGGACTTGACAGAGTGGGTCGGCTAGCAACAATCAATGGAGGGGCAAAATCACAAATACTCTGGCTTACGCAGGATGGCAGGCAAAGCCGGATTCGCGTCGTCGAAGGTCGGTATGACCGCGCGGGATCGGTGGTAAGAGAAGTCGGTCCGAGGAGCGAGGATTTTGTTCGCCGAATCGTCGGACTGAGTTGGAATTCAAGATCGAGAAGATATCTATATGGAGAAGGCACACCTCATTGTCCGAATGGTCACCGTCGGCGACGGATCGGTAGGTATTGAATCGACGGGATGGTTATTATATGGTCGATCCCTAATCCGGGTGCGAATGCTGTCGGAAAGTTCATCCGGATCCACGTAGTAGGAGAAGGGATAGAACCTCAGTTCATTGCTGTCCTTTTTCAAGTGAGATACTGTAGAGTAGAAGGAAAATGGGCAACATTGATTGGATACCTGGTAAAGGTAGAAGACACTGGGAATTGCCGAGGAAATGTCGAAAAGTGGAAATCAAAAGTTTGTCAAGCGTGGACTTGTTGGCAACGGTACACGAGGTACACAATCCGCATGTGATCGTGGGACTTTGTTTTTTTGATCGATTTTTTTCAGACGGCATCTACCATGGATGCATTATCGATCTTGTATATCCTCTCCCCCTCGGGTTCACAAGAGAGTGGACCCATCGATTTACCGGACTGGGCTCCAGCATGTTTCAGACCAGATGTCATCGACCCTATTCTCGCGAACCCGGCTACGAGCGGATACATATTCGAGAAGTGGGAGGGGATGAACGATTACGTCGACGAACAAAGGCGCAACCTTCCGGGTAGAGAGTCGTGGAAGGTAGTTTTGGTCCAGGAAATGGTCAGTACTGTGCTCCGCACAACTGTTCCCCCCCTGAACTTCATTTCAGCTCAATATGGCGATCCGATGGAGTATGAAGCGCAAGTTACCATCATTTCGTTCAGTGATTTCCGTTCCCTCTGTTTGGGTATAATGAAGAAGCTAGAGGAGAATGCGGCCCAATACGACCTCGTTTTTGGAGGTGCGGAATACACTATCGATGGCGTCGAGTGAGCGTTGGATGAAATATCGACGAGGTTAGTTATGTTTCTAACATGAGATTAGGGAGGGCCATTTGAAGATGCCAAGACGGAACGGCTCTACATCGAGCGAATGACGAACCTGTGTCGAGTAACGACTGTATGGCCTTGCCCAGAATCCTCTTGGGCGGCCCGCTTTAAGTTTGAAGCGGTGAAGGAGCTTGATTGGATTGCTGAGGCCGTCACACGTTCCAATCGCCCCCGCGGATACGGCAGCCAAGGCTGCCACTCTCCTGCCGACGTCGCCATCGCTTCTTGTCTCCTTAACCACGTGCAGGCGCCGTATCAACGAGCACATTCGACAACGTTGGTCCGCCTTGTGGGACACCTCTAAAACCGGTCGCGCACTTCGACAAGTCAACAAATCCCCCCCGTTTCTCATCCTGCGCTCGCCGTACGATTCGGACCTCCCCAGGGCAGTGATATCCATCATCTCGCAGCTCCGCACAGACTTCTCGGCTCTCAATGCCCGCAGATTCAAGCTCAGACAGACTGACTCTCCGCGCTGTGATGCCTGCGGAGCTTCCGCCAAAACTCGTGCCCACTTCCTGCTCCACTGCCCCGCATGGGATCCGTTCCGTCCCGCCCTTCAGCTGGCCTCCTATGGCGCTGGCATACACGGAATTGATGTCCCCTCGCTTCTCTCCCACCCTAAACTAGGCGCGAACAGTTGTTGCTTTCCGAATGAGCGGCGCGATTGTTGCCAACATTAAACTGAGCGGCGCAATGGCCACAGCGGGGATCTGCCAAGTCGTCACCCAGAGATTCGTGCCTGTTGAGCTCATCTAAGAAGAAGCTCTTCAATGGCCTCCACTTCGACATTGGATCGCGCTGCCGCCATAATCAGCCATCAGTTGTCATTGAAGAGTGTTTTCTCTTACCGTGCCCGCATACTGTTTGCGTTTCCCCAGGACACCCACCGCATCATTCTCGGGCTCTGCTGGTTCAGTTATAACCTCTGAGTCAAACCCCTCGCCCTCCACTGGGATCCACAGGGCAAAAGAGTCGGCGAGTTCCGACGGCTGGACACGGCGCTTTTTGTGTGCGACATTCAGCAACTCTTCTTGCCACCGTCGGCCGTCGTCCGAAAAATAGATTCCACGGTCTGCAGCTAGTCCAGAGTTGCCTGAAGACGCATCTTCCGTGTCAATGTCCACGCCGCCCCTGATCCCTGGGCGTCCACCGGGATTCATAGTGGGATACTGGGTCGGGGTCGGGCCGTTCAAGACCAAGGTGAGAAATTGACCCGGAAATCACGCGCCGACTCTGAGCTCCTCAAACCGCATTCCGCAAATCCGATTTCATTGCACGATGGTAAGATGATGAGATGTGTGAAAGAAAAAGGACGGTCCAACCAAAAGCCACCGGCCCGATCAATTCTTTGTGCCGAGGAGCCGAGCTCCCCATTGCTGGAGAGCTCATCCACCAAATTTGGTACTCTAATCGCTATCCTCTACGATTACGCGACGCGGGGGCTTCGGAAACACCATCCCATCCCAACTATAATCGACTACGCTCTTGTTGTTCCACTCCGGGTATGCATCCGCCAAACCAGCCTCCTCCGCGTACTGGCGAAATGGGGCGCGATGCATGGGTGTCACGCACTCGGGGCATGTCCATTTTTTCTCTAGCCACAGGCGAATGCACGCGTAACAGTGACTGTGGCCGCACAGGTATCTTGAAAATCTCGATCAGTTCAAGAAATCTTTCACGAAACCAAATGACATACGAGACTGGATGCGACTTGACGAGGTGGCAAAAAACGCATTTGTGGTGAATCTTGACAGGCAGCTGCTCCGTTGGTAAAACCCCGTCCTTGTAGAGGTCTGTCAGCCGGAGGGCTTGTGCGCATATCGGACGGCGCCCCAGAACGGCAACGGATGTCGGGGAAGGCGGCCTGATGAGCCGTGTTGCACCAAGCCCGCGTACGGCGGGCAGACGGGGCGGGGCCGGCGGCAACAGTGCCTGAAGTGCCAATTCACGTCGGGCAAGTCTCCTCTCCTCCCGCTCCTGGTCCTCTCTGTGAGCCCTCGCTTCCCACGGTCCTGGCACTGACACGGCATTCGACGGTGCCCACAGCTGAAAATAAGATGTCAGCTTGACATATTTGGGCGAGCATGGGCACACAAACCAAGGGGCGTCCTATACTGTGGCCCAATGTTGCCGGGATTGTTGACGGCGGGCTTTGGAAGATGCGGATTTTCTTTGCTGCAGGCGGCCGGGCTGAATTTTTTCTAAGGTGATAACTAGCTTCCCAAAAAATCACGACACGTACGAGGGCTATCCGGGACCAGGAACGGGTTTTTTTTCGACCCACTCGGCATTGTGGACTCAACTGGAAAGGCGCGACGAGAGTACTGAGAAGGAACACCAGAGTCCTTTATTAGAACAAAGGTGACGTCTGCGAACCCGGGAGAACTCAGCGCCGGGAGAACTCAGCGAACTAGCCAACAGCTCAATCTAACACTCACCAACTGTGCAATGGCTAGGCCGACCCACCACTGGGCACAGCAGAAGTGTGGTTTCAATCCGGATCCCACGCATTCACGCATCAAATCACAGTGCGCGGCGTGAGGCGAGTCGACAACACCAAGAAAGAACGCAACTTTTTGAACTCATCAAAGACGCCATCTTTCGACAATGTGCATGTCAAGGTCCGACGGAGGCCCCACTACATATGCGACCGCGAATCAGATTTAGGTGACACCCCACTCGTTATCCAGCAACACTCAATAGTACAGCAGGACGCCATAGAGTTGTATAACCCATCCCATATCAATGCACCTCTCCCGGTTACTTCTTTCTGTACCTTGAGGAGCCGGAACACGCAAAATATTGCTTAAATAGACTTAATCCGTGATGACATTCCGACTTCGAAAGATGTACAGTATCACACCTTCGGAATACCATACTCCGGTTGTCGATCCACACCTTATGTCGATTGGTCAAGCCTAAAAACTTCCAAAACTAGGTTCTTGGGTCTGGGTGCGCACTGATTGGCCATTTTTGAGAAACGCAAAAAATGATGGCCTCGGTGACAATTTCTCATTGGAAGATAACGCATGTGTATATGTATGTCTAAACGGAGCAACAGATACCGCCAGTTACACCTACAGCTTTGCACGGCTATGAAACAATTATATGAGTTCAGCCAGTAGAATGAGGCGGAAAGAAATACAATCTGGGCATCACGGTCATCTGCTTCCTGTGGAGAAGCTGCGAAGGGAATTGAGTCTTTTGAGAAAGATATTGATCTACGAAAAGCTTCGATCGAAGGAAGTTCCCGTCCCGCGTAGAGCTGTCGATATACTGTGAATACAATTATTCAACGCCATAGGGCCTGAATCTGGATCAAATCTAAACCCCGAATGTGGGCCACAGCACTGGTCTGAGTGTTCGAGCGTGGAGTGGAGTCATGATCCAATGGAGCCGTTGAATCCACCGGTGCGGGTTGAATGCGAGGTGAGACGTATGTATGCTCCGAATGTAGTTGATTTCGAGCATAGTTGAACGCCCAAGTAAGGTCATCTGCAACCAAATATTTGCAATATGTTGCAGCGGTCATGCCAGAGAGTTTAAGGGACACAACAACACGAAGATGTGAACCACAACAAAGTAGCGAGGTTTGTTAACTCGAATAGAATTGAAAGCCAACTTCCCAGTTGCATTGGTATGGTGTCTGAACGAGAATAGGACCGCGAGGAGCCCAGCGCATGGGATCGAGGGGAAAGTAGTTCTAGTGCGGCATCCAAATAACCCGGATCATCTTGAACAAATCCCGGACGCGAACGTCATACGAACGGAAGTATAACCACGGAACTACGACAATACGCGGCAAACGAACATCGATATGCCGGATATGAAGTCGTAGGACTGTGATGTGTCTGGAATAGGAAGAAACAAGAGCTGGAATCCGACTGAATGGGTAAGCGGTGTCCGAAAAATTGAACTCCGAATTGAACGACCAAAATTGAACCTGGTGCATTTTAAATCGAACGAACGAAGAGGGGACACCTGGCCTTCGATATCTCAGAGATGTTGCGCCCACGAGCACCAAAACTTCAAGGGAAAAAAATGGCTGTGTATATCGAAGGAAGAATGCAACACGACACGAGTGTCAAAATTTGGAAGGAGCGATAATGCAAGGAGAATGCGACACGGGCACCAAAATGCGAGGCAAAGCCTGCTGTTCAATAACTCCAGGGAGAATGTGGGTTTCGATAACGCAGGGAGAGTGCGACATGAGCGCCGAAGCCCGAAAGGATTCGGAGACTTTGAAAAGATCGGTGACAAGGCAGTACAAGCGCCGAAGTCTGAAGTTGAGCCTGGCGTTCAATAACACAGGGCGAATGTGAAGGACCTGGCTTTCGACAGCGCAGGGACAATGTGATACGGGAACCGAAATTCGAAGAAAACCGGAGAACGCTAAGAACCTACTTACCTTGTGATAGAGGGGAAGATGCAATGCAACCATCGGGATATGAAGTCAAGCCTGGCCTTCGATAGCACAGGTCGGCTGGCTTCGACAGCGTGAGCACAGTACGACTCGAGCACCGAAATTCGAAGGCAAACCAGGCTTCGATAGCTCGTGGCTCTTGCGAGTGCGGGAAGTTGTTTCCATAGCGCAGAGAGAATGTGGCCGCGGGCACTGTAATTCGAAGGCAAACCTGGCTGTCGAAAGCTCAGGGCAAATGCTATGAATCTGGCTTCCCATAGCGCGATGAACCTTGTTTCATGCGCGCAGGGGGTGTCCGGCACGTCTTTGGCGTTCGAAGCGCATCCTGAGCTACAGGGTAAATGCAAAAATCTGGCTTTCGATGGCTCAGGTAGAATGAGGCGAAGCCGGCTTCCATAACGCTGAGGCAGTGCGGTACTAGCGCCGAAGTTCGAACGAACCCCGGTTTTCGATAGCTCGGAGAGAATGCAACACAATCACCGAAATCCGAAGGGGGAGGAAAACAACCTGCGATATGGGTGCCGAATGTGAAGGGAATCCAGGTTTTCGATAACACGGGACAATGTGAACATGGCTTTCGACAGCTCAGGGTGCGACACGAGCGCTGAAATTCAAAGTGAAGCCTAACTTTCGGATAGCCAAGAAAGACTGCAACACAGGCGCCAAACGCAGAAGAAAATCCAGGTTTGTGATATCACAGTGACAATGCAAACCTGACTTGCAATAGTGCAGGGTGCGACACGAGCACTGTAAATTCAAAAGCCTGGCTTTCCGGATAGCGCAGGGAGACTGCGACACGGGCGCTGGATACGAAGGGAAACCTTGTGTTCGATAGATAATGCAGAGAGAATGCGAACCTGGCTTTCGATAGCGCAGATGCGACACGAGCACCGAAATTCAAAGTGAAGCCCGGCTTTCGAGAGTTCAGGGACAATGCGACACGAGCGCTCGAATTCGAAGAGGAAACTGGGCTTTCGATAGCCAAGCCTGAGGGAGATTACAATTGAATGAAAAAGGGGGGGATAATACACGAATAAAGAGGACGATAGGCAAAGGAATCGGGAGTCAAGGGCAAAAGACTCACCTCATGCTTGGTACGTGCTCGTCCCGACAAATCTGTGGAATCCAGCGGCATCTGGAAGTACCCAAACACAGGATATGGACAAATGATCGCAGGAATGAGCATGAAACCTCTACATCCGGAAGGGAGAAGTGAACGGCGGACGGATCCAGGCAAGCCTCCTGGTCGAAAACGAGGTGGATGCTGGAAAGAAACCGAAGAAAGGCAAAATCGAGACACATGAGAGGGCCAGTGGCTTTCGAGAGCGCAGGTAGAGTGGAACAAATCGGGCTCTTGGAAGAATGAGACAAACCCGCCTTCGATAGCACAAGAAGACTGCGACACAAGCACAGAGAGAGTTGACCCCCAAATGGCTTTCAATAGCTCAGTGGCAAATCCCGCTTTCGATAGCGCAGGGAGACTGCAGCGAACCTGGATTCGATAGCGCAGGGGAGTGCCACCGGAACACTGAAATTCGAAAGGGATTCTGGCGATCAATACCTCGGGGTGCAACACGAGCGCCGGAATAAACGTGACCTGGCTTTCGAGAGCGCACGAAACAAATCTTGGCTCTGGGGAGCAGGTGCGCCAGGAGCGCCGAAATAAGCGAAACCTAGCTTTCAATAGCTTGAGGTGCAGCACCGACGAAATAAGCGAAACTTGGCTTTCAATAGCTCAGGGTGACGAAACCGGTTTCCGATAGCTCAGGGTCCGGCACGAGCGCCGAAATAAGTGAATCCTAGCTCTCGTTAGCTCAGAGTGCGACACGAGCGCCAAAACAAACGAAACCTGGCTTTCGATAGCTCAGGCGAGATATGACTCGAAGGAGTCGTATAGGTGAGACACGAAAGACGGGGATCAGCACTGGAATGAAAACTCACCTTATACTTGCTCCAGGCTTGTCCAAACAGGAGCTTGGTGTTAGTTATCCAGAGACATCGGGAGGTAGGTGCAGCACCTGAGAGATAAGCGAAACCTGAATAGCTCAGGGCGCAGCAAGGGGAAATCGGGATTCGAAAAATGGATATAGGGTCGAAAAGTTTTTTTCGGCCTTCCCTGGACCCCCCCTCCCCCCCCTTCCTTCCATATAGGGAAGGAGGTTCCCACCCCTGACGCCGGGCCGCTCTTCCCGGTCATGTGCCGCCTCCACCGCCACCTTCCCTTTTCGGTTACCAAACTTTACCATCGTTCGCCGCAACGTTCTGCACCAGGTTGGGTACTGTGTATGGTACTAGTATTATATATTACTTGTTTACTATCCAATAAAGGTAAATTTAGTCCTCCAACTTCAACTTCAGGATGCAGCTGGTTACAAGGGTAAGCCTCCAACACCTCCAACACCTCCACTGACCTCTGGAGGGCTATACCTTACCTTAAACACCCTCTAGAGTGCAGGAAAGTTGTTTAAAACCCTTTTCTACCTCCCTAATAACATATAGGCAGAAGTTTTTTTCAGCCCTCCCCGGGACCCCCCCCCCCCCCCCCCCCCTCCCCGTATCCGAAATTTTAATCCCGATTCCCCCTTGGGGCGCAGCACGAGCGCCGAAACAAATGAAACCTGGTGAAACCTGGCTTTCGATAGCTCAGGGTGTGGCAGGAGGGCCAAATAAACAAATACTGGCTTTCGATAGCTCAGGGCGCAGACGAGCTCCGAATCAAAACGAAACCTGACTTTCTGTGGCAGGAGCGCCAAAATAAACGAATACTGGCTTTCGATAGCTCAGGGCGCAGCACGAGCGCCGAAACAAACGAAACCTGGCTTTCGATAGCTCAGGGTATGGCACGAGAATTGAAGTAAATGAATCCTGGCTTTCAATAGCTCAGGGTGTGGCAGGAGGGCCAAAATAAATGAATACTGGCTTTTGATAGCTCAGGGTGTGGCACGAGCGCCGAAAAAAGTGAAACCTGGCTTTGAATAGCTCAGGGTGCGGCACGAGCACAGAAACAAGTGAATCCTGGCTTTCGATAGCTCAGGGGAAATATGACTCGAAGGAGTCGCATTAAACAGTGTAATACACGAAGAAAGACGATGATTGGCACGGGAATGAAAACTCACCTTATAGTTGCTCCGTGCTTGTCCAAACAGAAGTTTGGCGTTATCCAAGGACATCAGGAGGTATCCAGACACAACAAGAAAGCACAGGAACGGCGACGAAACCGCTAGATGCGAAATGCGAGATACGAATGGCAGCCAGATCCAGACCAGCTTCTTGGCCGAAAACGAGGCGGATGCGGGGGAAAACCCGAGGAAAGGTGGAGTCAAGACACATACAAAGCGTTTCCCGAGGATTGAGGAATGGATCCTCGGGTTACAGAGCCTGTATTGCGTATACGTGGCGTGAATCCGCTTCATCAAATCCATCTGAATGGATCCCATACACATCGACGGGCTGTCTTGGCGAGTGTCGACCTGATGTTGGACAGCACGATCCAGCCACCTTCATAACGAACCACCCACAGTAACTACGGATCTGGAACTTTACTGGGGTATTTAAGATCGCTACCCAGGTACCTTCTACCGTTTACGAGACCTGCTGGTTTGTTCCTTTTTCGTATAGCTATATTCTCGGCTTTCCAGCTTTCTTCATTCATGCCAGAGTCAACATCGTTGCGATCTATATCTCTTGGGGCCTGTGGATTAGAATCATTACTGATGGGCAGCATGTCAATCTCATGTGCTGCAGTGTTTGAATTGTTGAAGTGGGAGTCATTTCGCGTTCCCTCTACATCTCCCATAATCGTGTCCTGAGTTTCATGTGTACCATTCGTAATATGGCTTTGAGGTGTTTTCCACAGATCGGAAGTCACCGCAGTTGAAGTGGGTCTCAACCACGGTGATTCATTCTCTGTGGCAGTCATATTTCGAAGGTATGTAGGGGAACGTGGGTGCTGCCCCTCATTTGTCGCCGTAGCAGCCAGAGCAGCAGAGCTGCCACAGAAGGGGTCACGTATTAGGTAGTCGGGGCTAGACCCCAAGTTACCTCGACTCCTGCTGATCTCACTCTGTGAACTCGCAGCCGGCAGGCACTGACGAGAGGGATGTACCACGTACCCGAAACCCTCCCGTGAGCCAGGAGGGCCCTTGGTACTAATCTGGATATTTGTGTTGTTCATAGGCATGTTTTGGGTGCGTTTAAAGACCGCCGTCATAGTTTTTATTCTCAATTTCAAGGTATGTTTGTAGTCAGAGTTTGAATTAGCTGAATATAATCACATGCACATCGACGGGTAATAGGTTATGTTATTGGGAAACTCCTACCCGTGCCATCCTGTATGGGCTCGAGCGTTGTTCGTCACAGGATGTGGAGCCGTAATATCTACCTAGCATAGTCCATCAGACCACACAAAGCCGACCAAGTTTCCAACATGTTGTTGCATAGAGAACATATTCATAGAGGCATAAGTAACATAGATACAAAGGGAAGCATGTATAGGATGGTTCAAGGTTCAGTCAATCAATAGGGAGATCCACCAAAACGGGAGAAGCGATGGCCACGTCCACCGCGGTTACCCCCATACTCGCGATACGTATTAAAACCACCTTGTTTACGGCCGCGCCCTCCACCGCGAGATGTCGCCATGTGATTGGATGGACCAGGAGAGTCAGAGGTGTCCATCTCGTCGTTCAGGGACGTCGGAAGGCGTGAGGCTGCATTCCATTCAGATGGGAGGTCACCGTGGGTCCCGCGGCGATGAAGATAAGTCTCGGAGTTCGTGATGGTGCAATTGTGTCGGTAGTGGTCTATGCTGTGACAAGCCGAGCATGACATGAGGACCCCGTTTGGGCCACGCCACGGGACGGCAGTACCGAAAAACGCGACCCCGAAGGAAAAGCCGGGCTCCATGAGGTGGCGTTGGAGCGCTGTCGTATGCATCGGATCGGTGGAAAGGGGGGGCATGACTATAGACCAGACTGTACGCCTCAAACCATGGAGGTTGTAGTCGAAGGTACGATAAGTCGCAAATTCGAGGATTGTGCGGAAGAGTATCTCCGGCTTGGACTCGTCTGGGATGTAGCTATGATCCTTCGCAACCTCAACGACGCGTGGATCAGCGAGGAACTTGGCGAGGAGGGCTTTTTTCATTGCCGCTGCCTCCGTCCCATCCGCCACACCCCAGTATGTGAGAACCAAAAAGGGGGGCTGTTTGAAAGTTAAGTCGATGAAATAGAAGCAATATTCGCGCTCCTCATATAGGCCCTGGAGGAAATCACGCGACAGCGCGGCCTCTCGTAGTTCCGGGGTGACGTTGGGGATAATGTTTGTCCAGGGCATCGGCAGCGGGAACGGCTCGTCAGTGCCATCTGGAGTAGGGTGCTCGGGAGTAGCAGGGTATACTTCAAATCTGCCGAGTCCTTCTGCCTCCATTATAGACCTGATGGCTCCCGCGGCGCGGCCGCGATCTTTGAAATCATTCGCGAGGACCACCACGCCTAGGAAGTTGGCTGGAGAAGGTCAGGATTGATTTTGTACGTGATGATCCTTGTTACACACCGGGATTGGTCTTCACCAAATTAATCAAATCCGGTTTATGTCCCAGCAAGGCTTTGTCGAGATTATTGAAACCGTGTACCTTATACGGATACTGTTTGGCACCCGGGATCAGCACCCCAAGTTCGTCAGACATATGAATGTCGGCCATAGATAGACACAAGAGATATATGAGGGTGAAGAAGAATAAGAGTAGAGTCGGGTAAGAAATGCGGCGATGGGGACTCGGAATTATAACGGATATCTGGCCAATTCCGCACCCGAGTTGGCTGTGCTCAGCACGGAATTACTCAGCCTCGTTTCAATTTCAAATTATGATGTCTCCTTTCGAGCGAATCTCCGTCTCGCTTCATTAGGGGGAGACGCTAGGGGTATAATATTCCCGAACAGGTATAAAATAAAATTTACCATTCAGACAGAGTAGCGCAAAGTTCAGATTCACCACGAAAGATCGATATGGCGAGTGCCTCGACGTGCAGAGAAGGATTAGCCATACATGAGTTCGGAGGCAACAAGGCACTATCTGGTTGATGGGTAGATGTAGATACGGAAATGACATGGCAACACTTTGTTCACTGAAAAAGACCCGACGACTCGGGACAGCCCGTTGAGGTATAGTCTCCCGCAGCAGAGCACAGCACGTCAAGGCATAGCCTCTCGCAGCAGATGAGAGCGAGCCTCGGGGATGGATCAGGATGCCAGTGCCAGGTACGAGGAGGGGTAGAGGCATTGAGGGTAGACCTGTAATTTCCTTTAAACTTCCAGTTGGTCATACTGCAGGATCCATGGTACAGAATCATTGAAGTAGCTCTCAGGCTCATTGAAAATTCGGGCTCAAAGGCTCCTCGGGCTCGGTGGCTCCTTCCGCATACAGCGGTGTAGCATACAGGCTACTCGGGTGTGGGGGTCACCCTTGGGCTTCGAACCCTGGCTATTAACCCACTCCTTGATCCATTAACCAACGCCGACACCGTTTATCCCGCCGTCGACATCGCTGTCGTCGTGGGAAAGGTGGTGGTGGTGGTGGTAACGGATCAAGGAGGCCCCCTCGTGCGGTATATCAGTACGCCGCAGCCTCCGTTCGCTGTTCAGAAGCCATCTAAGAACGAAAGTTAATAATCTCCGTGCTCCAGAACTGTTGTTAGTCCTTTCAAGCTGAGTTTCACTTGAAGCTGGGGCCGCAGAACGTAAATAAAAGGACGCCAAGTGGGAACTAAGAGAGAGAAGCACCAAAAAATCGGTGCTTTGTACTGCCACTGTTTCGCTGTTGAACCAGCTTTGCTGGGTGCCGGAAGCGACGTCAAAGAAGCCGAGCTTACCGAACTAAGCCAGACGAGTCCGTAGTGGGACCGTAGAACTCCGTGGATCTCGGAATGTCCAAATCAGGTAAATTTTGACAGATTGGGTACTGTGGCGGGGATGGACCTCTGGCACCGCTGCATGGCAGCGCCCGCGTCGCGTCGCGTCGGGATTTTCTTGTCGCACGTGAAGAGTCAGTTGAGTCAGATTTGAACAGCCACCTAGTAGCTGCTTAGCAAAGGTCTCGCCAACTCGGGTAAAACGCGACGCAAGTTGGGACTTCGTTGGGACTTGGAGTCGGACACAAGTAGTACTAATATTACCTACTGTTCTGGCCAGTTCTTGTCCATGTCTCAGGTGTTTTCGGGATAGAGCTACTGCTATTCGACTTCAATATTCACTATTCTGTCTTCAGCTTCGGCGTGACGGTATGCATCTACTTTGGGAATTTATTACCATCCTTATGATCAATTGTCAAATGTATATAAAGGATCCGACTTGCGGCAGGTTAGCTCGCTCCGCAGACACAGAAAAAACCACGTGAATCCCAATCCCCCAATTCGGTTGACCGCTTTAGGACGACACAAGCTTTAGGACCCCGCCTTCGGCACGGACGCTCGCTGCGCTCGGTCCGTACCTACAGCGGGTCCACAGCTTGTTGGGGCTGCGCCCCAAACCCCCCAGTGGATTCTCAGTTCGCCAACGCACGGCGGATTCCGAGTCCCGGGGTTCGCCGTGCTCGGGTGGATTCCGAGTCCCGTGATTTTTCATGTGATTTTATCAGGTGACTTTTTGTGTGGCAGTGTTCGTTGTCTCTTAATATTAGCATTCCGCTTTGGGAAGACCTTCATTTTGAGGAGTGTTGTGAAGTAATGGGTATCGTTGCAATCCTTTCGAAAATACCCCTCATGCGACGTTATTCGGACCGTGCCGTGTAATGCTACCTACCTACCTACTTACCTACCTACCACAGCTGCGGAAGGGTGCAGATCACCCTGACATTACATATTGCGCATGCCGAAGAACTCATGCCTTTTTATTGTCCTGCACGGAGGAAACCGGCGCAAAGCACTGCATATCCCCCCAGCCTTGGTGGAGGGATTGGCAAGGGATCGGTGAGGCGACGGTGGATGAAACTGGCTAGGAATGTGATTGAAGTCCATATAAAAGATTTATCGACTGTCATAAATCTCGTTGCGGGAGACTATCATTGAAGGTATTAGAATACGAGTGGTAACAGCCGTGTTCACCTCGGCAATTGATTTTGTACCAGCAAACGCACTGCAAAACTTTGACTCGGTGCAGGCGCCGGGTTCTCGCAGTACTGATGAGACAGACGTTGGCACTTGTTCCAAGGCAGAAATCATCTTTTGAGAAGTTTCTCATCAGGCGAGCATAGTATCCCAAAGGGCCACAGGGCCTTGTAGAATATTTTCGGTTGAATTATACCCCAACGGTCCGGTGAGGTTTAGATCGACCGTTCGAGACAGGGGATGACGCGACCAAGTTGAAAGTGGTGTCCGAGACATCAGGGAATATGAAGATATCCTCTGACCATGCACCGCGCCATGTGAGGCAAGCTGCCACGGACACCAAATCCACCGGTTCCTTTACGTGCAAATGGGAAAATATTCCAGACGTGGTGCCATTCCCGCCTCTGAACTCGGGCTCGGTCCCTGTGCCTACCGAGTTCGTCCAGTCGTATGAATGTCGACTCGGAGCAGGTCATGACAGCATACAACAGGTCGCTCTGACTCGCAATTGAAGCCGACAAAGACTCTAGCAGGTAATGGATTCATTACATCCGGAGGATTTAGTTTTGAGTCCGTTTGCAGAGCTCTAAGGTCTCCACGTGAAATGGGGGCCGGGAGGGACAAAAAAATGCCTTTTTCGAGCGGAAAATTACCTGTTTTCACCTCCGGACAAAAATCACCGAAATCGCGCCATCTTACTTTTGGGGCTAGCCTTTCATGGTGTTATGTATGAGAGATCCTTGAAAGCAAGCCCTCGGTGATTATTTCACGTACGTCAGTCAGTGCAAAAGTCGCAAGGGACTTTTGATCGAGCCCGCACATTTGCACCGGGTGGGGCCCGGATATTGCGCACTCACTAAATACCCAAAATATAGTATAAACCTGTAGGTACTCGCAAGTACCCGCGGGTTTTGTGAAACTCGCGTCCCCTAAGGGGCTTGCCAACAGAATCAGACTCATATCATATAATTTTTCTGAGTCTGACTACGGGAGACTAGTTCGAATGCTAGACAAGACATGCCTGTACTTCTCTCCGGGTATGAAGCATTATGATGCAGAAAACTTGTCGCGCGGAGGTCTTCACGCAGCTGCGACCATGTGGTTGTGAGGTTATCGACCAGGTAGAAGAGTAGATACATATTTTTGAACATCTCTGAGGCCTAGAAATTGCTCAGAGATGCTTCCTTGAAGCTCACCAGATGTCCTGGAATCTTCCCTTCTCCTATTTCTTTTTCGCGTTTTTTGGAACGGCTGGTGCTTAAGTGCAAACCCGTTCTTGGAACTAAAAACAGTCGACAAAGGTGTGAGTAATTGAGCAATACATGGAAACATCCTACTGAGCTAGCAACGGGAACAAAGAGAACTTTAAAAAGCATTTATTGCCGTTTGCAAAATAGTTGGCGGTCAGGTGTGCTGATCCCCTTTCGGTGACTGATTTCCGGATGTCATAATCTAATAAGCGCTGCTCCGATTTCCGTCAATCCGAGCGGGATCCGCTCCCATTGTTAAGCCGGAGCTATCCCGATTGAGCCGATTGAGATAATTCCCTCGCGAGTTGAGCGTTCTGAAGTGGCGTTTTTTGATCAACAATGTGTGACCGCCAACTATTTTTCAAATGGCAATAAATTCGCATCGGAAATATTAATCACAGTTATATACGGTAGCCAGTCCCACCAGGTTGGTCATTGAAACTCCTGCGTCGAAAATCAGGCATAGAAGATTCTGTTTGAGCTGCTCCTGGTTAAAAGTTATTTTTCATCAGTTCCCCTGCAAGCATAAAAGTGAAATTTAATTGCGACTCATTCTTTTTTCTTTCTTTTCTTTCCGGCGACCTACGTACTGTATATAAGTACCCGCCCTTGCTGCTGGCTTTACCGGCCCGCATCCCCTGGTTCCTCGGCCCCTGCGCGGGCCGGACAGCGCGTCGAGAAATCACGTGTGGACCATCACGGAATAATCGAAACAAGGCCATACATTACCACGTCACTGCTCACACAGACACAGTATGTAGTATGTACGTCCGGCTCAGCATATACTGCCGTTCTAACCTCTGGAGTTTAGATATGTCACTTCCGGATTATGTTTCTGAGCGCTTCGATTTGTTTGACCGAGCCACCCCTGATGAGAGCGAGTGGTACGGGCCTGTCAATACTCTGCTTGGGTATCTTTTCCCGCCGCAGCAGTACGAAGTAGCGCCGTAGACTCGAACCAGTCCCAGAGGCGCGAAAGATCAAAGACAGTCGTTTGATCAAGTGCACCGGAGGGACTGGTATGCCCACTAACTTTAGGTAGTGGGTCCTGTAGCGCCCTATCAAAATTTTTTGGCAGTAATGATCTCTTTTTGATGAAATCAGTCCTTTTTGATTGATCCTTTGATGTGTCTGCCATTTTGTCTCCGGTTCCACCCGATGTTTTCAAAATGTGTTGAGGTGTCACCGCATCTTGGGTCTTCAGTTCGATTTCCATCCTTGCAGCCTTTATTTTTTCTGGGACCACCGATGTTTTCCATCTACGGTTCTTCGTCCGTGTATTCGGCTTTACCGGTGTTCTTGGCCGATGTTTTGGCCGATGGCGATCATTAAAACTCAAATTTCCTCCTCAAAATTCTCATCTGTAATGTCTTTCATTGTACCTAGCTTTTACTGTCAATTTTCTTCATGTCCTGTCATTGCAGAATAGGCTCAATCATATTCTTTTGCTCAAAGAACATTGTGCAGATACAACTCAGTATCCTGTGCCCCACCTTTGGCACGCTCTTACTAGGCCCTATGCGAGCTGGTCGACACGTCGACCGAGCGAGAATGGGGCCTAACTGATACTTCTGGGGATCACATAATTCCAGTTTGATTACTATGAACAATTTATATTTGAGTCAGGGCTTTTACAGGCTGAGTAGAGGCCGCACTAAATGTCAACTGGAAAGTCCACCAATACTTGCAATTACTAAGCCACTGAATGGCTCGTTGTCATTTTCATTCATGTCCTGCATCATGGCGGATACTAATTGTTTGGCACTGCCAGCAGTGGGAGCTCTAGGTTAGATCATAGCCATCTAGATTCTAAATGTACAATTTTTCTGGCAGTTGCTTCAAAGCTGAAAATGAAACCCCCCATCCATTAAAAATTTAAGACTTGTTTCCGCCAATGTTCGGATCAACTCAGTGGCCTCTTGGATGTGTCTGAATGTTTACTTTCCCTTTGCCTCAGGCTGTATATGTCGGTTGGTTTTGAAATGGTGTATAATTCACAAACCCAAGTTAGTGGGCTCTGCTGCAAAGCGCGCTACAATTGTTATATAATCACCGGTGACTCGTAGACACGGAGATTGCCGAGACTGATTAAATGTCTTAGCCAAAATTTCCGCTTCGTCGATGTACAAGTATTTTGTATCGAAAGTCTGAAGAGACAGTTTTGTTGAGATTTACATTCCAAGACTTCGGACATGCTTGGAATTTTTTTAACTGTACGATTGACGTAACTACAGCAGTTTCTTTGTGAACAGAAAACCACGTGATCTAGAGGCCGCGATGATTTGGAAAGGCTTCATCAACGCAAATGGGGGGGATTTTGGATAGAAATAAATACAAGAGGTATGCACTGGTACTCTCTGAGTTTTATGGCTGAAATAAATGTTGTATGTGGTGATTTCACTGTGAATAGTCCTGTGTGCTTGGAGCAACTCTTGTACACTTTCAAAGCATTCCAGTAAGCCTTCCTGTAGGAATAACTACATTGAACACTGTATAATACATGAAGAATTGATTTTGGAATGTGTCTGGAGCCGTCCATTGGTATCCCAGTAATAGATGTCGGCATGTTTCCACGGCTCGGTGTTGCTGGATTTGAAGACACATACCGTAATCATATTCAACCCAAAATAACAGAGGCATAGAGCACAAGGAGGGAGGTTTAGGTGTAAGTTGCTGTCCTTAGCTCCTTTGAACGAAGCAAGTTTGCAAACATGTTCCTTGGGGAATTCAACGAAGACCTTGCGGAATTTTGTATGAACATTCATTCACAGAGAGGACAGAAACCCAACGAAAGGACATAAACAGCGGTCGTGAGGGACCTATGTTTAGGTGCGACTTGAGCCATGTCGCTGTTACAACATACGAGGTACGAGTAATTTTTGTTGTAGCGTCTGTTTATAAGAGACTAGTTATGCTTTATTACGTGCGTCTCCTTGTTCACCGCTATAAGTTTTTTTGTCGTTCCATCGGAACGCCCGGACACGGCGTTCTAGCGTTTTCTCCGCTTCGGGTGGCATTCCTTGCACTTTGGCCAGATATTGGGTCATTCCTCCGACAACCATCATCACGATAAGTCGGCGGCCTTCCATCCTGCGGGGACGACCAGATGGCATAGACCGAATCCTGATGTACAGCGAAAACATGCATAAAGTTTACGTAAATTCTGGGTGTATTCAAACTCGCGCCTTCTCCAGCTTGTCTCCAACACTCAGCGGAGACATCCCGTCAGCACTTCGATCGCTTGGGCCGGGTTCTCCCATACGAGCTGCATATCATTATGAGTCTTAGGATAAATCTCCCGTCCTGATCGCTCACAAAATGATTTGCGCCATCGATGACCTGGAAAGTCAATGCTAGCTCCGGCGCCTTCGGTACATCGACGCAATGTTCCAAAAACCATGCAGCGTACATCATTGGCCAGGGCTCCGCATCCCCGTAAATGTTCCAGAAATTGGCTCCCCAGGCGGCCCTGACCTCCGGATCAAAGAGCGCCTTGTTCATCTGGGCAAAGAGGAGATCCCTAAAGGGACTAAGAGCGACATTCGCTCGAGTGCCAGCGCGAGCATTATCTTCAGGTCGTCCGCGGGCAACCCATCGGCGCGTCGGACGCCCTTGAATATCGTTTCCTGTGCATCGTCGCCATTGGTTGAGTTTCGAGCCTCTTCATTTAATTAATCGGACGCGTGGTTACCAGCCTGTCGGTCCGCAGGCAGCAAAGCGCGAGAAACGGCACGCTCGAATAGACGCCGCACTCGTACGCCAGGCTCAGCAGATCGCAATAAATGCCCTTGTGGTATTTGATCCTCGTCATATCCGTTTCCAGGGCATTGAACGCCGCAAAGTCGGCCGGGAACTCGTACCGAATACGCGCGAGGGCGTCTTCCTCCGCCTGGGTGATCTCGTACTTCCTCCCCAGGCGCAGCATGGCTGCGAGGAGGGGGAATTTTGGCGTGCTCGAGTTTACGCTGTGCTCGAAGCTGAATCAGCCGTCAGCCGGAGGTTCGAATAATTCAACCCCGCACTCACGGATCGTAGAGCACCTCAAGAAGTAACGCCCAATCCTGCGCTGCGTCGCCAGAGAGCTGGACGACGGGGCAGCCCTCGAGCGTTGCGTCGCTCGCCGGTGCGGCACAGGCGAACAGGTGGCGGAACACGATCGAATGCTTCGCCAACACGTCCCGGTTCACGCGGAACTGCGTCGATTCCACCTGGAGGATTGTGTTGCCGTAGGGCATCCAAATCTCCGAGCGCATTTGCGAGGTCGAGGGAACGGTGGCATCGTCCGGGGATTCAATGGGTTTGAATAATGTTGTTCCGTCCTTTGTGTGCGTTGAAAGGCGAAATTCCGATTGAGTGAGAGGAAAATCCAGGCGCGTGAGTATTTGAGGGCGGAATATGAGGTGGGGGGAGTTATCAAGGCGGAGGAACATCACGTTGCCAGCTGGGGGGAATTTAAAGGTCAAAGGGAGGGTGGTATGGTCACATCGTGACACGACGCGACGCGACGCATCAAAGAGAGTCTAACAAGGAGTCGGACGCGCTTGGCAACATGAATGAATATGCAAAAACAGCGAATAGCGTATTGTGTGCGTGGATAGGGTGATACAAAGTGCGCAGAATAGAAAGAGAAAGAAAGATCCGATGAAAAGTAAAGAATCGCACTTCTCATCGCCGCACGCGCTTCGCGTCCTGCTGGTGCTGGTGCTGGTGCTGTTGCTGCTGGACGTCGAGCGCGAGCGTGCCTAGCGGCTGCCGCATCCCGCCCCCACCGCCGCCGGCCATGCTCAACCCCATCCCCATCCCCGCGCAGGTGCCGGACCGCGTACTTGAAGCGCCGCCCCTGGGACAAAAAGCGAGTATACATCAGCCGACTGGAAAACGACAACAAAATAGAGAGGGAACACGCACATCATAGCCTCCGCACTCCGCTTCACGCCCTGCTGCGGTATCGGCGGCGGCGGCCTGCTGCTGCTGTTCTGCAGGAGCGGGTTCTGTAGGGACCGCCAGTCAGCTAAGCTTGGGATGGATGGACGGAATTGGAATTGGAAGAGGGGAGGTGGAAGGAAGGAAGGAGGAAGGGAAGAAGGAAGGAAGAGCGCGAGGATCAAAAAAAAGCTCAAGAAAAAAACTCAAGGAGGAATGAAGACCAAGCCACCCACCGGCATCCCCGGCGGGAAATGGAACCCGCCCACAGACGGCGTCGAGGGGCGCTTCGAAGCGCTGCTCAACCCCGCCGCCACCGCCGCCGGAACGACGTTCTCCATCCGCGCCCCCGTCGACGCCGGCTTTTGATTCTGCTGATTCCGATGCGAGGTCGCCGACCCTGACCCCGCACTTGACGCCCCAGAGCCAGAGCCAGAGCCAGACCCGGAATAGGAGACGGGTTTCTGCTGCTGCTGCTGCTGCTGCTGTGGCGGTGGGTTAGCGTTCCCGTTCCCGTGTCCGCTTCCGTTGCCGGTACCATTCCCGCCTCCGCCCCCATGCCCAGGTCCGGGGTACGCCTTCTGCAGCTGCTGCCACGCCTGCTGTGGCGGGGGTGCGGGTGCGGGTGCGGCGCCGCGCACACTACTGGGGTTCCAATTCCCATTCCCACTCCCGCTCCCGTGTCCGGTGTATGCCCTCTGCTGTTGCTGCCACGCCTGCCCTTGCGCCTGCTGACCCTGCCAAGCACCGGTCCCGGTGCGCCCCAGCCCCAAGGGACCGTACCGCTCGCCCTGCACCGGGGCCGGAGCCTGCTGTTGCGGCGGCGGCGGCGCACTCGTCTTCCCCTTCTCCTCATCCAGCACGGACCCATTCCCGGACCCAACAGAAAGCACGCTCGCCCCCGCCCCCGCCGCCCCCTCCTCGAAATCAATCGGCCTCCCAAGGTCCCCCTCGCCCATGTCCACACTCGCGAGGAACGCGTCATCGTCCGAGAAGAAGAAGGACTCGTCTCTGTCGTCTGGGGCTTGGGCTTGTGCGACGGGTTGTGGGGGTGCGGGTGCGTGTGGGGCCCAATCCCACCCGCCGCCGCCCCTGTCCCTCCCGCCGCTGTCCCCGTGCCTGTACGCTGCTGCCGTTGTTGTTGCTGCTGCGGCTGTTGTTGCTGGGCCTGCATGTGGCGCGGGACGGAGGATATGGGTTTTGCGTTAGCGTTGTTAGGCTGGGGCGCGGGCTGGGGCTGCCATTTTTGCTGTTGCTGCTGCTGCTGGTGGGAAATCGTGGCGGAGGTTCGAGCGGTGGGTGCGGACGTCGAGGTGGATGCGGACGCGGACGTGGAAGTGTCGGAGGCGGAGGTGGAGAGCTCGGGGAGGCGGTAGAGGTCGCCTTTTTCGAGTTTGACCTGCGATAGTCAGTCAGTTTTTTTTTTTTTTTCAAAAAGAATGAAAGAGAAAGGTACGACACGCACAGGGGGAACCTTGATCTTCACGATCTCGGCGGTGTATTGCTTGTCATAGAGGCAGTTGCCGAGGACGTTCCCGAATGTGCGGAGCGTGCGCTTTAGGCCGTCGGTTACTGCTTCTTTTTTGCACTGTGGACAACGCAATCAGAATTAACATCTACAGCAAAACAAGCAGCACGCACCTTGTCGAGGGCCATCCCCTTGGCCTTTGCGTTCTCGATCATGCCGTACCCGACGTCCTCGTGAAACACGCCCTCCTTGAGCGTCACGCGCATCATCGCCGACACGCCGACGTTGTACCGCCTCGTCTCCTCGTTAAAGTCCATGTAGTCCGTCGTAAGGCTCACGATATTCGAGCTCCACCCGTCGAAGCCAAACACCTCGTTCGCGACGTTGATGACCTTCCACCCCTCCGCGTAGGTGAGCTTGGGCCCGCCGCCGGGCCCGGGGCGTTGCGAGATGAACTCGGGCCCGAGCTTCTGGTTGAGCTTGGCTTGGAGGCGGCTGACGCGCTCGTATGTGGACTCGCACATGGTCATCAAGGCCTGCGAGGGATTGGAGAAGCCCGCGGTGGATATGGAGCCCAAGAACTGCTGGGTGTTGTGCATGTTCGGGTTGAAGGCGCCGTGCATGCCCGGGGCGAAGGATATGAGGCCGTCGGTGCAGATGGACTGGTTCGAGACGGATGATTCGTATGAGTTGATTGTGTGACCGCTTAAGGCGCCTGCCATGGCGCAAGGAAACCAAGAAAAGGGTAGGATGTGGTGGCAAGACAGAGAGACGTCAACTCTCGCTTCCGGTCATGTGATCGCGGAGTTACTGTTGGTCACAGTAATGGTCACGGCACCGCCACGCGTCAATCGTTCCTCAGTTCCTCCCCATTTCGGTCCTTGAAATTTGAAACCGTACAGGCCATTATCGAACGAAAGCAAGGATGATTCAAAGTCTTTACAAGGGCTCTTTTTCACAAACGACGGGCATCCTCGGCAGGGGGTGTGGACGACGCACTGGCAGCTTCGTCGTTTGGGAGAGGGCTCGAGGTCCTAGCGTCCGTCCCTGTTCAAGTTGTCGCTGCGGGTACAGGGAAGCCTGAACTCACGCCGCCTTCCCGTCCGTCGCAGCGTCTCTTTCCCCAACTCTATCGACCTACTTTTCACGTGTCGAGCCATGCAAATTAACCGTGGCTTCGTCTCGAGGCAGCGCTGAGCGGAATCGCGTCTGCCTGTGGATTGGGCCCCGCTGTAGCTCGGTCTGAGTCACACCTAGCGATGTGCCGGGCGCTTCAGGTACAGAAGCCGTCAGCGCAAGCGCGGGCTGAGACCGATGACACCCAGTGCCCACGCACGGCACCTCGACCTGAATCTCGAAGATTTCAGCACTGCACTACCTGTGATCCAGGCAACAGAGTCGCAAGATGGACGCCGAGGAACACAGAATATATTATATTCCTCCGAGCCATAGCACTAATATATAGACTAAGTTATATGGCTCTAGCCATGGGAACCGTTTCTAAAGCCACGGCCGTAGCCAACTGCTTGGCTAGGTGCATACATATGCAATGCTGGCGTCCTGGGGCCTATTCGGGCTGGTTGGGGGGGCGCCAGGTCCTTTGTACGTGTTTTTCCGTCTGATGGGCCACCATTTACTGTTCGTAATACCTCAGTTTCTGGCCCATTATTTTTCCCTTTCTTTTGATGGCTGTTTTCTCGGGAACCCTGGTTGCCTAATCCAGCAAAACTGCATCCGCGCCCACCTTCGTTCGGCACCTCGGCTTCCGGCTTCCTTTTTGTTCCCGCCGCACGCCCCGCCTCACCCGCCCGCCTTTGCTGCAGTATTAGCCGAATAATCGGTGGCGGGGCGCGGGGGCGCGGCGGGCGGCGGGGCGGGCGGCGGACGATATCCATATCAAAATAAGACGTACATTGAGCACTTCTGAACGAGGACATCTAAACAAGGATTATTAATTATTATTAAATGGAACCGCAGGCGGCAAGAGGAGCACACGATGTCTGAGCGCAATCGATACTATACCCACCCCATCCGCCCGCTGCTTCCTCCCCGTGCGCTGTTTGCTCCTGTTTTATACAGATGCCATCGTCCCGCTCCCGCCTCCCCGCCCCCGCCCCGCCTCCGCGCCCCGGAACGGATTGTTCGGCTAATAGTACAGCGAGAGGCGGAGCATACATCGCGACGTTTGAGCACGGTACCCCTCACCCTGTGCGCCCGTTGCTTCCTCCCCGCGCGCTGTTTGCTCCTGTTTTATACAGATGCCCCTCCCTTTTCGGCGAGTTTTCGCGTCGGGCGCCCAGCCCCCGTGCTTTGGCTTTTCACAGGCCAAAGAACGACTGAATTCCATGCCGCCTCCTTCCTACTCCGGTTGAAAACCGGTCTCGGGCAACTTGCCTTTTCACTTTCCACGAAATTCAGCACGTGATCATTTCACTTCAAATCCGTGGTCCCGCTTTCCGACAACTATCCTCAAAGTCACAACATTACACCCAGCAGCGCTCAAAATAATCAATAATCAATAGCCAGCCCTAAAAAAAAAAACAGGATGCAGATTCACGCTTCCCGAATACCTAGCACTGAGGGAAGTACACAAATAACCGTAAGAAACGAGCAGCGTCGGGTATACTATGTCCGTAAATAAAAGCAGGTCCACCGCCAAAGAGGAATGAAAAGGAAGATTACCATCTGCCCTTGAATTTTTTGTAATAGATGGCCAACCCCTCCAGCATCCATCCCACATCGCACGCAGCTGTATCCCAATCAACGCGGCCCACGGGGTCATCGACCACAGCACAGCCCTAGAGATGGCAAAGTTCGGTTCAGTTCGGTGCGTTCGGTTCGGGGGGTGGCTGAACCTTGAACCTGAACTTGCGTTCAGGTTCAGTTCGGCGTTCGAACGCGTTCGAACCTGGAATTTTTCCCAGGCCCCAAACCATCTCTGCCGAGCTGCAAAAAAATAGAGAAAGGCTGTTCAATCTTGGCGACACACAGCACAAACATCTCTACTGGGTGACTTCCCGTAAGATAAAAATATTCCAGCGCAATCTCTGAGGGTGCCAGTGATACAATCAAAGATAAAAGATATTCACTCTGTCTGGGTTCCCGCAACTAAAATGATATATTTACTCCCTGATGAAGTGGAAAAATCAGCCATACAAGCATCTGCTCGCACCAGGGTCGTCTCGGAATTAAAACATCATAACCGCGAGGAACGGTGGTACTACAAAGAGGGCTCAAGAGGGATTACTCTGAAAAAAATGATTTTGCATCAATTTTGAGGGGGAAAACGGTAAAAACGACCGGGCTTTGGGGAGGGATCGATGTAGGGTAATGAGGGTAGAGTTACAACATTGAAGGATCCGTTGTATACGAACGGTGCGCTTGCAAGTGAGGACGGAGAGTTCATCACGGGAGTGACAGAAGGTGACGATCAGTGATTTCGTGCCTAAACGGGATATTCTACGATATGAAAGTCTATTCGAGGGGGGGGTACCCCCCGAATAGATTCAACATATCTCGAGTGATGGGAGAATAAATCGCAATCGTTTTGGGGTGATGCGATTGATGGGGTCCTGGCAGTTGACGTCGCATCACGTCGGCAAGTGCGAAAAATATTCCTGGGCAATATTTAATTCTTACGGGAAGTCACCCACTATCTGAGCAAACTCAGAGAGTCCATCTTGAGTAAATAAATCACGTGATGGCACATCATTACACTCGTCGATAGGTCCTACAAGATGCAAACATCGAAGAAACACTGCAAAAATAATAGAGGGGGAAGATGGTTGGTAATGGTAGGTGTAAGTGGTAAAACCCAGTCCAAAACTGAACAAGAACTGACTTATTTTGAATTCAAACAATGTCTTTTCGGTTCGGGGTTCGAACGCGTTCGGAAAAAATGCATCCACCCCGAACGCGGAACCGAACTTTCGGTTCAGGTTCAGCATTTTGCTGAACCTTGAACCTGAACTTCGTGTTCAGTTCAGTTCGGTTCAGGTTCGGACCGATTTCCGAACCGAACTTTGCCAACACTATACAGCCCCAGAAGTAGAGAGAGGCAAGGAGGGTCAAATGCCCATTGACACCCCACTGCATCATTCGCCCCCACTCGTCGTCCTTCCCGTATGCACCCCACACCCATTGTCCGTCCTCCCCCTTTTCCCTCCACTCCGGCTGCAAGAACTCCCACCATGCCTTCCACTCCACTGCGTAGCCGGCGGGATCCGTGACTTGCGGCGGCTCTTTCCCCCGTTTCCCGCATCCACCCGCAATCCAAGCACCCACTTTTTTCGGGCGCCCCTTGCTTGGCAGATTATTCGGTCCGTTCGAAACGCGATGCTGCTTCCAAACGTGTCCCGTTCTCTACGAGCTCGACATTCCGGAGCAGATACGTCACGACAAACTCATGAAGAGCGACGTTGAGCGAGGAAACTGGGATTACATATATTTTGAGAATGTCGTCTTCTGGACCTGGACAGTAAGGGTTTGTGATTGCAGGGCAACAGATTGATCCAATCCTAAGTAGATGCAGCCATTGATCTGGGCCTGGAACGGGGGTAGGTTCCATGAGAGCGGAATGGATAGCCATGCCGACAGAGATACAGGTTGCCATTTTGGAGTCGACACACATAGCCCAACTAAACATGAAAGTGAGTACCACATGCTTCCGCTGAACTACAGACTGACCGGTTGCCTTCTCGATATACCTGCGAGATAGCTTGTATACCAACCGGTGAACAACGAGAAGGGTTGATATACTGAAGATGGCGAGAAAAATTGATGCACGCCCACAATTTCCTTAAAGCATAGTTGGTAACGGGAAGGAAAGAGGGAACCAAGGAAAATTCACCGAATGTCTATATCAGGGCAAACTTCACGCCATTGGCTAAAGAGAAAATTTCCAGGGCCAGCCCCAGAGCTCCACGTCACGAATACACCCTTTCTGTACGTAGGATGTTACCAGGTAAGGAAGTATGAAAACCAACTAGATCACTTACCGCAAAGGAGGTAACTTCCGACAAATCTTGAAAAGTAAGGGATCCTGAAGAGCTTTATCTGTAACCGCACATCTTGCAGGTAACTTCCTGCAATCAACTGGTGAGTATCATAAAACTGAGTATACACTCTCTTTTACTTGACTGTCTTGAGATTTTCGGTCTGCAACACTGTCAAGGTCTTCGAAGATCCTGCCGATTTAGTAGACTTAACCTTCTTTGAGGGAGACGGGCTCTCAGAATTCGCCATGAAAGCAGCGGCGATGTTATCCGGAAGAGCAGTGTCGTCATCGGAATTAGTTGACCTGACAGATTCGTAATTATTGGCCTCCGAATGCAAAAGAAAGGTGGGAGAAAGATCTGACCTAGTTTGCTTCTGGCCTGACTGAGGTCCCGAACCGCTCTGTGGAGACCCCTCGATAGCTTTCTCTTTCCTAGAACATAGTTAGATACCAGAATGGCAAATGCTACAAATTGAGTACCCTTTGTTCTTGGCCCTCTTGGCAGGCACTCTCTTAACCGAAGTCGCCACTGGAAAACCGTCAGAACCGCGCAGTCCAACTGCTTAATTATTACCAGCATTGGTTACAGGGTCGGCGTCTTTCCTGTTTGACGTGGGTGAGACGAGGGTTAAGGAGAGAACGGGAAACAGTTACTGTTTCCCTTTAACCGGGGCGGGAGTATCTGCTTTGCCGGCAGCATGCGCAGCAGTAGATACTTTCCTGAAATCATATTAAGAAAAGGGTCGGTATAAGATTTCAATCATAGCTCACCGCTGCGTCTTAGATGCGGCCGCACCTGCGGTGTGTGCACGGCGACCAGCTTGTCTGGGCTGAGGGGATCCTTCCGCCTCTTCCCTGTAGTAGATGGGACAGATTTAGCATATGCGATCAGTTGGTTTATATGAAACGATACTTACTCATCGACCTCCCTGCGGCAACAATTAGTTCACTCACCGCGTAAGGAATAAAGACATACATAGTGTCGTTAGACTGTTTTGAAGCCTCGAACGCGACTCTCCTACACTTTGTTTAGCATTCAAGGCATAAGTCAGTATAATAAAAAGCGTACTTTGGATTGGGGGTCGACATCATTTCATTCTGTCTGCTCCACGAAGGGTGAGAGCTATTAAACGAAAGTACTGCAAATCTCACGTACTCGGACAACGCCTCTCGATATTTAATAAATTCACTATACATTCGGACAGTTACAACAACAGCCAAAGATTCGTCGAAAACCACGCACGCGTATAATTCGGGAGTCAACCCAGGGATAGATTGTGATCCAGAGGGTCGAGTAGCCAGTTGGGTTTGAATACCGGGGTCACCGGGAGGCTTCTCAATTGCAGAGGACCGGATACCCTAAATATATGTTCGTAACGGGAATCGAACACACGCACAAAAGGCGCAGGAGATTACATAAGCTAGTCACAGCCACTATTTTATCACAAAAAATCTAATTGCTGAACCTTTAGGTTTGGCTACCCTGGAGAAGATGGATTTCCGCCATTTTTGCTACAAGCACAAACAATGATTGGTCATTGAAGATTACTCATTGCCTTAAGAGTCCCATTCTGCAACCGGTAAATTATTTTATATACCAGAAGTCCAAGTTAGATATAATACAAAACACCGCTGCCTTTTGGTGTTGTATTTCACTGCCCTACTGAGCTCTGAGAGCCAATTCTTGAGGTCTTGAACAACACGGAACATCGCGCCGGATGTTATCCGATTTGCCGAGCGACAGCAGATGACAGATCCGTGATCTGCCGGTTTCCATGGTGCGTAATGTACGCGGCGCCGGAAGCGGCATTCACTGCGTTCAGATATCCCGGCGGCAGAGGTAAAAAGGCCCTGCCGAGCTACCTCGCCATATGACGGAGCGGTGCCGAGGTGCCTCGGCACAAGCTGCCATCATCCATCGGCACAGTTGTATGGCGACCGCCGACGTAGCTCCGATGGGGTCTGCTGCGCGGCGGCCTGAATCTGCCTGAACGCAGTGATTGACCGGCACCGTCCGGCATTGTCCATGGTGGTCGGCAACGCTGCCGGAAATCAGTGATCAGAGAACCGGTATTGCCGCATTTGGAAAGGTGCCCCTATTTCCACCACTCTTTCGTCTAGAGCACACTTCCATGGTACCAAAGACCCTTCTATTGACAACCACTTGTCATTTACATTCACAAAGCATAGTTGGAGCCCTAATTTGAGGCTAAAAACAGAGTGAATTTGAGATTTAGCATACCCACCCTCAGTTGCCCCACCTAGAATTCCTGGTCTCAGGGGCTGGTCTTAGCCCCAACCTTGGTGCACAGTACATACCTTATACAAGTTAGAGTGAAATGATTAGAGTCGATTTTCGATATTTGTCCAGGCAAGGTAGATAGAGAGGCATTTACACCCGCAAAGCACAGTTTGACGTATGTACGGACCAAAAATCAAAATTCTGCTCTAATCATTTTGAATGGTCGGCCCATGCCATCATTTGACTCTGCACAATGTTTGTGTGAAGGTGGCTCTAGGACTCAGAACGGAGGCCGACCACTGATTCTGCACTTGTCGGAGTTTGAATTTGGCACTGCGTTGCCGACCACCATTGTCCAAGTTCTCAACCAGTGCTTGGACAACTGAGATTCAATGTAAACCATTGGTGTCTATGGGTCACAGTACTTAGATCCCAGTGACTTGCACATGTAGGCTTTTTCTTTCTACCAAACAGAAGCAAAACCAAATTTTTGGTAGATGGTGATGCTGGTAAGTGCACAATAGATACAGTATCATTGGACTCCTTATCAATGATTTTTTCACATATGGTCGGAGCAGTGGGATACAGGCTAATTCCAATGGTTTGGTTTCCTTAGTAGCCGTAAACCGGTGCATATGCCCACGGACATGACAGCATGAAAGGCATTATAAAGGACCCTCCTTAACTTATATATTGTGTCCCCAGCAGGGTAAACACAGAAACTTCAACACCAAAATATCCAGGCAGAAGATAGGAGCTCAGTGATTTCCGGTGGACTGTGTTATCTTATCCTGGACAAGACTGACATACAATGTCTAACAAGTGGCCATTGATGGCCACCGTTATCCACTGTGGCCGCCAGTGAACTTCTTTCCAATTCCAGGTAGTATGTACAATATTTTGACAGTATTAGAAAGCTACCCTAAAGGTTCAGTTCCCGCCTCGAAGAGGCATAATCCACGTCATGAATCTTGTTGAGGACACTACAAAAATGCCATCAATTTATTGGCTGAACCTTTAGGTTTAGCTGCCCTGGAGAAGATTGATTTTGTTCCATTTTCTGCTACAAGTACAAACAACATTTTGTCAGCAACAATTGGTCATCACAAAATAAATCCCTAGAAAATGGGTGAAGACCAAGGAAAAATTAAAATGCAAGGATATATTTCAACAACCTTGGTAACAGCTTGAATTCTCCTATACAATCTCATTCAATCCCCTGGAACCAAAGATAGTCTCCGTGTTCAATTTTAGTGGACTAGTCATTTCTGCTTTGTGTTCGGGATAGTATCTGGTGGTTAGTCATTCAAGCTTACCACTCATAACATCGTGTAATCCTTGCTTCAGCTTTGTCCTAGAGACCACTTAAGCGACTTGTACACAAGTTTAGTCACATCCTTTTTTATTTTTATTTTTTTGCCGGTAATGTGTGCACCAAGCCTTCTCGGGTAAAGATTGAACTTGTGGTTGAAATGATAGCTCACATGTTGTATTGCTTCCTCTTGCATGTCATCTGGCCACATTCTGTGATGTGCTACCACTGTGTTTTTGATTGATTCTGAGCTCCTAGAGGACAACTTGGTGCACATTTCTCACTCAGATCGACATGCCTTATGAAATTCTAACTTTCACTAGGTCCAGCCCAATGGCCCTGAGCTCTAGAGAACAGGTTATTGCAATACATTTAATAGTCATAGTGCACAGAGAATGCTCTACAGTGGCTTGTCAGGCTTGACTATGCACAACTTACTGCTATTTTTCAATCAATTCTGAACCAATTTGGTTGAATCCAAACGTTTCTGGGAGCGTAAGTAGTGGCAATTATTGGTGATGCATCAGATGCTGTCCCAGATGCTCTGAGAGCGCGCAGGAAGACATTCACCCATCTACATCGAAATCACACCTTGGTTCGGCGGGACATTCACTGTCTGGTTGAAACCCATGAGGGTGAGTTTTGACATACCTCAATTCCCCATCCTAGCCGGTAAATGGGATACCGTATAAGCGCCCTCTCTAAACCCTTTACAATGCACTCAAAAAATAAAACCAATCGGACAGGAATTAAGTGAGAAACAGGCGTGGAAAGTCGGTGCATCAAAGTTGCTCTGTCTTGAAAAATAGGTAGTCTAGTTTTACTTGTCAGGTGATAACCATAGGTCGACCTTCCGCTGCGACTGTTGCACTGTGGCCACAACGTGTATTTATGACTTTTAAAGTCACCATAAGTTTAGACAGCATGCCAAGGTATCTATTAGTATTTCTATTTGGATTTATCTACCTAAGCTGCTACCAGAAACCAAAATTCTTATCGTGCGACTTTCATGCACAGCCACATCATCGCAAACTAAAACACGCACCACACCCACAATTCTTTAGTTCAACAGTTTTTTTGAGGACCAAATACCTTAAAAAGTCAATATATATCACGTCTGGGCCAAAACAACCCACCATAATCTCACTGAGCTCCAGGAAGGGTTTCCCAATTGGGAATTTCCTAATCCGGAAGGTCGACCTACGGCTTTTGCTGCGCGAGTGGAATCAGACCATAATCAGGTACTTTTTTGCTCTCTCCAAATTTTCGAAAAAAAAAAGTTTTTGATTTTGGTCTGACTAGTGAGACTAAAAAATAGGGGTGGTGTTGTTACTTTTGCAAACAGCTGTAAGTGTACATAAAAGTGTTACCCCCTAAAGGTTCAGCACCCGCCTCGAAGAGGCCCAATCCAAGTCATTAGAACGAATAGAGGGGACTGACTTGTCAAGAGGTCGAGAAATCCTCATCTTCGTTTCCCAAATGGACGATCACTTATTACATAAGCGCTCGTAACATAAGCGCTCGTAATTAGCGACCCCTCTGTGTGAATGCTGAACTTGGAACCTTGAGATGAACGCTGAATGAACGTCAAGTCGATGCGGTCATTCGATGTGATGCAACCGGGAAATCAACCCGGCACTCGGCGAACATGTGCCGTCTCTGCGACAAAAGGCGGCACGTATGCTGACCGATGTGCCGTCTCTCGGCAAATGTGCCGGCACTGATTTGAATGTGCCGCCTATGACAATGTATGTGGTGGCCATGTCTTGTCCATCCCGGAATTTTTGCCACCTGCATGGCACGAATCGGAGACGCCGAATCCTCGAATCTCCCAACGTGGCTTTTGAGGCCAGTGCTTCGCATGGCAGCACGAGTCCAGCGGACTTTGAAGTCGGAGCTTTTCGTACCCAATTACGGTAGTCTGACAATTGATATGTTGAGTTGACTGGCTGTCTAGTACCTGCTATTCTGTGATGTAACCCTCGCCTCAATGTAACATCTATCCGACCCGGCAGTTCAATGAGACTTCAGGAATCAGCCCTAATCAGCCTGAGGCGTCACGCCAATGTCAGATAATATCATTTTTTCGGCCAGTGTTTACTTAAGAGCATAAATAGCAGCACAGAGTCGCTGCTCTTCCCTTTGATACAACACTAGTGGATCTTGCAGGTCCGAAAACCTACCTTCATTAATGCAGGCTCTCTTGGTCGTGATTCCATCGTGATACCACATAAGGCTCTGTGCATCAACAATAACACTCGTGAAAGAAATGGCCAGCCGGCATTTCAAGTTGTGAGCCTGTGGCTGAGGCGGCTTCAAGCCAGCTCAAGCCGTAGCCGACCCGTCAAAGCCGATCACCTAATTTGGGCTCAGCGGCTGGTTCGGCTCGGCTGATTATTGGCTCGGCTCGCCCGGCTAGCGGCTTTTAGCCAAGCCGGGCAAGCCGTGGCAACACTAGACGAAAATGCCGACAACGGCATATAACGGGGTAGCTGGCCACCAACTTAAATCCTCGTTTGAGGTCTGACTTGTAGCCTCTGCACATCTAAACTAATTCATAGAGTATGATGCTATGATTCAACAAAAAAAATGGTCAAATCCAAGCTAACTATGGGCTCCGGGGATATGGTTCTATAGCCAGGGAGTAAAGGCTGAACGAATGTCTCGGCGGAATGAAGGAACAGCAAGCACGAACACCCAGAGAAATGGTCTGGGGGGATTCAAAGAAAACACTTGGACATCCTAAGGCCCTCCGGGCATGCCCTGGCACCTCTAGCAGGAGCAGAGGCTAAGTTCACTAGCCTGAGCAGCTTCAATGCTGGGTCAGAAATATAATCCATTCTCAGATTCTTACGGCTCACAGTTCGCTCGATCGACGCTCGCGCGTCAACCAGCTCACATTGAGCCTTGATTGCCACCACCATTGAGGTTGAGATTATCAAGTAAGGGCCCATCGATGGCCCGGAAGTTGCCGCCACGATCGGGGTTGAAGTATTGGTGCATGAAGGCCTATCAAGGGCCTGGACCCGGGAATTGCTGCCATGATCGTGGATTGCAACTGTGGTACGTAGACCTGGAACCTGAGTCGGTACCAGGAATACCTTGTTGTATATTCCTCTTCCTGAAGACCAGCCCTAGAAAATTTGTTTGGACGCGCAAGGGTGAGTTGGGTGAGTTGGCCGCGATGAGGGCGAACAGTGACAAGGAAAAAGTGAACAGATTTATAGGAATATAATAACTATGCCCAGCACCAGGTCCTTATCATCCGTGGGTCGCTCAATATTGAGGTGGATGGATTGTCCCACTCGACGTGCGCCGACGCTTTGTTGGCTGCTATTCAGGGGGATGGCTGAGAAGTTTTGCGTGCTTGGTGACATCCTCAGGGTTGCGCTAGATTGATTTATGGGATAATAATGAGCACTCATGCTTGCCAAGTATTGGTAGAGAAATGGGCGCTGGCGCCACTCAGACTTGACAAAATGTTATTTCCACCCTTCGGCATCGGATCAAACTCGACACAGCTTTTCATCACTGCATCAATTTGCGTCGACTTTTGGCACGAACCGACATAGGAGGTCGTAATTCCCTCCTGCAAGTTCAAAATCTTTGGTCCTCCGACTTCAATGCTCATTATAATGCAAGTGACCAACTAGCTCGTTTGGCCGGTTACCCTGTCGGCTATAGTGAATCTATATTCTACACGTTGAATCCCCAACTGATATCACAGCAGGATATCTATGCGACTGTGGTACGAATGAGAAGACCGCATTACACTGGGCGTGTCTGCCACTCATGAGTTAAGAGCCATGCGAGAGGCGCGCAGAAAGCCGGTTGGATTCGGGGTTCGGTCATCCAATGTCATCGCGTCCGAGTCTATCTTTTTGGCATCATTTCCGACGGATCTATAGCGGGTAGAGAAAATAATCTGGATCTGATTGTGAGGTAAGTTTAGGCTCTCGAACCAGGATGATTCTATTCAGAAACCCGGTTTCTGAAATCTTTATTCGGAAACCGTGTTTCTGGGAACCCCCAGTTGATGGCGGTACAACTGCCGAGCCATGCCGATCAAATGCCGAGCAACTTGACAACTCGCATTCACTGCATTTTTCAAAGACAGAGATCACCAGGATTTTTACAATTTTTTTGGCAAGTTATTTGGCTGGCTTCTGTCCTAGAAGGACTTTGAAGTGACGTGGATAGATCTAGAGTACGTACATATTCAGCCAAGATCGGCAATGATGCTTTGTTCCTGTTCAACCGCCGGCTTGATACCAACAAACTTTCATGAGTGCGTGGGCATCATCTTAGAGACTTCTGGATATAGTCTGGTGTTATAATTCATGTGCTAAACCAGGCTAACCCTGCATCCCATTATCAAACAATTTTCTTTACAATAGTTCAATTTTGGAAGACTCTGAATACACGATTGATGTCAGTAGAGGCAAAATCTGAATGGAGAGAAAGAGAGAGAGCAAAGCACATGCTTGCGAAACATTGATGATTGACCGTGAGTGGTTCGGCCAGAAGGCAAGTTTCCGCCTCATGTCGAGTTTGAAACTCCGCTTACGGCCTGATCGTTGTAAAAGGGTTTCTGTTCAAGCTTTTGTAATATAGTATGGGTTTCCATGGGATTTTCTTATATGGCACGCACTCCATGATAGTGACTCAATGCACTCCATTTGAGTTGTTCAGAGTGTGTTCGGATGATCCTGAAACCTCAGGATCAGAATCAGGACGCAGGATCGGCGATTCGGCAATAACCTACCTGATGTTGATTGATAACAACTGATAAGCCTAGATACTACCAGGTAATCGATAATTCTATGTTCTCTTTCTCGGCACACTGCCTTGAGCTAATGTACACTCTAAGAATACTCTCAAATACTGTCAGAATTTTTCAATACTTTAGCACAGAGAAATCATACTCCGAGAGTGATTCTGATGTGGTAGCGAGGCGGTGCTTTGGCAGGGTCACAAAATGCACCCTAAGAAGTACATCACCGGTAATCGCACAGTCCGAATTAACTGCGAAAGTAACAAGGTTAGTAAATTGAAGGAGCAAGGCAACAATCGACTCACACTCACACCCAAGCCACTGCTTGCTCGATGCCACTGCTTGCTCAATCTAGATATCTGCCGAAAGGAATGATTAGATTCAAGGATATAAGAAAGAGATAAGACCGACCATTTGAATGAAAAATAGACGCACACGACCTGTTTTGAACAGGGGTAATGACTTACGAACGCCCCGCGAGAGGTCCATGGCTTGCGCACTGCACAAAGTATGTCGGTCAAAGAAAACGAAAAAGAGGAAGGGCCGTACTGGGTGAAATCACAGTGTACCTTCAGTCTGTGGGCATCGGTTAGCTGCATGTGCGGAAGCGACGAACGCGCGAGGCCGTTTTGAAGGCCATTATGACGCGTAGGGTATTCAAGTCTATGTGAATGCCTGTCCGTGTAATTGAAGTCTAGTGATGTGTGTCTGTGCATTATGAGATCAGTTACAGCAAATAACGGAGAGTGAAAGGATGGCGGAAGAAGGAGGAGTGAATGGTGGAGACAGAAGATACAAACAAACACAGTGATGGACAACCATCGTGGACGCGGTTAATGGAGGACAAATATGGATGGACAAGGAGCAGTTAGCGGAGGAAGCCAATGAAATATACTACTACGAACGTCTTTGAACCGCACGCACGTCGAGGATTTAGCTGTAAAAGAAGGTCAAACCAGGCAACCAGATTAGCGGAGGTGGAGAAGAAAAGGACAGAGAAAAATTCAGACAGGTATGAGAGCTCACCTGACAACATCATCCAAAGGCATGGCGAAGGAGTTGAGGGTGAACACTACGTAAAAACGGAAGCAGCTGCCGCACACTGCTGGTCCAGATTTAGCATTGCAGATGAAGCAGACCTCAGTTAGGCGTGCTCACTTGAAAGGCTGAACTTCCGAGGCTGGCTACGCCGAAGGGTCAAGGGGGGAGGCAAGAGCCTACTGGAGTTAGTTTGAGCCTCCTGACACCTAGAATAGAGACTCGCGCGTCGATGCGTCTAGTTGATAGAACAGGGGCCGGACATTACAGCATCCGCCACCAGGCAAATATGAAAGTACGGGGGGACGCACCGATGTTGGGCAGGGACCCAAATTGTGTCCGGTGCTCGGAAAACGCCTATAGGTGTTGTGAGACGATGGCAGAGGGTCCGGGAAGCAAGTTTTTCCTTCCGAAGTGCGGATCTCGGCACACGGTGCTTGGCGGCAAAGGAGAGGCAGCAGGTTTCTGGATACTTCGGGTGGGCGGTTAGCATGTTATTTGGTGGGAGAACAAGAAGTTCTGGGAGCGGAGGAAAGGGGAGGTAGGGAAAGCGGACAGTGGACGGCGGAGAGCGAAGGCAAGGCGGGGAGAGGGCAGGGAGAGAAGAGCGGAGAGCGCGGGCGGAAGATACAAATACAGAAGGCAGAGGTGTGGAGTAGAAGGGATCGGCAGAGACCAGCACATTCTCATGTGAAGGTGAACGAAAAGGAGTAAGACGAAGGGTTGGGAAGGAGGGGGGGCCGAGACGGAGGAAGGGGGAGAGAGGAAGGTGGTATAGAAGAGGCGAAAGCAGGGAAGAGAAGAAACGAAAAGTGAGGGTTCGAGAGCAAGAAAGGGATGAGGGGGTACACGGCGAATGGAAGAGGAAGCATGCCTGCGCAGTCAGATCGAAGGGTGAGACGGGGGATCACGCTCCGCGACTCGAAAAAGGACACCACGGACTGGAAATAGATTTGAAGCCCGCGACGTCACCGAACAAGACGATCCTGACGCTCAGCGGCGCCATCGGCAGCGCGGCCTCCATGAGCCACCACAGGGTCCGGAGCATAGGCAGAGTCGTGTGTGACGGCCATCCCGCGCTTCACATGAAAAGAGCAGGAGTAGGCAAGGGAGGCACAGAGGGCCGCCAGTGGATGCAACGGCGCCTCTAGTGGAACAGCGGCAAGTGTGAAGAACTCACTGCCGCTCTGCTTTTACGAGACGATACAAGGATACAGTCGCTGAAAACCGCATATATGCATAAAGATATCCTCCTATTTTCCCGTACGGTCAGCAGAGAAACATAAATATGAAACAGAATGGCGAAAGGAAGTGTGATAGGGGTGCGGCGGCCCGGAGCTAAAAATGAAGCAGTTAGTGGGACTACGGTGATGCACGGTGAGAAAGGACACACCATCAAAGCAGCACTGCAAGGAGTTCAATCAAGGGTCTTGACTGCATACATGGAAACATGCAACTGGGGTACATACATGAGAAGGACAAGGACCAATGAGTTTCAGTGGAGTCTGCTTAGTTGATAATTGGAGTCTTTCACACTTTTTCAACAACTTCAAAGAGTCTAGGGGGCCTAGTAGGCTACTAGAGTCTGCGCTGAGCCTCGTATCACCCCAGAAGAAGGACTTGCGCATTGATGTTGGGCTGGGACCGAGATTGTGTTCAGTCGACAGAAAAAGACCTAAAGGCGGTGTCAAAGCGACGGTAGAGGAGGTAAGAAGAAAGGCATGCCTTCTGAGGCACGAGTCTCAGGATGAAACAGGTGGGAGGATGCGCATGAGACACGACTGTGGTGGTGGAAGACGATGGATGTTCGGCAATTTTGTGCACTGAAAGGGAATGGTACAGCCACCGGCTATCGTCTCGTCGGCTATCGGCTATCGGCTCTCATCCTTCACACCTTCTTCTGGAAGAGGGTGATCCAGATCAAGAGCATGCCAGGACTGCTGGCCGGCAGACCCCGACTTAAAAAAGCCCTGCCGTTGCGGCGCAGCCGGTTCAAACATGCCCGTGGGCACGTTCTCCCCAACCACGCTTATCCCTCACCCGTTTCCTGTCCCACACTTGCGCGTAGTCAGTAAATTTGGCGGGTTCGGGTGCGTGTATGTTATACACGACTTCTTCCGGACCCAGAGCCGGAGTACTCATGCATAGGTTTGTGCATGTGCCACACAAAAATTCTCATGAGGGTGTCTCAATGTTGAGGTTCTGGTCTAATATTTTCGCGATTATCCAAGGGGAGCCCTGTCTACAGGAAAATCTGCGACTCAACACCTAAATCCCCAAAAGGCAATATCTGAACATGACCGTGCGCGTCCTTCTTCGGTGCAAACTTAATTGTCGCTTAGAGATCTCGAGGGTTTAGATTGACATTCATGTATTCTGTCAACAAAAGCATTACATGAGTGGGAATGCGGGCGCGTGTATAGCAATGAGAAAGGGCGGGTTGTATGGCAATGGGTAAATTCTAGTTATTCAGCGGCGACCAGCCGGGTGTGCGCCCGTAGTAGTCTCTTATAAACAGACGCTACAACAGTTGAGGTGCTCGTACCTCGCATGTTGTAGTCTGTCGATTACCCGCGATCCGTGATCGGAGATAGACCTTGTTACATAATCTTGAATTTTCTCGGATGTCGTTCGCGGCAAGACCGCCTTTTTTTGCGCGTTTTTACATCGGATTTTCGTGAAGGACACCATATTAAACATTATCTCCAGCCAAAATTTCCTCAACCAGTTCGAAACCAATTGGATGAATTTTGCTCAGCGCACCACGTGATTAAAGAAGTATTTCTACCCACCCTCGGAGGAGCCGAGAGGGTAAAATCTGAAGAGACAGATAGTTTCAAAAAGGTAACAAATGTTGAATGGCTTCCCAATTTTGTGAGTTGAGGGCCGGAGAAGAGGTCAAGAGTCGAGCGGAAATTCAAACTCCGCACTTTACGTAACAAGGTCGATCTCCTTGCATTTGGCGCGCGGTAAACTACAGACTACGCCCGTAGTGGCGCCACCGTTCCTCTGCCCACCGTTGTTTTGCTGGTTGTTGCCGTTCCGGGGTCCCGAGCTCTTGGTGTTTTTGGACAGCGTGAGTATTCCGGTTTGGAGGCGGCTGAACTGGTCTTTCGGTCCCCACCACGCGTCTGGCTCGTCCTTGACCGCAGGGCAGCCGAAGTGCAGGTGGTCGTCGTTTTTGCACATGAGGGCCCGTCGGTAGGCCTGAAATGACGCATCATCCCATTCTCTGACCCACATATTAGAGCACGCCGAAAGCGATAACCCAAGTCTCCTACTCCTCCACATCAAAAACGCGCAGTTAAAGGTGGATGTGGAATGGCTTGGAGAAATGATATGCGTGTGGCCGGTCCCTTTCCCCCCACAGGATGACGGCGCCATCCTGTGGGCTTTTATACGACAATTTATGTCCTGGCGCGATGGGGTCCGGCACATGCCCGAAACCGGTCAGCCAGTAACTGCTGAGGGGAGAGGTATGGGAAGTTCTCACATTCCTCCCCAAGGCTAATTCTTCCTATAAGTGAATTGTCTGGTGCGGCAAATGAAGAACATCATTTCCTTGGAGCAGGTGCTCGGGGAGTGGAAGGAGGAAACGCTCAAGGCATGCGTGGATCATAATTTAACTCCAAATCCCGAACCTGGCGGCTCCCTCGGGGCCGCTATCCAGGCCAATATCACAAAGAGACTGCTGAGGGAAGCAATGATGGTTTCTCTCCTGGGCTCGCTCGTAACCGCCTGGAGAAACCATATATCCGGTATGCTGTCCACCGGACCCGGGCTGTATTCGGACGTGGGGCTACTGAGACGATGCCTATCCATCACCGAGGAACATCAGACCTTCGGAGAAATACTGAAGGCTCACTCAGCGTCAAGGATGGGTGCCCAATCCATCTCGAAGTCGAGCCCAAGCGCAGTCCGAGTCCGTGACAGAATCCAGACGCTTGACAGCCTCGGGATTGCTATGGTGCGGGTCACCTAGCTGCTGCTACCCAGTGCTTGAGATTGATCATCATTTTCCGGCCCGAGTTTTGCCCAGATTTCTTATCCCTCTAGTAAAAGTGTTCCTTTTGAGCAGAGGAACAAATCTGCTAGAGGGATTTCCATTTAACTCACAACTGAGTGAGGTAAAAAAAAGTTTGTCCATCAATTTGGCGACATGTGGAGAAAAAAAAGGAATTTGGGCTCAACTGGGGCCTTTTCGGTAAATATTGAGGGTTCCAGGCAGAATTAGATTTACTTGTTCGAATCACCTAGTTTTTGGATATGTCATATGTGAACGGATACTAGAGGGCATGTCGTCCTCGCATTTTGAATATGTGTCAGTCTTCAAATGTATTGAAGGTTGCAAATTTAGTCCAAGTCTCGCTCTACACCTGATGTGAATGGTGTTGTATGACAGCTATACAGAGACGACATGCCCTCCGGTATCCGTTCAAGTATTACATATCCAAAAACTAGGTGATTCCAACAAGTATATCTAATGCTACGGCAATTCTGCCTGGAACCCTCGATATTTGCCGAAAAGGCCCCAGTTGAGCCCAAATTCCTTTTTTTTCTCCACATGTCGCCAAATTGATGGACAAACTTTTTTTTACCTCACTCAGTTTTGAGTTAAATGGAAATCCCTCTAGCAGATTTGTTCCTCTGCTCAAAATTTTTCCCGACATATACTGGAACCTTTTTACGAGGACAATAGGACGACGGAACAAAATACAGCAGGCGGAAAGAGTCATCTGGGGCGGCTTCCGGGGCCTGCACCAGTGTCGGGAGCTTGTTGATGCCGCCGTCCACTCAAACAAAACAGAGAATTCGCTCCTGAGGGCGCATCTCGCTGCGCAGAACGGAGCGACCTGAGGCAATGCAGCATTGTTTGCCAATGTGGTATTCGAACACTGATTCCTCGGCACGAGGCGAAAGGAAATTCCCAGGCACTATCAGGGAACCCGTTAACGCGCGACGCTACGTTACATGACAGTCACGCTATGTAGCACTACGTGAATCCCGTGATCCGAGGCCAACTCCAGCTAACTCCGCGTTGAGCTCGCACCCCCTACCCCACGCACAGGGTAAATCCCGAACATTTTTTGAGCCGCGCTATTCACAAACAGAATAGTTTGTGCTTATGGGTACCGACTAGACTCATACCAGGGGTTTAGATTCACTATCCCGGTGTTTCAGGAACTAGATTATACATAGAAGTCCATTGTATCAAAAATTTAGGTCAATTGGGGGTGAAATCCTAATGCTAGAGCTGTCCTGCTCCGAAATGTCCCAAAATGTGTGCAAATTTGATCCAAGATCAAAGTAAAAAATCTGAGGACACAGAAAACTGCGCATCGGAATTCTGAGAAGATTGAGCATACTCACAAGGTAAACAGACAAGAATCGAGCCCGTAATTGCCGTTCTGCCCAAAACAACTGAAAACAGAAAAAAAACACTCGCGCCCTAAGTTCCGCAAAGAGCTGTAATTGAATGGTTGCCTCCTCACTCGCTGGCCTAGATCCAACCAAAGCTTTGACCTAAGCAATCAATAGATATGAATCAAGCAATCCATTCCGCCGTCGAAGAGATTGCCCAGTGATCGAGAACAAATGCTGGCATCTGCTGAATATCACGCCATCATTGTTCTGCACATAAAATCAGAAACACCCGGGAGCCTGCCTCCAGCCACATTAGAGGATGTGGGAAGATTTAAAGAGTATGTTTTCACTCCGTTGGATCTCAGATACATGAGGCTGACCTGGAACAGGACTATTCACAAGATTTATACATTTGTGGAAGTGCAGCAAGAGCAAAGGAACTGGATGAAACACTTTTTTCGTCAGAGCGAGATGAATACCTTGTTCCAAGGTTGTCAATCAGGGCTGGAGCATGCTTTGCAGGTGTTCAAGGTAGGGGCTGGCCATTGAAATATATCAGGAACTCATATTGTCACAACTAAGCTCAGTCTCCGTCCGCAAGTCGCAGTGACAAGGGATTGGGGGGTGGAGGGTAAGAGGAGCGAAGAAGAAACTGGAATAAAAGACTAAAGAATACAGCGTCAAGCTACACTACTTATACTATTCTACAGTTGTGCATGTACTCTGCATGTATTCTATAAATAACATGAAACCGATCAACCTGTCGTATATAATTAAATGTACATGGTAACGGTCCCGAGGCCTCATTGTGCTTATTGTCCACAGCGCCTCTCTCCTTCCACGTGCATATGATGTCATAGGGGCCCGGCCCATTCCATCCATCAGATCCAACATCCACGCCCCTTTCACCCGCATCGAGACTGTCACGTCACGGTCTGTGTCACGATTTCCGAGACGTAAAAGACACGCAAACCTCTTGAAATCGTGACATTACCCCCCCTCTAGGGTCGTCGTCCCGACGACTGTGGCGACGGTTTCATCCATACCAACATGAGGGATGGGACTGCGCGTCATCCTTTCCAGCCGAGGATGGCACGTGACGTCAACTGCATCTCCAACATGACGGTAGTAAATGACGGATAATCGGGGCTTTCGAGAATATCGAAGACGGTTACGATGAAAATCCACCGCCTGAAGATCATCCTGGCTGGGACACAGAAGGGAGGCAACCACTAGACTTTGAAGAATTCAAACACGAGATTGATACGCGTAGTGGTTAAACTCAACAAGCAGTGGAGAAAGCAGACTTTGAAGGAGACTTCCAGGAGGAATGCTTAACAGCGTACCTTAGCGAGGCAAGGACCACAGAGTTTGTAGAAAGATCATATCTAGCTGAAGGGTTAGAAGTGCCACAGTACTTAATGTCGCACGTTCAACCTGAGGAATTGTTGCTGCCAGAAGAAAAATATAAGTTAGATCCAGAACATAGGGAGGAATACCCCGAAGTTCATAGGACAGAAAAAGTTGGGATCCGTGGTGACTTGGTAAGGACATTGTGATGACCAGCGGTGATCAGTTAGGAATCGTAGTGATGTATCGGGATGGGTGATGACCGGTAATGACAGCTGGTGAATTACGAGTGCTTATGTAATAAGTGATCGTTCTTTTAGCAAACGAGATGAGCTTTTTGAGAGCACCTCGAATGGTCAGTGACACCTTGATGAACAACGCTTAATAGTGGCTGTGTTGAAATGAATTTAGCAGCCTTCATTACATTTTTTCTAATGGTTTTAGGCTTTTCATTTGAACGCCGAACCACCGTTTCCGTAAGGCACCAAGTTCGAGCCCCGGTTCCTGTATTCTTTTTTTCTAGTGTTGTTCTCAGTAAGGCTCAAACTCAAGCCCGACCCAAGCCCGGACTCACAATTTTTCCAAGCCAGAGACCCCAGCTCAAACATGCGTCTCTGGGTATCTGAATTCTCACATTTTCAGTTCCAATCCTCTGTTTAAGGGAACCAGAGTTACCCGAGGGCATATATTATGTTGGCTCCATGGGTTTTTGACATTGGGCATCCTACAACCTTGTACATTCTCAAACTTATCCCTCCCTCAATTACTGCTGTCCTCTATTCCAAACCACCACCGATACCCTAGAGTCCGAGACATTTTTCTTTTCTGGGAAGTTAGTACCCCAGTATGTGTGAATACTTCATATTGAATGATATATTCCTCATTTTTGGCCACCACCATTGTTGGGCTCAATGTGGCAGGAGTTTTGCTTGAATAAAGGACTTTCACTAAGTCAGCTCATGCACTGATGCGAGAGGAGTGTGTGGCTGTCCGCATCTAGCGGACAGCTTTACAAACAGATACCAATTCAACATATACAAACAATATGGAGTGCTCGCTTGATCGAAGTCGAGAACATGACATACACACAAGCAAGCAGTTTTAATAATTTTAGGGGACACAAAGGATGGTTAAATGTTACTTTTCAACATTGACTAGATGACAGCATTGCTTAATTCTCATATATAATTCATTTTTATCGTGAGAAAGCTGTCCACTGGTACAACCGTAGATTACGCTGACGGGCATAGCCCATAAATACTACCAGTAACTGTACCATCGACCATTTACACCCCCGGGTTCTGCAAGCACGAGAGCGATAGCTGCCGATGCTGTGATTATATGGCTGTTCTGATTGATTTGCAAAAAGAGCTTGCGTTAGTACTCACTGAATTTTATTTGAACTAGACACACAATTTCAGAACATTAATTAGCATCTCAGTAGCTCCTCTAAATATGTCTGGGTTTATTCAAGCAGGGGTGCCACAGTGGGGCTCCCCGAGATTCTGTTTGCTCGATATTTGGCTGTTCTCATCCATCTTCAAAAAGAGCTAGTGTTAGTACCCCCGAAATTTTATTTGAGCTGGAAACACAATTTTGGGACGTTGATTAGCATCTCGGTAGCTCCCCTGAATATTTCTAGGTTGATTTAAGCAGGGGTACCATGGTGGGCATGTATCTTACCCCAACCATACAGAATTGTCCCTCAATTCTCACTGTATCATTCCTGGGCCAAATTCACATAAGTTTGCACCTGTGGACTCGAATAGTGGCGTGGCCAGTTTAGTATTTGGTCTTGTCTTGTTGGGGATGCCGGCGGAACTAAATTCGCCGCTTCATTGGCACTTCGTGTACAATCAAGAAAATGGTGTTCGACTATTCGTGGGATACCAGCCATCATTTCAACCTATGGTGGATTATATAGGGATGGTATGGTTCTCGAGAATCAGCCATAAATGCTAAGGTGGCCGAAAATAGTAGCGATCCGCCGGCTATCTCCGGTGATGTGCAGCACAACAACCTCGTTTCATCCTGACAGGTAATTTGAAATCCTTTCGCCTCTCTCCTCTCACCACCACTATGAAACCTTCATACCTGTGGATTACTGCATTTCTTGCACTGTGGCTCTTCTGGTTAACCCAGAATCCAAATACACAACATCGAGATCTCGTATCCTCCGGGTCTCCTGTTGATGCACAGGGGTGTTCTCCTGCAGGATGCTGTTCTGCCACTGCTTTCGGGCAAGATACATGTACTGCACAACATGCAGACTTACTATCCGGAAGCTCTGCTGTTGATGCATTGGGGTGCTCCCCAACAGAACGCTGTTCTGAGCTTGCCTTCGGGCCGAGAAATTCCGAGCTTGCCTTCGGGCCGAAAAATTCCGAGAAGGCCTTCGGGCCGAATATATCCGAAATGTACCTCGTATCGAGTATAAGCTCCGACATAGATTTATGTGTGGTTAAAGACCATGAATGGTCTGCATGGGACTATATCCACTTGGTTTGGCTTAACCTTGTTCATCTCCTAGTTGGTGTTTTCTGTTCAGACAATAATTATCTCCCATGGAGACGAATCAAGAGATTGAGTCAGAAGTTCCACAGATTCATTACCAGACGTCATGATTGGAAGATTCTATATGTTTCTCGGCACAAGTCCACATGGGCCTTTCATTTGTGCAGTGTGTTCGTCAATTATATTTTGGGGTTGAGATACCTACTTGTTTTTCTGGTTTGCTTCGTACTTCTTGTCAGTGCAAGTATTACAACTGGGAAACCGGACTACTCGAAATTTTCCGCATCTTACCACTGTCAACGAGGTGGTGGATCTGTGAAAAAATTTGCCATGTCCTATATCAGCCCGTATTTTGTGGGGCCTGATAAGTTATATTCGGAGAAGGACAGGTTAAGTTTTGACTCAGTTTGTTTAGAGGCTGAACTCCCTTCCAATGTGTTGGAGAACACCTTCAAATTCATTGCAAAGATACCTGTACGAGTGATTGCACCCAACTTGACAAAATCAGTGCTGAAAAAATTGAGTGATCTTCATGGTGTTGGGAGGCGGGGGAGGGGATCCACCCAGGAATTGATTTCTAATCTTGTAGATCACGGATGCAGTGAATGTGCTAGTATCGTTTTTGTCTTTAACCTGGAAGAAGACAAATCACCTCAAAGAAGGTTGGCACATAACCAACGCAAAGCTGCTAGCCAAGTCCGGGTACGTGCCATGAAAATTGAGCGAATCCAGACCACACTCAAATCGAGTGTGGCCTTGAGAGACAAAAGCAAAGCCATCCGGGAACGCAATGCCAAAAAACGCGAGAATAAACCACATAAAATAAATTTGTTCCCACCACAGCCTGCTTCACAATCAATTCGACACAGGGTAATAACAGGAATGTGTGAGGATATGTTGCCTGACAGAGTAGAGGAATCCGGATGTGCTGTATGTGGTGAATTGACTCCAAACTTCGAACTTACTTTAAAATCCGAACTTCAGGTCAACTGGAATATTTTGGAACAGCCAGGTGTCACCAGAAAAGAGAGGCAAACTCTAGAGGACCCTATTGAAGAATTAACCGGTCCGATACTTGCAGAAGGTTGTGATAAGGTCTGTGCAGAGTGTGAGGCTAGACTTCTCAAAGATTTTGTACCATTGAAAAGTTTGGCAAATCATACATGGATTGGCCCAGTGCCATGGCAGCTCCGAGATTTATCTTTCGCAGAAAAAATGTTAATATCTAAAGTCAGACACAACCGGTGTGTGATCAGGGTAGCATCTGGAAGAGGGAAGCTGAGTGCCAACGCAATAATGTTTGCTTCACCTATTGTAAAAGTTCTGAATGTGTTGCCTCCAAGCAGGGATGAATTGAGTGAGGTGCTTGCCTTCATTTTTGTTGGTTCAGCTAGGCCAACCGACGAAATTTATGTAAGGACACCAATGCTTGTCAGGCGGGACAGAGTGAGAGATGCCTTGGAATGGCTGAAGATCAATCATCAGGATTATGAAGATCTCCAGATATCCCCCGAAAATATAGCAGACCTACCTGAAGCCGGGATACCATGCGGAGTTGAATGGAAAGAAACTGACCAGGATGAAACCAACCGGGAACCAGAAGCCATGGCAGTACATGACAACGGAGATGAGGATGGAACATCAGAAGGTCTATGTTCTTTTGCAGTATCAGGCTTGTCAGGAGATCAGTATAATCCACTCGACATCAAGGCACTTAAAGCCAAGGCAGTGGAGCATCTCAAGCGGAAAGGGAAAACATTGGGTGTTGGACAATCAGAAGAACCAGTTTCCATGTTCCACAATATTCAATTATACCCACAGATGTTCCCTTGGCTATTCCCATATGGACTCGGAGGAATTGGGCATCCTGCGCACAAGAATCGAATGTCTGAGTTGAGCCACAAAAGGCACCTATTAATGTATCATGACAAGCGTTTCCAAACTGACTTATATTTCCCTATGATTGCATTTAATGATGCTCAAATCAAGGGAGCCAAAACTGGGAGCCATTTACTCGTCACACGGAAGAACTTTAAAGCTGTGGCTGAAAGACTTGTGAATGTTGATACTGCAGTGCTCACGGATCTCGCCAATCGATTAGAGAAAGGTGAGAATGTCAAGGCTAAAACAGAGGCAGAAAAAGCCTGCTTCAATCTGTTACAAGATTTGGAACATGTTGGTGGCGAAGTCCAAGGATCATTAACTTCGAAAAAATACATGCGTAATGAAGTTTGGTCACTGATATCTTTCAAAGGTGCACCAAGTTGGTTCATCACATTCTCCCCAGTGGATAATAATCATCCCTTGTGCCTGTATTATGCTGATAACAAATTGGAATTCTCTCTCAAATCTCGCTCAGCTGATGAACGACTGAGACTCATCTCACAGAATCCAGTTGCTGCAGCTCGCTTTTTCCATTACATGTCGATGTCCTTCATTAAACATGTATTAGGGGTGGATGGGGATGGCCCTGGCCTTTACGGTGAAACTGATGCGTACTATGGGACGGTGGAACAGCAAGGAAGATTAACTCTGCATATGCACATGCTAATTTGGATAAAGGGTGCCTTGTCTCCTCAAGAGATACGCGAAAAAATGCTTGACACTGATGGTGATTTCCAGAGAGACATGATATCTTATTTGGAATCATGTCATGTAGGAGAATTTCTGTCAGGTACTCTAGCTGAGGTCAAGGCTAAGGTCCCATACCAGGCAAAGACTCGGAGAGGGTTACATGATGTAATTGAGGATGAGGGAATAACAACTGCTCCTTTACGGTACACAGACCCAACACAGACGTTGCCTGATCCACCTCCTCCTCTGTGCGAAAATTGCAAGATTACTGGATTTCCCGACTGTCTGAAATCAGCATCGTGGTGGTCTAAGTTCAGAAATACTGTGGATGACTTGATATTAAGATCCAATGTCCATACTTGTCGAAGACCTGTTGCGGGCACAGACATAACCAAGCCTTTGAAGCCAGGAATGCGAATGAAAACTGAGGTTAGAGGTTGTTTACGGAAAGATGGTACCTGTTCTTCTCGATTCCCTCGGGATGTGTATATAAAAACAGAGGTTGACCCTGCAGACGGATCCATTAACATGAAGCACTTGGAACCGATGTTGAACTGTGTGACTCCAGATGTTACCTATTGTCTCCGCTGCAATAGCGATGTCACAAGTCTCTTGTCTGGTACAGCAATCAAGGCTGTTGTCGCCTATATTTCCGACTATGTAACTAAGCCAAGTCTGAAAATATACCACATCTTTGATGCTATCAGGAAGGTTTTGGACCAAAACACAGTTTCAATTGGGACAAGTAAAAAAGCGAGTGAAAATTCAAGAGTACTGATCATGCAGATGGTCAATTCACTCACTTCAAAACTTCAGATTGGCAGCCCAATGGCATCTTTATACTTACTGGGAAATCCAGATCACTACACGAACATGAAGTTCAAAGTTTTCTGGTGGAAGTCTTATGTTTCAGAGGTTAAAAAGGACTGGGCAGACGTGGAAAATGATCCCGGAGCTCCGAGAGAGGCCACCCCCATGGATGAAGGTGCCGAACTTGAGGAAGGAGATCAAACTGACCGTGTTGTTATGATGACCAGTGGCGACAAAATTGTGGGGGCCACCAATGTCGATGATTATATTTTCAGGCCTATTATCTTTGAAGATACTTCACTGTATGAGTATTTTCAAATGACAAGCAGAAAGAAAAGGACCAAGAAACAACAGAAGGAGTTTGATGAAAGTGTTGAACAGAGAAATATGTCTTCCTCGGAAACTATTGAACAAGTAGAGCCTACACCCGACGATGAGGATTGGATCATTCATGATGAAGATGAAGAAGCGGCTGAGGAAACAGTAGGAGATAGATCAGATGCTCTGAGTGCACATGCGTTCCACCCGGATCATCCCTTGTACAGAACCCACTATATCAGATGTGACAGACGTGATCTGGAGCAACTGGTACCTAACTTTGCAGGTGGGGCATTGCCGAGGATGGACCAAGGAGACCGTGAATTCTACTGCTGCACAATGATGACATTGTTCAAGCCTTGGAGAAGGGGCTCAGATCTGAAGAACTCTGTGGACAACTGGCATGAGACATTCTCTGAATACAGGTTCAGTGAAAAGGCACAGCGATTGATGAAACATTTCAATGTGAGATACGAGTGCAATGATGCCCGTGATGACTATTCAGCACAAGACCGAAAAAAACAAAGAGCTATGCCACTTTTTGGGCGATATCAACATCCGGATGATGAGGAAGCCTCGGACGCTGGTGAAGATTATGGAGAAGACTTCGAGGAAGAGGCTGGGGAACAGCCTCTTCAGAAAGGTCCAAAGCAGCTTGCTAGAGAAGTATCGATGGCTGATGCTGAGATGACTATGAAAGCAAGTGGCTGGACTACCAGGGCTAAGCCGACCTATAAAATGGACCGTTTCACACCCAAGGTTCACTTGTCAGGTAGCCAATGGAAGATTCGTATGGCAGAGAAAAAAGAAGAAATCCTGGCTTCGAAATTCAAACATGCTCCTGTTAAACCAATGAAAAAACCTCCAACAAAAAAGGTAGATCTTTTCGATGGTGTTACACTATTGGACTCATATTATTTCACTAAATACTTCAAGGCCAAGGAAACGAAAGCACAGAAAGTGGTTGAAGAGGTGACCACATTATTCAACCTCAATAAAGAGCAAGATAGGGCGTTCAGATTGGTTGCCAACCACTCATTATCTGAAGATTCTCCACCACTGAGAATGTATCTAGGAGGAGTTGGGGGAACTGGGAAATCCCAAGTGATCAAGGCCTTGATAGATTTTTTTGAACGTCGGGGTGAAGCTCATCGGTTTATTGTTCTTGCCCCAACAGGGACTGCAGCCGCACTCTTGAATGGTAGCACCTATCACTCCGTATTAGGAATATCTGACTCCATGGGGGGTGAGCGACACGAAGGCATCGGTATAAGACGAGTTGCAGAACGTCTGAGGGGAGTAGATTATATTTTTTTGGACGAAGTGTCTATGGTGTCATGTTCTGCCCTCTATGAAATCAATGCTAAGCTAGCACGTGCCTTGCAAGAGCCCAACGAACCATTTGGCAGCATGAACATGATCTTTGCAGGAGATTTTGCACAGTTGCCACCGGTTAAAGCGCTATCACTATACAGCAGTGATGAGAAAGTGTCACCCATTGTGCACTCTAAACAACTTGTGCATGAGCAGAAAAATAGTATCGGGAAGATCCTCTGGAGACAGGTTACAACTGCCGTCATTTTGAAGCAGAACATGCGTCAGACCAAGGACACACCAGAAGATAGTAAGTTCAGGACAGCCCTAGTAAATATGAGATATGGAGCATGCACACCAGATGACATTGCGTATCTACAGAGTAGGACTATAAGCAGACGGCCTGGCCATCCAAACTTCCGAGATCCCAAGTTCAAGGACATTTCAATTATCACTGCTTGGAATGCCCATAAAGACAAGATAAATGAGATGGGCTCCAAGAAGTTTGCCAAGGACACTGGCCAGGAGCTAACAGATTTCTACTCGGAAGATACCTTAGTGTCAAATGCTGGAACTGAAGACAGGAAACCTAAGAACATGAGGAAAAGAAAAATTTCTAAAGTTAAGAAAGCAGTATCTGAATCCAGGCAAAACCAACTGTGGGATAGTTATCCATCTTCTTCCGAACAGATACCAGGAAAATTAAGTCTGTGCCTCGGAATGCCGGTGATGATAAGGAACAACGATGCAACAGAATTATGTGTCACGAAAGGCCAGGAGGCATTGGTCGTTGGATGGCAAGATTGCATTGGCAGTCGTGGCCAGAAAATATTGGACACACTGTTTGTTGAATTAGTGAAGCCTCCAAAGACCATCCAGATTCCGGGTTTACCTTCTAATATTGTGGCCCTCTCACGCTCTTCCAAGAAAGTGTGGTGCTCACTCCCTGATGACATGTTAATGCAGACTGAGCGGGAACAAGTATTAATTTTGCCAAACTTTGCAATGACAGATTATGCGTCACAAGGAAAGTCTAAGGATGTTAACGTGGTCGATTTGAATAACTGCAAGGACCATTTCTCATATTATACTGCTCTATCACGAGGCACTAGCTCCGAGGGTACTGTTATTCTTCAAGGGATGGATGCCTCTAAAGTAACAAAAGGAATTTCTGGATTCCTCCGGCAAGAATTCAGAGAACTTGAGATCTTGAATGAAATCACAGCCCTTCTCTACGAAAATAAACTACCCCTTTCAGTCAGAGGTATAAACAGAAAAGAGCTACTAAGAGCATATCAAATATGGAGAGGTGGTCATCATGAACCCACCAGTTTGCATGAACATATCAAGTGGAAGACTGGTGACCCGGCTTTGATGCAAGCTAATGTGGCAGCTGGAAAGTGGGAGCTAGTAGGCTCGGATAGACCTAAAGGCAAGGAAACTGAAGAGAAGGCTGGTTCCAAAAAGCGCAAGGCTTCTGACAAGCCTGTAAACCCACCCAAAGCGAAAATGCCTAAGATACCTGGACCATTGCCTATTGGGACATGTTGGGACTCCAAAGATTATAGTTGTTCGTATGATGCTGCGATTACCGTGATATATGATATATGGCAGGACCACGGACCCAGATGGTCAGACAGATTTGACAAGATGGGTAACTATATGACTTGTCTTGGCCGTGATTTCCAATCCGTGAAATCAAAGACTGAAAAACTAGAAGATGCCAGGGACAGAGTACGTAAAATGCTGCATGAAGATTACCCTGCTCAATTCCCATATGGTGCGGAATTGACAGATATTGATGACCTATGCTCAAAATTGTTCGGAACGACTACCTGGGGTACTCAGACAATAAAATGTCTGCACTGTGGGTACAGTGAGATGGAATGTGATGCCTTTGAAAATTTCCAGACCATCACCAGTGATAACAAACTGAGAACTCGCCACAAGCGAGAGTATGCAATTTCGCATTGGCTGAACTCTCAAAAATTGTCAAAGGTCAACCGCTCATGTCCACATTGCAGGGATGGGCTTGCAAAAATCATCAAAGTAGACTCAGCCCCTCCGCTTCTGTATCTCTCATTAGCAGACAAATCAATTGGTATTGATCCAGCAATAAATCTGACAATTGGCAGTGAACTTTGTCGTTATGCATTGAGGGGAGTGATCTATAGTGGAGGGTCCCACTTTACCTCTCGTATAATCAAACCAAATGGAGCAGTTTGGTACCACGATGGAATTGAGACAGGGCAGAAACCCGACTCGGAAGGGCTGATTCACACCCAACCACCTAAATTTCTGTCCACGTGCTCTAGAGGTAAGGTGACAAGGTCTGCAGCCGGAGTCGTATATGCTCTGCTTGACCAGTAGTTGCATGCACTTTTTTCCCTCAATTTCCAATTATTTCTCATGCATAGTCTCATTTTGATCTTGATAGAGGCTCAGATATTGTTTGTTTGAACAGCCAATTCCATTACAGAGAGCCATAGGAAATGTTCTGGATCCGAGAATTATACACGTGATCTGATTACCTTTCCTGATCAGAACTGAGAAAAAATGTATCCAAGGACACCAAGTAGAATGAGGTCCTCAGAGGTGCATCAGATATCTTCCCATGCCCTGGAATAATTGACTTGGCGGTAAAAAAATTTTTTTTACCCCGGCCCTTAACAGTAATTTTTTTCTTTCTCTTCGAATCACTAAGGGAGTGAACACACGTGACCCGATTATCCACAGTGCACGTGGCGAGTGCTTTCCGACCCGAAAATGTGTTAAGTCACCAAATGGAATGAGGTCTCTAGACGTCTAGATACCCTAAAATGATTGACTCGGAGGTTTTGTTTTTTCCTCGGCACCCCTATCCCAATAGTATATACATGATGACTACCTTTCTTGCCACAGAAGTATCTCCCTCCCCAAAAAAAGCACGAGTTTTTGCCGGGCAACGCCACGGCCCTACACCCCAAGTAGTTGTGATTGACGGTGATCGGCTGTGATGACGGGTGACAGCAATGCAAACCTGTATTTTGTCCGGCACCGGCCGCCAAACTCGAACATCAAGTGTCAGCATTTTTTCAATGGCTGACACCTCATAGCATTTCAGATTTTCCTGATGGCTTCCTCTGACAGTCCATCTGATGTTGCCTCACGATTATTTGGTTGAGACGATGATGGAGGCCGCGGGCCGGCGTCCAAATGAGCTCTAGCCTGCTACGGCTGGAATCCAGCACCAAGAATACCTCGAAATGCGGCACGCGATTCATTGCGCTGTTTAGTAGGAATTCACACGGGGAATATGCTTCGCACCGATTACGGTACAATTCAACGCCTGAGACGATGGGCGGGCAAGCTTCAAACCAACATTCGTGCGAGAAATCGTGGAAGGTCCCCGCCAGAATGTGGGCGAGGACATCGAATGCGATTTATTGGGTAGTCCTTCGGTGAGGGTAAATACCTAGAACCACGCCCCTTCAAAGCCCAAAGAACCCAGGGGAATCTTCCTACTTCAACAGCTGCGGCTCTTCAAGGATCCAAGCTCGCCTATCCACCCAACCCACATGTGCGCAGTTTAAAAGCGTGCTGTCCTGACAATTTCTCTGGTGAATCCAATGTGCTATTGTTCAGTCCAATGGAGTATTCACTCGTGTGGCCCACACGTGGAGTCGCATGGCAGAACCCATATCTAAGACAAAAATGAGGATGATTATGCCTCTTATGCCCTAAGAATTGGTGTTTATTTGGGAGTTTGATTAAAAGGATGACTTGCCGTCTGCTTGATTTACTCACAGATGGTTCCAACAACACTGTGGACCTCTGAAACTTTGCAAGGGGCTTCCTACAGGCCAATTGAAAATTTAGAAGTCTTAAAGTGGGAGAAAGTCTCAACCAGAAAATCACTGAGGCAAAAATACTGTTATTTCATAAATCTGAGATTACACTGAGTATGAAGGCTTCTAACTCACGGTACAACATTCAAGTAGGGATAAAACACATCCTAGCTCGGTGCCAAGCAAAGATGTCGGTGTCCATCTTGGTCTCGCGCGAGGTGCGTTCTTCCACAGCGTCATTGATGCGGTCGACACTGACGTCTTCGACAGCCTTGAGGTACTTCTCCCAGGTATCGAGGCCCGTGTCGATAATGAGGTGTCGAAATTCGACGGGAAGAGTCGCTCGAATGCTAGACTTGAGCATCATTCCGGCGTCGCCGCTCGGAAGCTCGCCCAAGAGCCCGCGCGTGACTTCGGCCCAGGCAATGTGCGACAGGACGGGAACTCCATCTTCGTCGTTAACGTATTTCCCCAGCGTGTCGCGATCGAGGTAGTTGCTCGTCAGCTCCGTAATGACAGCATCCTGCGCCCGCCGTGCCGCGGTGGGTTTCGCCCACTTTTTCTCGAATGCGACCATCAACGCCGCCCACGTCTGCTTCTCTACCGCTGTCAACTTGCTCCACCAGTCCTCCGCCTGACCTCCCGGATGCAGGCCTTTCTCAAAGCGGTACATCTTCTCCTTGTCGTCTGCGTCCCACTTCCACGTCTGCTCGAGGGTGCGTAGCCACGTGTGGGCTTTTTCGGCGGTGCCGTTGCCACGGAAAAGCTCCGTAGTCTTGGTGGGCGCCATGTCGTCGTCGGAGACGTCGATTTTCGGGGGAAATGGGGGATTTGGGGAGGGTGTGTGCCGAGGAGCCCTAGGTGTAAAAAAAGCGGGTAGAAGTGTCGGGGGTGTCTCTGGGGATGGGGTTAGGTCGGAAGGGGTAGATATGGTAGGGGTGCTGGGAATAGACACGCTGGTCTTTTGGGAAAATGACACGCTGGCCGAATTGGGGGCTGTCGCCGCGCTGGGCTCGGTGGAGATGGACCGACTGGAATGCCTCGCTGCGCGGGCTTCTGCTGCTATTGTTCTGGCTTGGGACTGTGCTAGGACCTCTTGGTCTCTTTGATATCTGAAGTCGCGGTCCGCCTTGCTAAGGTGGAGGTTGTTGGCTGAAGCCAGTGCGCACCGTAAAGCTCGCGGATGTGCAGAATGCCACTCTAATCACCACAATGGAGACTGCTCGAGGTCTCTGCTAGCTAGAAAGAGCCGATCTCGGCTGGAAGACTCGGAAAGCCGCGAAACTCGGCCAGGCGATGAGAAACAGAAGGAAAAGTGGTTGGATATATGTACAAACAACCCAATATGTATTCCCTCCCTTCCGCAGTAACTGACGATGTCATCTCACCAGCTACCTTGAAGCGCACAACATGATCCGCAGCATAACGGGGTACGGCGCGGGCAACGGGCCCTTTATCAGCATCCACGACGGGTTCCTCAACGTCGCGGCGTGGGCGGGCTTCCTCCCCGGCTCGGACCGCATCATCCTCGACACGCACCCGTACTTCGCCTTCGACCAGCAACCGAACGACGCGCCCATCGCGACGAGCACGGACCCCGCGACCCGGGCGGCACCTGGCCTGCGCAGGCGTGCAATGCGTGGGGGCCTTCGATTAACACTAGGTGTGTTTTTCTCTATTTTCTTGCGGTCCGAGGAGATTTTATTTTCATCGTGAAAAAGGCCGAAAAAGCATGAACAAGTCGACCTCCTGTATTACTGATGAGCTCTCTGTCCACAGTGTGATTCTGGTGTATTATTGGGGTAGTCTTACGTGTCGGGTGGGCCGAGGGAGGGCTGTGGAAGCGAGAAAACGCATCTTGGCTCGGTGTGACCCGGTGTGACAGGACGCAATGATTGGTAATAATCTGGCGAGCAATCACCTGATCGAGCTAATCAACAGACTACAAACAAGCGAGGTACGAGCTAAAAACTGTTTGTAGCATCTGTCTACGAGAGACTAGAGGCAACTGGCACCACATCAGTAAGAAACCTTGTAGAATCGTCGGAGTTTGAAATCATTATCACGGCCATGCGACACTTCAGCATTGCTATGTACATACTTTTGGTGCATCAGCAAAATGTCGAAAGTCCTGTGATCTTTTGATCCTTTTGTCCTGTGAGAAAAAAAAAAGTTCACAGAAATGCTCCTTAGAATGCAATGGGATGGGTCAAAAAAAAAAAAAATTGGACATCTGGTGGGATTTTTGACCTAGCCTACGGTCTGGTGATCTGGCGGTCTTTTTCGACCTGTACAGGCCTGTACAGGCTTCTACAGGTCGTCACAGGACAGTTGTCAAAATCGCGATGTGGGAAAGTGTCTCGTAATCGCAAGATGAAGCAAACTGTCTCTTCGGAATGTGAGACTGGGGGTAAATTCCATCGAAATCAACACCTCGCTGTTTTCCTCCTGCCGACCATCGAAATTCATCACTGTTCTTCAGCTGCCTCGCTGACTATTGGCGGAACGAGTCGCTCATTTTGGGTCCCCAAAAATTGGTCACTGGCGAGGGCAGTAATGCTTTCGAGCAGAATCTGAATGGCTGAGAATAACCGGAACGGTCAGGGCTATCCATTGCACATGCTGTGTGACATCCACAAACTGTCCACAAAGCTGTGACACCTCCCGCCTCTTCTACAGTTCTTGCCCCGGGCCGGGAAAATGGTCACCGAAAACGTATATAAAGCCTGCAACTCGCTGTGAGTCCCCATCAGTTTTCACCTCTACTGAGTATTTGTCAGCACTCCCTCGGCATCAACCCGTGTAACCGCCCAATGCCTTGCACATGGCCCAAGGCCGTGGCTTGGATCACAGAGGGTGCGGTGCTGATCAAGGTTAGATAATAGTTCCCTGGGAGGGAGAAAGCCCCAAGGCGCGGGGGCTTTCTCCGTCTCAGGGAATTGTTATCTTGTCTTGGCTAGCACATTCCGATCCTTAAACTGTTTCACGCACTGACGACGCTACACTAATTACACAGTGACGTCGACGTCAGGTAACACGGTCACTTCTCTGCTGTTCCGTCCGAGGATCTCTGGCAAGTCAGTCTTCTTGTTTTTCAGTCTTATACAAATCTTATCAATCTTATTTCTTACAGGAGTGTAGCATACTTGGACATCTTCTAGCCTCTTCACAACTGAGGTTGGACTGCGGCTAATTTTTTTTTCCAGGACAAGAAATTCTTCGACTCTGGTATATTCTCAAGCATAGCCGGATAGTCGGACGGAACGTAACTTTGTTCGTGAGGAATCGGCCGATCACCGCTTCCAGCATCCCCTTAGTGTCTAAAGCGAGAGTGAGCAGCATACCGCCCCGCGTTAATTAATGTCTATTTCAATTTTAAATTTCAGTGGACCATCACCTCCCGCTCTCCATCCGTATCTCCAGTCCCAGAATTGTAAGCCAACACCTCCCGTGCAGTCAGTACAGTGTTAACGTCTTCCCATTAGTATGAATCACCTGACCTCTCATCAAGCCAGCGACACCCGCTACCTTCAACTCTGTCAAAATTACGCTGACTGACTGCCTCCTCATAGAAAATTAGGCTTGAGCCCATTCGTTTTCGTCGGCCTGCCCTTCTGCTATATTATTCATTCACCGCGCTAATCACAGTCCCTGAATGAGATCTGCATCTTTCATCATGCACTGTGAATTGTGATTAGCAGAGCGTGGTTTTCTCTCTTGTTAAAATTCTCCAAAAGTAATGGAGGTGGTGTCTGTTTATTCATCAAAGTCGAACGTTCGCTGACTTTGTCTGTAGTATATATATAAGGCAGTGCGTGGGGCTATGCCTTTACCACAGTTCCAACGTTGTGCGTTCCTTGGCTACTGCTGCGTGGGCTCTGGGGAATAAAAGTCGCACAAGTTGTGACTGCTATTTGGGTTCTGCGGGATAAAAGTCGCAACCTGGCAAGTTGCGACTACTGTTTGGGTTCTGGGGGATAATAGTCACAACCTGGCAAGTTGCGACTGCTATTTGGGTTCTGGGGGATCAAAGTCGCACAAGTTGCATGCACTATTTGGGTTCTGGGGGATAAAAGTCGCAACCTGGCAAGTTGCGACTGCTGTTTGGGTTCTGGCGGATAAAAGTCGCAACCTGGCAAGTTGCGACTGCTGTGTGGGTTCTGGCGGATAAAAGTCACAACCTGGCAAGTTGGGTCCGCTATTTGGGTTCTGGGGGATCAAAGTCGCAACCTGGCAAGTTGCGTCTACTGTTTGGGTTCTGGGGGATCAAAGTCGCAACCTGGCAAGTTGGGTCCGCTATTTGGGTTCTGGGGGATCAAAGTCGCAACCTGGCAAGTTGCGTCTACTGTTTGGGTTCTGGGGGATGAAAGTCGCAACCTGGCAAGTTGCGACTGCTATTTGGGTTCTGGGGGATAAAAAGTCGCAACCTGGCAAGTTGCGACTGCTGTTTGGGTTCTGGGGGATAAAAGTCGCAACCTGGCAAGTTGCGACTACTGTTTGGGTTCTGGGGATAAAAGTCGCAACCTGGCAAGTTGCGACTGCTATTTGGGCTCTGGGGAATCAAAGTCATACAAGTTGCTTCCGCTATTTGGGTTCTGGGGGATCAAAGTCGCAAGTAGGCAAGTTGTGACTGCTGTTTGGGTTCTGGGGGATCAGATTGAGCTGTGTGGCCTGGCCAGTCACACAATCTCTTTCTGGCCAATCGACGACGCTTGCCCCTGATAGTAGGCAAACCGACCTGGCCAGTTGTCTTGCCCGCTGTCAGGCCGCCATCATGGGCAACAATCTGCCAAATTGTCAGCTCGATATCGGTGCCGGTTTCGGTTGGTTGTGGACTGTGTGGCCCACCTGATGAGTTCAAAAGAACGAAACCAACCTTCAATGACCAGATCTCTTAAATGCTGGAGCTTCCATGAAATGAGATGACGAGAAGCCCCAGTGCGATGGCATAAAGGTGACCTGCAGGGTCTTCAAGCCACATAAGTGTTGTTATCCTCAGTCCAAGTTCAGCGGCTGACTATGCACGGCTAATCGATGCAGCAATTCGGCCGGCGGGAAGATATCGGTCATGGTGCGGACATCGAGTGGGTGGAGAAAGCAGGTCGCAAAATGGCAGGCGGAGATACGGGTGTCTGATGACGATGGTGCTGCCGGCGCTGATGACGAAGATGAAGACCCCCCGAAGTGTTCCAATCCTTCCTCGCAACGGAAGCAGGCGTACTCCCCGCTCATTGCTCCCAACCACCCTGGCTTCTCTCTTCGCCAGTGTTGTCTCGAACCCCATCACGCTTACTTGTCGTGACCGTGTTGTTTCCGAAGAAAGCTTGTATATGGAGCTTCTCGCGGCTGAGCACAACGACGAAGAGCCTGACGCAGGTGCTCAGGAAGGTTTTGGTGATGACTACGACGGTTAATTTACGCCTGTACCCTTTTTTCTGCACAATTTTCATGCAGCGGCATCGGTTTCTTTTTGGGAAATAACCCTTAATTTGACTCTTAAAATGTAGGCCATTATTAACTCTGAATAAGAGCCAAGGGCTTAAATTTAGCGGGCACCCTTATTAACATCCTTATCTACAATATTGCAGCACCTGATAATACCATGGTACCCATACTAATTAGACAGACCTTTGGGCCCATAACCTCCGTCTAAATAGTAAGGCCTCTGGGCCATCTAAGTACCATTGAAATACCACTGATACCCGGCTCTACAACAAATTTTAGGGGAGAGACTTGGAGAAAAAAAGGGTTTTTGTACCATTAGGTTGCCCCCTAATGGGTTGTTCTAAAATAGTCAATAACATTTATAATACCTTACCTACCACTGAAACCGTGGGCACCTTTTGCCAAAGCAATCCCCTTGGTAACGATTTGTGACCTTTGTTCCCACCAACTACATGAGTCAGTAAACTTTGTGACTAAGTTAAGGTACCACCCATACCACTGCTCCACTTTGGATGGTCAGTAAAGTTTGTGACTGCTCTAAAATACCACCCATACCACAGGCTCGACTTCGGGAGTCACTAAACTTTGTGACTGCTCTTAAGTACCATCCGTACCCACTGGGGTCGCAAAACAGCCTGGAATTCAGGGACCCGCTCCCTGACTTTCAAGAGTCAAACTGAACCAACCTGAAATGAGATTCAGGTACTTCAGGATCCAGGTATCCGATTCAGGTAGTGTTCGTAAATTTACTTGAGTGTCGTGAAAATCCATACTTTTCGTGGTGAAATCAAGGTGGCTATAACGACATGCGTGACATCACGCGTCACCGCCTCACATCTTGCTTCCAACCACATCGCCCGCCGTCCACCAGCCATCCACAAGCCCAGCAATACCCTCGGACAGCTCACTTTCAGGTTATTCAAGATATTTGGGCTTCCTCCTCGTCGATGGGAGGGCAACTACGCGGACCGAGTTCGCTTCAGCGGCAGTGGAGCCGCTCCGCCACTCCATCGCCTAACGACGCTCCCCGCGGTTGATATAAGGTGAGGACATACAGTGGTGCTCATTAAATGTGCACCGCAGTTGACCACATTGGGGCGACCTGGTGACCCCAGACAACTTGTAGACATGAAATATGGCTAAATGTAAGACCTCTTGACATTTTTCCAATTTTCCAAATATGGCAATTCACCCACAATCATGGCTTTTCTGAGCCTCTGAAAATTGCCTTTTTTGGAGGTGACCGTGGGAAGAAACTGAGTACATAGCTTGAAAGTACTTGCTAAATGGACCATGCTCACATTTTGAACTTAGTGATTTGATACAGCCAATCCTTCAGAAATTGGGAAACAAGTTGGCCATTTTTGCGGTTTTTTGGTATTTTTGGAGCATTTTCTCTCAAATTTGGTCAAAATGACCAACTTGCACCTTGAATTGTGAGCCCAAATCTTAACCAATTGATATGGTTCAAAATGTGAACATGCTCTATTTAGCAAGCACTTTCATGCTATGTACTCAGTTTCTTCCCACGGTCACCTCCAAAAAAGGCAATTTTCAGAGGCTCAGAAAAGCCATGATTGTGGGTGAATTGCCATATTTGGAAAATTGGAAAAATGTCAAGAGGTCTTACATTTAGCCATATTTCATGTCTACAAGTTGTCTGGGGTCACCAGGTCGCCCCAATGTGGTCAACACTGCGGTGCACATTTAATGAGCACCACTGTATCCTATATCCCCTCACCGTTCTCATGCCTCAAAACCGCGGTTGTGTTCTGCTTCGAAGGAAGCTCGCTCCTCACGCTCTCGGGCAACGCGCCCGCAGATGATGGTACCCTAATGTGACTATGGCGCAAATTCGTGCAGATCTGGGCGATGAACACAAGCGGTGGCCTCTTCGAGTGCGTCCACTACTTTTCTTTTTCTTCTCTCCCAAACTGACTGCACATCTACATCAGTGTGTTCAAGACTGTCTTCGCGTCGCTCGGCTGAACAGTGGACACTCGACTGGGAGTCTCAGTCTACAACTGAGCGAGGGTACGCATATAGAGCGGTATATACTTGTCGGTGCTATCTTGTGCTAACCTCAAGATTGCCTCAGCTATACCGCTTCGTCCGGCAACGTCGACCGCATCTCAAAAAGTAGGTGGGACAATCGCAAGACATACCTCAACTGTGTCATTCAGTGTCAATAAGTCAATGTACATGGGACGCCGCGCGCTCAATGATCCGCCCGTACACTGCCAGCCCGCTCTCCCGTGTCCCGTCCCCCACAAACTCCGTTCTCACACCCCTGGCCGGCCAATCAAAGCCGTGCATGCGTCCGCGTCCCCGCCCTTCGCTCGCTCTTCGTCGTCGGCCGATTCGGGCGATGACATGTGGAGTTCTCCGGCGGTGAGCACCGCGGTGGTGCGAGATGGAGGATGAGGATCGGAGTGGGAAGAAGAGTGCCAGTTCAAGCGGTGGATCGTCGCCCAAGCGGCCCAAGAATTAGTTACTCCTGTACTTTCAAATCGAATCATATTGATTTACAATCTGTTTTGGGGTGAAAATCAATGAGTATTGACCTGAATTACGTCGCCCCAGACCGCGCTCAGTATAATCTGGGCTGGGAATCAGGTCGAAACATCCTGAACTGACCCCCTGGAATGTTTCCTTTTTCACCTGAAAATCTGCTGCCTGAATTCAGGATTTTTCGGTGGAATACAAGGTGTTTCTACTGGTAATACAAGTAGAATCACCCTGACTTGATTCCCTGGAATCCAGGTCTTCTGAGGCCCCCAGTGACCACAGACCCGACTACACAAGTCACTGAATTTTGTGACCTGCCTTAGCTACCACGCCTACCACCGGTTCGGCAGTAAACTTTGTGACCCGCTTACATTACCACAAGTACCAGCCATAGCTCAAGCGAGATGACTTGATAATATTTTTTCACAAGCTACCACCGCTACCGCCCAAATCACCATACCACGGCCACCACTGATACCTCAAGCAGCATGACTTGTGATTTTCAGTGCTTTCATATTACCACCACTGCCACTGACTCTGCAGCCATGTATCACAGCTCTGACTTCTCATCATTACGTTCTCCTCGGCTCTCTAGTCATACCACTTAGCACATTTGAACCCCCTGTATTATGCTTGCAACCAATATTCCATTTTGTGGCTGTACATCACCGTCATCAAAGATTACTGGATTTTTTCCTTCAAATCGACAGTCACGTGTCACGCACCCCTGTGTCGATGCTTCGTTCACTTTCCAATTTCCCCCGAAAGATTGGGTCTCCATGACGGGTCACGTTTGACATAGGAAATTACACTGGTAGGCTAGATTAGTGTCGTTCAAAGTTGCCCCTACTTGGTCTCCTACTTACTTGCGCCCCTTCTTGCAATTTAATTGGAGTTTTGGTTGTAAAATGGCAAGTACTATCTGTATGATTGAAACCAATTTCAGGCCCAATTCATCGTTGACTCATTACCCAATGTATAGGCTTTCTCCGTGGAGCGTGCACTTCAGCAGCTTAGCGCTCTGCACTATCTCTTTGCAAATCTCGAGGACGACTGGCTCGATGAACACGACATCAATAGCTTCATCAGTCTGGTACTCCACGTCCAAATCCCTCTCCAAGAATTCCAAGAGCAACCCCTACCTCGTAATGTTGGTACGACCATGGTTCCAGTACTTACGAGGCCTTGAGGGGGCGACAGGCGGCCTTATATACATGGCAGAACCAGGGGTGTGGAGAGGTGATCCCGTCACATATGAGGGCTTAAACTCAGATCGACCAGCCTGTGCGGAGTGCCGATTGATTGCATCTGCGCCCTCAATTGAACAATTGACCGTTATGGCCTCAATAAAATGACCGCTTTAAATCTGACTGGCTGGGGAGATAGTCAGTAAAATTTCACGCAGAACTGTCTCCTCAGATATTTTCTCCGGGTGCTCACAGAGATAGGCCTTTAAGGAAACAGGGACGATCCTTGTCCGGCGTGGAGTGTCGTGCAATTGGCGCATCCTCGGTGCCCGGAGTGCCGATTGATTGCATCTGTGCCCTCAATTGAAAAATTGAACATTATGGCCTCAATAAAATGACCTCTTTAAATCTGACTAGCTGGGGAGATAGCCAGCGAAATTTCATGCAGAACTGTCTCCTTAGATAATATTTGCTCCGGAGATTATCCCTAAATGCATTTCAGCCATTCATTATTCTTCACTATTTTTTCAAAGAAAATCCCAAAAATAGTGTGCATAGGCCCGGAGCGGGGAGATCGTTCTCCGCCCCGAAAACATATATAAGAAGACTCTTTTCTACTGTCACAGCAGCCCCTTCGTCTCATTATCGAAGCTCTATTGTGCACTCTATGCCCACTGAGTCCTGGCTACTCAATAGGGGGTTGAGTGTATAAAAAAGGCTTTGATAGTGACCCTACGGCAGGCATTTCGCTCCCCTCAACTCGCAGTTGACAGCGGGAGGGAGCAGCGAGGGCTGTGTAGATGGATGTTTATTGCTCCCAATCCATGTGGAACCATGGCCGTCTCCCCGCAACCCGCATCAGTCACCCAGGCAAGTGATCCTTTCTTCGTTTTCTTTCTATTTCTGCATTTCCACCGATCTGAGGGGCGTAGCTAACCCCAAGGAAGATTCCTGTGACCTGTTTCTCCTTCTCTTTTTTCTCTCTTAAAAGAAGATCTCTGATTCATTTAGTCCAAGACTACCGCCATACCAAGTTCAATCAATCAACCCAGGCACTCATTATTTCCTTAATTTTCCCTGCTCTCGGTTTCTTCATTTCGAATCTGAGGGGCGTAGCTAACCCTAAGGAAGATTCCGATCAACCAAATTTTCTATGCTTCATCTCAATCCATCTTGAACAACTCACTGATTGATTTATTTTGTCCAAGTGAATATTCGGCCATCCCCGTGCCGACGGGGATGGCCGTTCCCACTTCTGACCGACTTTATAATGTATAATTGACCGGATGCTACAGGTACGCTAGTCACATTACGCACTTATATCTCACTAATTGATTTATCGAACCTTCTACGCCAGTCAGATCCGCGGACGACACACAACACGGTCCTGATGTATTTGGAAAAGTCCGTGACGGCATCATCGGGTAAACGGGGGGAGAGGTCCGAATTCTGGCACACCAGGTAAGGAAGGCACATACATGTAGGTCGGGCGCAGACAGATAGATATCTTCTCCCCTGGTCAAGCAGTGCGATTGGGCCGGAGTCGTCGCGGTCTGCCACGTTCAAGATGCCCTCAACGCTCCCCCATCTCACATGGCTTGAGCAGCTCGCTGTCCGCTGGTCCCAACCAGTCGTCGACGTACTCGAGTGAGGCGCGTATATGTCCCCTTGAACGCGTGCAGGTACGAAGAATACCGGGTGGATCCATAGGGACCATTCTTCCGTTGAGGGGTTAATGACCCTCACCCCACATGCGGGTGCGATGTCCCCTTGTCCGTATTGCTCTGACGTGCGGAGGGACCTCTATTTTCTGCGCCCCCTCCTCTCTCTCTCGATCCTGTGTACTCTCTACTGTCCTGACATCCCCTTTAGGCTCTGGATCGTTCCGTTGGCCCCGGTTAGTCTTTGTTGCGCTTGCGGAAAATGGGGATATATGCTGGCAAGGAATGATAGAGCCGTATAAGGACGTAGAGCATGTATAGACCCTCAGCGCGGTTGGCCAACCTGCCGCCCCCTTGTCGCGGGGCTGAGGCTTGCGATCCTTGGGCTCTTCCAGGGTCCAGGGATTTACCAAGGCGGCTTAAATGGCTTTTATATTTGTTCTGGCTGAAGTACATACAGTATGACCGTTTTTCCGAAGCGAATCTTGTTGTAGAGGACCACGTTTCAAACTCTGTTTCTCTGCACTTGTACTCAGGGAAAAAGTGCATTTTGGATGCACTGTATTAACAGAATTGTGACATGCATCCAACAATCCACGGTTCCGCCACCCTACTATGTTTGTGAACTTCCGAAAGGTATCCTGGACCGCCATATCCACGTTGCTTCATGGCTTTGGACCTTGGTGCGGCTTCCGCGCATTTTCTGCCTCTCACTCTCATCTCTGAGCATGGCTAGAGCCACCAAAGCACAAAAGGCAAGATAGAACAACCTCCAGAGGGCCCGAAACTCCTGTAAAGTCACTGCGCCACGTACTCTCCAAGGTCAGCGAAGATCTTTCTAGGCCTGACTTCATGGCCATGCAATTCAGGAACATTATTCTCTTCAACGTCTATATTCTTCCGAGACGGCGAGTCGAGTACCAGCTGGGTTAGGGTCTGCTCTCGCGATCACAAGGGCAGGAGGAGGATTTCAAATCATCGTCGCGTGTGACCTGAACACACAGACTGGCTCGCGTACGGCATCTGTTCACGATCGCGCTCGTCGGTCAAAGCCAGCAACCCCCCGCGGCAACTTCTTGATTAAGCTCGGGATTACGACCTAGTCTTTCTATAGAGGGCTGAATGCTTTTGGGCTGGGAGTGGTGATTATACTTCCTTTCAGGGCTCGCAGCAGACCGTCATCGACTATGCTATATGCTCTCGGTCACTATTTCCAAGTGTGCGCTCTTTCACGGTGGAACCACGAATCCAGGGCTTTGATCATGCTGCTCTCGTGTTCCAAATTTAAGTCAACTCTGACTTCCTCTCGAGTTCCGCGTTCAAGCGATCCAAAAAACGCAAACGAGAAGACGTGATCCTCCCGGCTGAAACTGAACTCGACAAACTTCTGATTCAAACCTTAAATGCGGGAAAGAAGGAGGAACGCGAGAAAGTCCGACTTTATGGCCCGGTATATGTTGATACGCCACCACTGAAAGAGCATGCAAGAATGCAGCCAAATATACAGGGTTTTCCTCCGCTTCCACCCTCCCACTGCGAGCCCCCTTGGCTCATCTCCGGCCCCCGAGATCCCGCGTGGCCGTCGTGTCATGGGGGTGTGTTGGAATAGAGGACGTAACGCGTCGGTATGTTAGTTTAGGTACCGGGCCGTACATGTATATAGAAAGGGATGGACCCAAGGGATCTTCGCCCTTGGCTAACTCCGTCCCAGTCCCTTGAGAGCTTGTACCTTGGTTCTTCCTGACACCGTATTCGGTATCTGCTACAGTGCGTGCCATTCTGAATGATCGACATGGTACTGATTCCTTTCAACGAATTGGTCCCTGCTCGGATTACCCATGCCAACTCAACCACTTTGAGACACATACAGAGCCTCGTATACACAGCAAGAAATGTTAATCAGATAAACTAAATATTCAAGGCCTATGATGCGAATTTAAGCTAATCAACAGAATGAAGAGAGAGAGAAACGTACAAAACGGTTTCTGAATGATAGAGCTCAACCTGCCTAACGATGTCAGGAGTTGTGAAGCGAGGTATCAATGTCGGAATTCCGTCTTTGGCACCTGCTTCTACTGGCACTCTTCGAGCCCGCGCTACATCACGCCAACAGCAAACCTCGCTTCACTGTTAGTTGTGAATGATCAAGTTCCTTGAAACCTCTTACTCACCAAGTACCGGTCGTTTGGCATCATCGCCTGTGATGCCAAGGTCCAGCAGGTCATCGTGGCTGCGATTACCTCTGCATCTGCAGTTCTTCCATATCGAAACACGTGACCCCATTACCAGTAGATTTTGAAACGAATGACTTGGTTTGGTCGCGGGATGCTCAGGACGATAATTTAATCCAACAAAGTTTAAATTCGTTAACTATTGCCTTATCCCCACCGAACTCGGCCCAGATAATTTGTAAGCCAGGATCTGGCAGAGCGCGTCCTATTTTGAAACCCAGACCTGATGGAATATGCGGTGAAATGTGTTAAAAAAACTATTGCCCTCGCCACAATCCTTTACATTTTCAAACATTTTCAATTCCGGCGCCTTCCCGGAGCCAGTTTTTGAGGCGTCGGCCTGCAATGGATAGCCCTGACCATTCCGTTAATTTTGGGGCATTCAGAATCCACTCGAAGCATTATTGCCCTCCCCAGCGGCCAATCAGGGCTTTAAATTTTCAAACGCATGACCCTATTCAAATATTAACACAATCCTTATAAAATTTTAAACGCGTGACCCTATTGCCCTCACAATCCTTTGCATTTTCAAACGCGTGACTCCATTATAAGATTGACACAATCCTTTACATTTACCAATGCGTGAGCCTATTGCATTCACCACAATCCTTTGCATTTTCAAACACCTTCAATGCCAGCGCCAGAGCTACTTTATGAAGCGTCGACCCACAGGGGCTGATTCAATGCAAAATTGAACCTTTTAAATGCACAGCTTGCCCGTTTCTAAACAGACAATTGCAGCGCCCAAACACTGTGGGATGAGACTGTTTAATTGAATGCAAAATTGAGCCTTTTTAAAGCACAGCTTGCCCGTTTCTGAGCAGACAATTGCAGCACCGTGTGCATTCGATAGCCACGGCAATTCTGGGTCGAAATGCCTACTAGACCTTGACAATTGGTACAGCGGTGGGCAAGCTGTGACGCAAACACTGCGGGGCAAGTGTTCAAATTGAATGTGCAATTGAAAATCCGATCAAATGCCTAAATATGGAGCTGTGCCATCAATTGAATGCAAAGTTTGATGGCTCGGATCAAAAGCGCAAATAGGGGCTGATTCAATGCAAAATTGAACCTTTTTAATGCACAGCTTGCCCATTTCTGAACAGACAATTGCAGCGCCGTGGGCATTCAATAGCCACGGCAATTCTGAGTCGAAATGCCTACTAGACCTTGACAATTGGTACAGCGGTGGGCAAGCTGTGGGGCAAACTCGACATTTAACAACGAGCTATCCTCAAGCTGTGATTCTGGCCCTTCCCGCTGAAAAAGCTGCTTCCCTCCAACATCGACTCCGTGTCGAGCTGTTTTGACGACTCGGGTGCGACGAGGAGTTCCTGCGGGAGAAGTCGGTAACCCAAGACAAAGCACCGACGGCTACGCGGGCGCACCGACAATGCTTTGCAGAGGCGGTGTTAGCTACTCCAAACGCAGCAACAAAAAAAAAAAAAAAAAAAAAAAAAAAAAAAGGAAAAGAAGTCACGGGAAATTCCCTTATAGGGACGGCTTCACGTGCAGTCGGTATTATCGGACTTCTCGGCGTCAACTTGGAATCTGCCCTGTGCGAGCGAACCGGGTTCTCCGAATCCGCCGTGTGCGGGCGAAACACAGAATCCACGGGTGTGTTTTCCATTGCTTTTTCAAAAACTCAAAGGCCTCTGCGATGAAGGCACAGGTTTTACGGCTCGTAAGCGCGAAATAATAAATGTACAAGGTGAACGTCATATGACGCGCTTACTGTAGCAATCTGTATGCGTGAAACGTAACGCGTAACGGAGAGGGTGTTTCGTTTCAATATTTTGAGGGTGTAACAGAAAAAGGCGCCCTCGTTTCACGAAAAGAGCGTGACATTCTAAGTACGCGGAAAAAATCATTTTTGATCGAGAAAAATCGGTAAAAATCTTTTTGCGCCATTGCGTCCCCAGAGCCATTCTCCACTTCTCTTCCAGCTGGTGCCACGGCTTTCCATTATCAGCATGTGCCCAGACATCTTCCGTTTCCTCTGCGGAAGCCAGCCCATTGCTCTCAGCGGTGCGGGAGACTGTATGAGCCGTGGGATTGTCCGTAAATTCAGCTGATGCTGAGATTTCGAGGGCGTCATAAACAACAACCGTGGAGAACGAAACGTCCGAATCGTCATGCGTGTCAAAATCGCAAAATTCGGGTGGACCGGCCTGTCAATCCAACTTTGTTCGAATACTCATGCGCTTCACGGAATTCTTCAAGAATGGGATGAGACCTTGGAGACGTGCGCCACGCTTTAACAAAGATCACAGCGACCTGCTTCTGGAAGCGCAGTTCCAGCGTCCTCGACACGATCTTGGTAAAAGCGGTACGGTCGGCGTTTCAAAAATTGCGCGCTGTCACGCATAACGACGCCCACGTTTCACGTTTCAGTTCTACTGTTTCAGTCACGGTCCAAAAGCCGTTTCACGCATACAGATTCACACCGCAAAAAAACAATATTCCCCTCGGCAGACAATGATGGAGAAAGGGATCGTTTCAGCCTGGGCTGAAAGTGAATCGGAAAGTGTGTATTTCTGCTGGGAAGACAATAGGGTGTTTCATAATTAGGTTTTTGGGTCCAACTTCGACCCCAACTTCGACCCCAACTTGACCCCAACTTGGGGCAAGTTGAGGCATGAGTTGAGGCCTTGTTTGTGAAACACCCAAGTCGATAAATTCTGACCCAACTCTGAAATTGGGGCAGAGTTGACAGCCGCGTATCATATTGATGCCATCCACGCCCAAGCCCCGGAGTTCTCCGGAGTTGGGGCATCAAGTTGGGGCACAAGTTGGGGCAGAGTTGGATGTCGAGTCGTGGGTCTATGCACGACTTGACATCCAACTCTGCCCCAACTCTTTTTTCGTGCCTCAACTTGATGGCAAGTTGGGGTCGGAGTTGGGGCACGAGTTGAGGCTCCCAAATCTAATTATGAAACACCCTAATGTGGGAGAAAGTAATTGTTTTAAACGTACTTTCCACTTCACAGCAAAAAAACTCTTTCCGCAACATTTTATTCCTGGAGGAAAGTGCAGCAGAAAGGGTACCTTTCTGCTGCCATTTCGGCACACGCCGAAACTTATTGTTTCGGACGTGCCGAAACTGCAATAGTTTCTGCGGCAATTTCGGCATTGCCGAAAGCGTGTCCGAAACTTATTGTTTCGGCGTGCGCCGAAAGGGTAACAGAAAGGTTACCTTTCTGCTCAGCAGAAAGTAAGCTACAGATGATCTGCAGCTCATCTGCAGCTCATCTACTGCTCCGCTACAGATCATCTGTAGATCATCCACCGCTCATCGGCAGATCATCTCTTGCTTAACTGACTTTTGTTTGAAACCAAGCCGGTGACGAGAGAACTCCTGGTAAATATGTTTCGGCGAGGTCAGGAATGCTCAGATACAAGACTCTGTAGTGATGTCGCGGGCCCGGCTCGGCCTGAATGCCCGGGCTCGGGCTCGGCTTGGCGAGGCTCGGGCTTCAGATTGTCCAGGCCCGAGCCCGAGCCCTGGGTACAGGGCCTGAAGCCCTGAGCCCGGGTCCAAGCCCGGGCTTGTACATAGCCAAAGAAAAAAAACATTAGGGTGTTGAGTCATAGTTAGAATTTTGGGTCCAACTTAAGCCCCAACTGTGACCCCAACTTTGCTTCAACTTGGGCAAAGTTGAGGCACAAGTTAGAACTTTGTTCGTGAAACACCCCAGCCGCTTTTTCTTCAAAGTTGGCGTCGTCAGGAATGAGATTGATATGATGACACCCATTAGCCGAAGTTGGGCATCAAGTCGGAGCGAAAGTTGGGGTCAAAGTTGGATGTCAAGTCGAGGTCTTATGCCCGATTCGACATCCAACTTTCAGTTCCGACCAATTTTGCTTTCCAACTTCATGCAAAGTTGGCGTCAAAGTTGGAGCACAAATCGGACCCGAAAATCTAACTTTGAAACACCCTATTATGCTAGTGTAAATTATGTCTGTGAATAGCTAGTCAGTTGTTTCCTCGGGCCAATTCCTTCCAGAGACAGTACGATCGTTGGCGACGATGTCAACAATAATGCCGGGACTATATTTATGCCGACTGACAGCCGAGACACATTGGTAGTCAAAGCCGAACCCAGCGATCGGCTTACCCCCGCCTTCCGAGTCCCGACATCAAGAAGGTATTTTATTGCTGTGTATACGGCCTGGCTCTGGTGTCATATATGGAACTGATCCAGGCCTAATCGGGCCTGGCCAGGCCGCATTTGGCCTGCCAGGCCTCATTTGGCCTGCCAGGCCGCATTGGGCCTGGCTCATTCCCAGGCCCCTATTCCACCTTGTTTCTCAAGTGTTGCGCTGGTCTGCCATGCTGGGGGACATTGTATCGTCCGACTTGAGATTATAGATGAATGATTGTGCCGCAGGCCCAAAAAATGGCCCAAATAAGCCATTGGAACCACAGGAAATCCAACAAAAATCAAGGAGTGTTTTGCCCTGATTCTGGCTTGCAAGGGCATGAGTAAAATTACCTGGGTCCTCAAATGAGTCGGGGAGCGCCGCAGGCCGGAAAAATGAGCCAGATTTAGTCAAACAGAAGTTAAATTTGAGGGAGGACTTGCAGAACACTGTGAACCTCAGAGCACCACATAATCTGATCCACATCTTGCGTTGAGTTGGGAATTTGTGAGGAATAAATTTAAATCTTTTGTCTAGGTTCAGATAAATAATGGGAAGGAGTGTCTGCAGAGCTACCAGTCTAAGGAATTGTGCAAGAGAAAATTTACATGTTTAAGTACTTTGGGTGGAACAGAGCGTTAAATCCGAGAAGAAAAATGTAAATACATGGCAAAACAGAAATGAAGGGAAAATGCAGGATACGAGGTCCATTGAGACATGAGAGAGCGAGAAACAAAATTGTAAAATAAAAAAGCATATTGCGTCGTTGGGGGGTTCGAACTCACGAGGAGGAAAAGAGATCACGCGATCGGCAAAAGCACAGCGACGGCCTTGCCAACTAGACTATAGACACTTGAAAGAGTCTTCTTCGCTAGACACTCCAACCAACCTAAGGACTTTTTGAATAATTTTTGAATAATTTTTTTTTGTTCCACATATGACACCAGAGCCTACGGCCTTGAGGGCAAGTGCGCCCGGAAGATATAGATATAGAAGTAGGCCTGGGCTTGCCGGGCCTGGCAGGCCTGGCATTCCCCAAGCCCGAGCCCTGGGCCCTCCAAAGCCCTGTGTCGGGCTCGGCTCGGCTTGACCAAGCCCGGGCCCGGCTCGGCTCGGCTTTCGGGCCTGGGCCGAGCCCTCGACATCACTATACAAGAGAAATCGAAACAAAGTGCATACATGTAAACGAACGCGGCGCGTTGTTTGATCAAGCTTGGCTGGCGTGCGGCGACGCGCGAAGATCGGCCACGTGTCGGCAAACAATTGACGTGGTGGGCCACTGGTGGCGATCTCACATCCCCGAGCTTTTTTGCTCTCAGCTGCCACGCAAGCGCGTCCCTCGTTCCACTCCGTGTCAGTGACACCCAACTTCTTGGCCTCTCCGCCGTCTCGTCTGCAGCTCTCTGATGTCACATGTGGCGTACACGTTTCCGCTCCCAGTCAACTTAGCTACACAGAGTCATAACGGGGCTGCTCCGGAGTCTTCATTGTCTGATTGAGTCTTTATCGTCTGAAAGCGTTGTTGTTCTCCCCCTGTTAAGAAAGAGGAAGAAGAACATCCTCACGGAATTCTGGAACCGGCGAGTTTGCAGGATCCCCGTCGTGTAAACAGGATCCTCCGGCACTCAAGTTAGCTCGGAATTTTCGATTGCCAGACTTTCTTTTGTTCAGCAGCTGCAGCTGATCCACCGACAAACTAGCGACATTCCAGAACCCATTCGACTCCACTTCATACACCCTCCTGGGATCCAATTCCATTCCAGCTTGCAATGGCAATTTCCTCTGTAAGCTGCACAAGTCAGCAGCTCTGCGACTCGGGTGCAATGTGCCCATGCTTCTAACTTAATCTCATCTGCTGGTGACTTCTCATCTAATCCGCTGGACACAATCTGTCGCAGCCTAATTTTTGCGCATTTCCTTCTTGCTCTTACGTCTTTCGCTCTCGGGCGGTTTTCTCTGCGGCGAAAATCTACGACACAAAGGATCTTCAAATTCTCGGGTTAGCTATTGAATGCGTCTTGTAGCTTATACAGTTGAGTTCGCGACTCAACTTACTCAACTTTTCGTATCTTCTTTGGGCTTGTCTTTTCCGCCGGTCGGGTGCCGCTTACCGTTCTCTTCGATCTGCTGCTCATCTTCCGCCAAATTCCTCTCTCTGCAACGCGCATGTCAAGCGGGAGTTTGCCATCACCATCATCCTCACGCTACACCTGCCCATTCACAAAATTTTATTTGTGTCGAGCCTCTCCGAGAACATCCCCGACTTTTTCGTATCCCATCCGACATGACCCAGTGTCCAACTTGAGGAGTCCTCCGTCATCTCGGACCAGTGTCTGTTCTCGGGTTAAAACCGATCTCGGAGGCTGAGGTGCTCCGGATCGGCCGCTCATCTGCGGTGTTGGAGTTACATATAGGTTATAACTGATACTACAGGTCAAGTCTCGAGGGACATTCTATTGCCATCTAGCTGCCGGCCAAATCATATGGCGTTGCATGGTCTCCGACGCGCCCAGATACTGGCACGTGCACCCAACACAATTGAAGTGGCGGCGCCATTTTCGCCAGACACAAAAAATCTAGTCTCTCATCAACGGAAAGCTCGTGTCTCTACAGAAAATCTGGCAGTGCAGAGAAAGAAAATTAAGAAAAGAATTGCTTTTCTCTGCGAGAAATTACCACCGCTCTGCTCTTTCCGCCAGACTCCGACTGTCTCCATCCCTCTACCGCAGCTTTTCTTGAAACTCTGTGCTGGACTCGAAAGTCTTTCTTCTTGACCTTCTCCTCGATCACAGTGTCCCCAAATTGTCTGCTGGCTTTCTACGGTTCTTCTTCTTCCTCGGTGCTGTTTCTTGTCGGACAGCACCTCGGCAATGATCCGCTGCTCAGCGCAAATAACTTATTTCCAGAGCACTTTTCGGTAGGTTTTGTCCCTGCATGCAGATTACATCTCTTGCCCCCAACTCAAACCTAGCGGCTTCCGACTTCATCGGCATTGACGTTTGAACCGTATATCCCCGAGGTCAGCACTTCCAAGCTTTCTTGGCAGTCCTGCTTTAATAGTATTAACTGGGTCCTTCAGTACAGTACTTATACTCCCCAGGAGAACACTGAATCGCCGGCACAATGGCAAACCAAATAATATGGAGTTCGAATTCCAACACGTCTCAGCTCTATGCCAGTGCTCTCGAGACGTCAGTAACACGCGCATTCCATGTCGTCCGCCTACGTCGCTCGATTGCCTCTGACCTCAGATTTCAACACTTGTCAGTTTGATTTCCCTCAATTCATTATTTGATATAATTTCTGTTGTGCTTGCTCTGAACTTCAACCGAGCCTCTCGAGCATCTACCGAACAAACTCATTCGTGGCAGCGCTTGCATACCACTTTCTTTCAAAATTCGGTAGTTTAGTTGGTGCAGTGCAAATTATTCTCTACCTGTCGGATCTACAGAGAACTCAGTTATATTCACTTTCAAACCAGCATTTCGGCCACTCAACTACAGCCGAACCGTCATTCAACATTGCCGAGTATTGTTGGCTGGTTTAAATAAATAAAAAATTATCGAGCCCGGATTTTGAAACCAATAATGCATATCAGCCCCAAGGGCCTCAACATGCGCTCTGTTTTTAAGCCGTGTTATGTGGTCCAGCTTAACTGCGGACGCCGCCGTATGCACAATTAACAATTAGAGTAGTGGCGGTATTTTGCTTTTGTTGCCGGATCGGAGGGCGCATTCTCGTACCCCGATTTTCTTGTGGCAATGTGGTTCTCACAAGTGGCGCCAGAAAATCCGAGCGAAGCGGCAGAAGTAAGCCCAAACTTCTCTCGAGGAACGCTAAAATGAGTGACACTCATTCCTATGCAGGTGCAATATCCTCCGACTAAACGTCGTCGGGTCTCACCGTAGCAAGGACGTTAATGGTAGAATGGGATCCTGTGGCAGTGCATCAGAGCAAATTTGAAATTAGATCTCGTGCAGTGAAAGTTGCAGCAAAGAAAGGTCGGTGAACAACATAGTGGGTGGAGGCTCACAAAATAATGCGGGAGCAAATCGAGCTCCGGACAATGAACAAGTAAACAAAAACTTGACCAATTATTTTGACCATCAAAGAACTAGGGATAGATAACCGCAAAGAACCGAGTATCGTGTTCGGCTTGCTCGTTCTGCTCCGTCGGCTGCACCCAATAAAAAATAATAAGCAGTCTTCCGGGCACGAGCTTCTGCAATGATAAAATGGACATTTTGATAGAATGAACATTTATTTATTTATTATTTATTTTGGGAGCGTTTGGGATAATGAAAACTCAGTCTGCCATTTATATGTGATGTCATGGGAATGGTCCGGCAACTGGTCTCCGCCAATGGTCGTTGGGGAATCGGTCGAATGTCCTCACTCACGCGGTAATCGTCGAGTAAGCTAGATTACTTCACAATCCACTCACCCTCTCTACCTTTAATCGAGTTTAGAACTTGTTTTACAGTAGTCTAATACCGCTAGGACACAGTTCATATTTTTTCCCTCGCTTCTCCTGACGTCGGCGCCGGGCGCTGTTCGCACAACACGGGAATGGAGCCGCCCTAAGTCACTCTTGGCCAGCGGCCCCTCACACAGCCACGTCGGCGCCGGGCGCTGTTCGCAAAACACGGGAACAGAGCCGCCCTGAGTCACTCCTGGCCAGCGTCTCTCCTCTATAAAAGAGGACCGGGTCCTCAGGAGAACTCAACGCTCCTCGCCTTAGCAGCACCCTCGTGCTCATCCGTTTTTCTGGGACCCGCCCTCCCGCATTCTCGAGTTTTCCTTTGTCTCATTAGTAAATTCGGTCGTAATTACACGAAGATATGTATATAGTCATATCGTTCCTTCATACACATCTTTCTTGGGGCTCCCGGCGCCGAGCCGGGGGTTGCCGACTCGCTATTCCTAGCTTGAATTGAGTGCGCCGGAATTAGGGTTGTAAACCCTCTACCATCATACAGAGAGTTTGCTCTTCAAGTTCTCCACCCTATGTGTCTGAGAGTCGAGCCGCTGCAGAAGCATTCCAAGCTCATCCGCTTATGTTTCTGGTTATATGCCAGATCGCCGTGAGATCGTCCAGGAGGAAAGGCCATTACGCACTTTGTTAAATCAGTGTGGGACTCCGACCCGAAAATTTTTAACCTATCCCATTTCTATCTATCATGGGTCACATACCCACTGAAACCCCCTCATAAGTCCAGTCGTCTGGCAGAGAGTCTTCATCCGTTTAAGATGAACGTTCTCATTCGCATTCACACCAAGTCATACATACGACCCAGGGGTGTGGGAGCGTGACTGTCGTTCGAGACTCTGAAAGCGTGGGGTGTATCAAAACCCCTTCGCCTCCCCACCTTGGAGCAATGTGTATAACATGGATGAGAAGGGACCGTGTCGCGTCTGCCGACAAGCCAAACATGCCGGCGACGCGCTTTCAAGTCCTCCGATCAGGTTCTGATGGGACAGGTTCAGGGGACACGCCGTGGCATCTATCTCATAGTCGGCACAAGCACCAGACATGATGTGATGGAAGAGAGCATGGCGGCATTTACTTAAAGTCCTATTATTATGGGGTATGGCATGGAGCTCGAGAACGTTTTTTAGAGTGGGTAGATATATCCGCATAAAATACAGAGATGCGTGAACACGTAGAATGATGACCAACAAAAATGTCGCGAAGAATGTTAAGAGAACTGGTGGGGGGCTCGGATGGGATGGTTGTCTTCGACGAAGACGCCACTGAGCCCGGACTAGTGATGTTCTGGCTTTGGCCTCAGGCCAAAAAGCCATGGCTTTTTGGCTTGGCTTTGGCTTTTTCTGGCTCTGGCTCGAGTTGGCTTTGGCCTGGCCTGGGATTCATTCGGGCCAAAGCCAAAATCAAGCTGATTTCCCTGCCAAAAGCCATGGCTCAAGCCAAGCCAAGCCAAAGCCAGGCCAAAGCCAAAAGTTTGGCCCTGGCCTGGCTTGAGATTTTCCGAGGCCAAGCCAAAGCCAAAAAGCCAAAGCCAAAGCCAGAACATCACTAGGGCCCCGGACCACAATCTGTATCGAGGTTGATTAGCCCGCGGCGGTCAGGACAGCGACAAATGTACATACCTGGGTGCGCATAAACAGCATCTGTCCCCAGGGGAGCGCTGGAAGATGAAGGGGCGGAGCCACATAATGAAATGAGAAATTGCCGTACCTTCGGGATATGTGCGGAAGTCGAGGGCACCGGACGACAGGTAGAAGCGAGCAGTTCCGAATGAAGTGAAGCAAAGCCGGAGTCAATCGCGACCAAGAACAAGATCAAAGGCGGATACAGGCAGGTGCATGCGGAGGGAGCAGACAGAATGGCGGTGTCATGATATGGAAGGTATAGGCGGCCAGAAATGAGTGAATTAGTGGTGGACACCCCAGAAGTCAAGACCCAGTCAAGGCACACAACGGGCCTCTCGAGATCCGGATCGAACGTTGTGGAGAGCGGGATATTGCAGAAGGTCGCGGGCGGGGCATTGGCGTGATGGGAGAGAGCAAAGAAAAGTGGCCACGTCAGCTCACGTCAGGGCCTGTCACTGGTGGATCTGGGCACCTGCCGATCGGAAAACGTGCTGTGTGTACTTGTTTATCTTTCGATTGATTCTTAAAACAGGCGGTTTTTCAACTCTCCGTCGTCCCTAATGCGCAATTTTCCCCAGATACAAAATCTAGCGAATCAAACATAAAGTATATATGCCCGACTACCCTCTGGGCCGAGCTGACATTTTTCTTTGCCTTCCTAATCGTGTTTTAGGCAATCCTTTGATAACCTCTTTACGCTGTGCTTGGCCCTCTGCCAAAACCCCAAAATTACACAATAAAATCCGGAAAATAAAGGATAGTCTACACCGCCAAAGTGCCGGCAGGTTTTGACCAGCTGGAATCCTCATGTGGTGGCCACAGTTTTTGAAACCTGGTCCCAGGTAGTAACCAGATAGATGCCAGCTGGGCCGTTCAGCTGGGATTCCAGCTGTCCGGCAGCTGAATGCCACCTGACAACGATGTTATGCACCCATCTGTTGGCCAGCTGCTTTCTACCCTGGCATACTTTCATCCTTTCAGTGTTGTCCAAATTTTATATTGCATGGCACTGGATGTAGATCTACCAAAACAATTTATATCTCACACACATTTGTGTGGCGGCTTGCCATTATTGCCCAATTTGCCATATTGCGACCGCCGCCAAACCGCTGCGATGGTTCACCATGGACGCGAGAATGACTCCCACTTTCGCTGTCAAATCCAGATTTGAAAGCCAGTTGGAAGTTGTCGCACTGTTTTCACTGAGTGTGAAGTTTGAAACTTCCGATCAAGCTTCAAAACTGGTCCGTGCATTTGTTTGGCACGGTATCTACCATCACGTGTATGTTGGTCGCATTTTCTCTCTTCTCTCTCCCCCACTTCCAATGTTCGTTCTTCCTATTCTCAACATTCCTCAAAGTCTCAACAATACCATCTCCCTTGTATCCGAAGGCCCCAAGAAAGATGGCAACGCGCAGGAGCGGCAAGCTCGTCTTATTCATCCCATACATTTCGTCCGAACTCCCTGCACGTACATTTGGGCACTTTTCACTCCCGTATCTTCCCTTCCTCGTCATTTGAAGTCTTCAGATCAAGTTCCTCCAAGTTCCAAGTCATATGCAAGTCGCACTGGCGCTTCGGATCCGGACAGTCTCGTTCCTCAAGCTCGGCTTCAAGCCTCCAAGAGCTTTTGGACCTCAACTTCTCTTTCATCAAGTACATGATTCTTGTTCGAGGCTCAAATACCAACCAAACCACTCCACAAGCTCCTCTCCGCACCTCACGTCCCTTTACGGGCCTCCGTTGTGTCTGCTCACACCTTCCCCCTCGAACCTGCGCTCCAAGCCCCAATCCAAAACCCTCCTTTTGTCCCCGCTCTGCAGCGCTGGCACGCTTCTCTTTGACCCACCGAGCGTCCGCGTGCTCTCATGCCCCGTCGATTGATTTCTCAAACCAAGCAAGCCCCCGAAGCCCGTCGAAAACAAACTTCAGGTCTCTCTCCGACCCCTCGCCCCCTGCAACCTCGCCCGCAACCTGCTCGTATAGGTGAGCAGCATACGTACATCACGCACAAGTCTTACCTGACTAAAATTCGAAGTACTTTAATGCCGGGGGTCGCACGGACTTTTTTTGCTTTTGTCGTGCACGACGTCAACGTACGGCATACTTGTTGTGCTCGCGCTTCTCGCGTCGGGCCAGCTGCGCGCGCCAGGCACTGCCTCGCTCTCGTCCGGTCCACTACTTGTACCTGCCAGTGCTTGCTTTTTATCTCTCATCCATAGTCTTGCAACGTAGCGGTAGAGACATTTTGAATTTACTACATTTGGTTTTCCTACATGATCTGAATGGGAATGGGGAATCAAATTAAATTATTACACCTGCGGTGATGGCCCCTTGCCAGGTTGCGCGAAAAGCTGGCAGCCAGCCCAACCTGGTCCCAGCATGGGGCCATACGTCATTGAACCTGGCATGCATATGATAGGCACCTGGCAGCCAGCCTCAGGCGCCATGTAGCGCACATCTTCTGCGCAGCTGTCGGCCACGTGCCGGCCATTTGGCGGTGTAGAGGAAGCTACTCTCTCGTCTCAATTAAAATTTCAGAGGGATGCCTGGTCAGGTTGAGGAGGAGCAAACGATGAAAACAGACACACTGATCGGGCATTTGATCTCGCACCGACACGGGACTGAAAGTCCACGTGGCCACTCAAATCATCTTGAAGATACATTCTATTCTACAAATCCATATTCTAATGCTACAGTGAGAATCTAATGGAATTCTATGCGGGATGCTCAGTGTTCGGTATTACTGCGCTTGGATTACGGCTGTCGAAACAGTGGTAAGCTTCGACTCGGAGATACGAGAAGAGAGTACCGATGGTCTGCAGCCAGAATCGCCTCCAGCATATCATCCTTTTTTGCAATGTCCTTGAGTCTCGTCTTGAGGAGGATGTCGTCTTTCCACAAGTCCCTGCGAACATCAAGCTGATCCCGAAGGGACGCGACACCTTTCTTCTTGACGGGAAGTTTCGTGAGTTTGGCGGGATCGGTTATAATGATGATAGATTCAAGTCGTTGTCTTTCTGCTGCAGCCTCGGCGTCTTTCTCCCTCTGCCTCTGTTGTGTTTCCGCGGCAATTCGGTTCTTGAACGTGAGCAAATCATTTCGAAACTTCTGCATCGCGCCGCTTGCATCCTCGATCCGGGCAAGCCGCATGATGTACAAGGCGTCCTCTTCGGTGTGAAGCTTCGCGTCGGCAAACGCCTCGGTGTCATTTCGGTGATACGCGGCCTGGGCGCTATAATGTTTGATAGTACTGGATGATTTCATCCGTGCGTGGACGCGCCAGCCGCCCAGGATCCCTTCGTTAGCATCGTTAGTGGCAGGGATGAAGATCAGTAATTTTTCTGCAGGAGTGAGAGTGTCGATGGAACCGCCTTTTGCGAATTCCTGCGAAAATCTCTCCCAAGCCGGTATTGTCGCTTTCAGGAAGGCATCGAGCAGTTGCGTGATGGCATCCATGCGGTCAGCATCCTCGGAACACAAATAATGGACGGCGTCCATCGCAGCTTGGTCGGGGAACGCTTCACCATCAAGTGTTGCCTCTTGCGCTAGGCCGGTGGGATCCAGGAGGAGGTCGGGGTTATGGATAAGTTTGTTGATGTGGTCAATGATCTTCCTATGAAGAGGACCTAAATCGATGTGGTTGACGCCGGACCGGACAACTTTGAAGTACGCATCCGGGACGGCATTCTTGTATGCTGTCATGACGATGATCTCCCGCATCGTCTCCTCGTTCTGTAGTCCCATGAGCGCATTGTTCTCCTGGTGATTCAGGCCGGGAGTGGATTTTGTGTCGCGAATGATTTGAGAAAATTTGACGTATGCGGCGTGAAATTTGAGCAGTTCGGCGGCACCTGCGAGGTGACTGCCGTAGCGATTGTTGGAAGTATCAGGAAATTTTGTTGTAGAGTGCTTGCCGGTCGCATCGAACTTGACCTTCGTAAAAAAGTGTCGATGTAGGTCTTGATGCCCCTTCTTGTCGTCCTGGTGACGAAAGAGATTCCCGCAGATGCTAACAAGCTTATAGCCTCCACGATGGCTTGCCTTCAGCGCTCGCTCGACAGCTGCCGAGTCCGCTTCGTCTCCGAGAGCAATTGTTGCGCTGTTATCTTTGTTCGCCAAAAGAACTGGTGGCGTCAGACCGAGCGGTTCGTAGGCAGCTGCCATTCCGGCCATCCCCGCCTTGCTGCAGTTGTGGTCCTTGTGACCGCAACAACCACAGATCATCATTCGCGTTAACACCCGTTGACGATCTTGAGGAAGAGACTCGAGCGCTGCTGACCCGAGATGCGCTGCAAGTGATTGGAACGCATCAACGCGTATCTCATCGGGGAGAGAGCTTCAGTGGAAGAGTCCAGACGTCAGACATTAATTAGAGTCTGACTGAAAAAGATTACCTTGGGTCGAGAGTGTCTGGATCGTCACACGTCTCCTGCACAACGTCCCAAAGCGCATCTTCCACCTCAGATTCTGTCATCAGCGCTATCTCTTTTCAACCAAGATCACCCTCGATAACCAGGTCAGTCGGAGCAAAATAGGTCCCATGGGACGTGTTCTCTGCTCAACCACTGAAAAACATGGGAATCTATCCCAAAAAGGAGATTTTCGGTGCCCATAAAAAAACCTAGGAGGCCAGGCCCTCCGCCCGTTCCGTGCAAATCGAATGAGCCTATTTTCAGGGCAAACGGTGGAGAAATGATCCCGAAATCGCTGTTCTCGTGAAAACTTACAAAAAAAAAAAAAAACAGGCCGCGCCCTACTTAGAGGACTCGGAGTCAGCAGTTAAGACTAGTGGCTGTGGAGGGAAGATATTCTTCCAGACACAAGCAGTCATACAGGTGTAGATTGATTGTATGTTGTGTCCTGTTTCTCATGGATTGAGCGTGGGTTGCAATTGAGCCGACATTTTTGATACAGTGCCTGGGCGCAGTACAAAATCTGGCGAGATTCAGGCAAACTTTTGGTCTTGGAGATACCTTGAAGCTGTCCAGAGACTTGAATATAGGTAAAGCAATTTTCTGCGCCAAATCTGAGCCCAGGAAATCTGGGATATTGGCGAAAACATGAAAACATCGTGGGCAAGAGGAAGTGTCAAATAAAGCGGGTAAGGCCGACAAGCGGCATGGCCTGCTACCAATTTTCAGTCTATCCAGGTCCAATGCAAGTTGACTGTTAATTGTTACATAAATTAGAATTGAAGGCAACCCAATGCGAGCTGGTTGATGATCATGCGGCAGGGTCGCAGTAGTTTCACGGAGCTCTCCATTGGCTGGGTGAACAAAATTCTTACCCTTTGTTGCTGGTTAGACCTTGTCCCAATTTCCGACCATGCCTGTTTCCAAGGTCAGTACAACATATGAGATGTGAGTAATTCCTGTTGAAGCCTCTGTAGGGATTAAACCAAGCTGGTTTCCCGCACTTACTTATTACCACAACTCAAGACTTATATGCTTCAGCACCACAACTCAATAGGTGTGCAGGACCTCAAACAGGGGCCTGTATTACACATGAATCTTGTTCAGAGTTAAACAGATGCAATGGACACAGCACACCGCAAGTGCCGCATGCGGCATTCATTGCCGGCATTTCATCATCATCGCCGGCAGACTGCTCCGCAGTGCGGCACACTAATGTAGGGCACGTTCGCATCAGCGGCACATCAGCCTGTGACTCGGCATCTTCCGCCCCTACTTTCAACTAAGTGACATTTATTGATCATCTCACAATATGTCTGACTGGTTGGAAAAGTCGCTTGCCAGTACCAACATCAATACCTGTAATAGCAGAGGACATGTGCATATCTTTGAAGTTTGGACATCAATAGATGTATACTGATCTCCCTGCCAGCTTGTAAACTGTGTTCTTCGGCATTACTGTACTTCGTTCATTACAATGCTGGCCCCCACAATTGAAGTTCAAAGTAATTGAGGGTGCACACAAGGCGAACACAATTTGAATTATAATGAAGTTGTGGCAGTTTACCAGCTCGAGTAGTGGACCTAAAGGAACGCGGTATGTGGGATTCAACTTTATACACACTATAGTACTACTTGATCCTAATTTAATTACATTGAGGCCGTTGGGTCAAACAACGACCCAGCTGATCCAAACATTAACCATCAGAGGAGCCAGGCTCATAGAGTGCTAAGATAGGTTCGAGGTCACAGGAAGCAGTGAGCAGGAAAATAAATAAAAATAATCAGAAGATAGACTGTACATGTAATGGACTTAACGCTTGGAGTGGGTTGCTTATGGATGAAGACTTATTGCAGGATGATTGGACACTCGCAGAGAGAGATTTAGTGGGTATGTCGCCAATGAACAGTATAGGATAAATTTTACAGGCCAGAGTCCCACACTGGTCAAAACATTGTGCATAACAGCATTTCCTCCTGGACAAAACTCAACACAAGCGGACAACGTAGAATGCTTCTGCAGACTTTGTTTCATTATTCTAAAGGCTCCAAGAAAAAAAGAGAGAGAGTAAAGAGTGTCAACTAATCCTGTCATTGATGTACGTTGCGTTGAGTCACCGGATGGTACCGAGCCAAACTCGCCTCGACATAGTACTGTGGAGAAATACGATGGAGAGTTGTGTTTGTACTGTATAATTTGCTTCCCGTATCACTGTTCCATGCTCCAAGAGTGTGATATAACAGGCCAAGAATCCACGAATTATTAAATTCAGAGGTGACAATGTCTACATATTCAGTGAGTACCAACAAAAGGATTGGGAGTCGGATTTGGCTACTCGCTTAGAACAGGACCAAACACCGAGAATCAACAGAAATATCTGTGATAAGGGTCCGATCAATCATTGTCGTGGACAATCGAAACAGCAAAAAAAAAAAAAAATCATAAGCACGAGTTTTTGCTGGGCACCGCCGCAGCCCCCCACCCAAGTTGCTAGTGGAGATATGACCAGCTCAAGACTGGAGACTACAATGGCTACAGGAGTGCATATATACTAGTGGGTGACATGGGAATGCATGGGAACGATCTGAGTAATGATGGGGGTGTCCTAAACTAATATGGTAGTGTCCTTAGTAATCATAAGTATCTCAGTAATCACGCTATCCTAAGCTATCTACAGGGCAGGACAAGGAGTGTGACAGTAGATGGAGTCTGATAAGGCCCAGATATGTCCAGATCAAGTCCGATAAGGCCAGATCAGCTCAGATAAGCGATCTGTTCATGACATTACCCCCTCTTAAGGATTGTGTCCACACAATGGGTCGGAATGATTCAATCTTCCCATTCTCCCAGTTGTAGAGATGTCCAGGTAAACGAGGTGTGGTGGTGAAGTTTTCAATGGATTTGTAGATAAAGTTGTGATGTTCTGTTTAGTGCCCAAAAGCTTGCACAAGTCCCTGGTGAACTGAGAAGCAAACTGTGGACCTCGGTCATGGATCAACCGCTCAGAGAGCTCATGGTTATGGAAAACACGATCCCAGTAGTGTTTGGCAAAGCCCATTGAGTTGATCCCAGCATTGCATGCCTGGAACTTGGCACGCTTTGTGTATCAATCAACAAACACCAGAATCATGTCATAACCATCTGACATCGGAAGCTGGCCTAGCAGATCAACAGTGACAATCTGCCAGGGTCACATGGGTACCGTGTTCAGAGACAGAGGTGCAGGAGGTGCCATTCTTCTTGGTTAGTCTTTTGGCAAGTCTGGCACCCCATGAAGCCAATCTCCCACCGTCTGCTTGCAGTTGCAGTATACATTCATGTTGCAAACATGTATCCAACATCTCATATTCCAGAGAATACCACTCCCTATGTGTTAGAACAGGCAGCAGGTGCTGCTTCTGTCAGCTAGAAGATGTTATTGAAGACAACATCTGTGATGTATATACAACATGTGTGTGTGTATATGATATTGGGTCCCAATATGTGCATGATGTTGTGTTCTAATACACTCACGTTTTGTTGCTTGTTTTATATTGGGACACTACATCACACATGTTGTCTTCAATAACCTATTTTAGCTGACAGAAGCAGTGCCATTGCAAATTAGATTTGAACCTGATGGATATGAGCTGCCTCATATACTTGGTGCAGACTGCTCAGGATTGATCTGTCATGCACAATCCCCATCCAACCCCTTACTGTCCAAGACAATCCAATACTTGTTTCCTGCGATGAGATCATCTGGTTTGGTATTGATAACTGCTGCCCTGAAACAGGCTAGTGTATGTTGTGAGGTGTTGTCAAGCAACTTACATGACCTGTCAGGGAAACTTTGACAGCAACTTGGAATATCTATAATAGAGGCAGCTGCAGATTTTGTCGTTCATCACCCCACAATATTGTTTTCCTTGGCAATCTTGCTGGCACTGGTCCCCTACTTTTGGTTGTTGCTTGGTACGTTGACCTCAACAGGGAGATAACAATACTGGTATTTAACGTAATGTTTTTCCTGTGAGTACAGACAAAACACACCTGTACTGCCACCATCAAACCCACATTCTGAACTTCAGACTGTCTGTGACAATTTCTCAGGAACATGCCACCAGGGCGTCCCCATGTCCTTCTACTGCCTCGATGTCCGCCCTGTCTAGCCTTACATGATCATTGTCTATACCGGCCTCACAGAGTTCACAACAATAGAGCTCCTTGACACCTCTAGTGTCATGATGCATGCCAGCGGATGAGGTCTTCCTGCAGCCTCTTGTCTCGGGGAACATAGAACCAGTGCTTGTCTCTGTTCTTGGCAGCACACTTGATCTGAGCCATGGTTTCATCACTGAGAGCGCTGATATCATGATGATGCACTCAGAAAAAGTCCAGCTTCAGCAGGACCATGTTCTCGTTGTCACTCTCCCCCTTCTCATGACCTGCTCGTCTCGAGAGATAGTCTGCTTTAGCCATCACTTTGCCTGGCTTGTGATGCAGGTATGGGTTTGGCGGGTAAGGGTACGGTGTCAGCTGCTGATACCCGGACCTGGACCTGTGACCATCCTTAGGCATTTTATTTATCACAACAGCAGGAGGACATGCTCTGAATGAGACTGAACACAACTATGAAATCTATGACAAGGAGATGCTTGCAATCATGTATGCACTCTCTGAGTTTCACCAGTACCTGCTTGGAGCACTGGAGGACTTCAAGATCTGGACAGACCATAAGAACCTCGAATACTTCAGGAAGCCCCAGAAGCTGAACAGACGACAGGCATAGTGGGTGGTGGAGATACAGGAGTTCCACTTCACTCCCAGCCAGGTCTAGGTATAAACCCCTACCTGAACTCAGCCGGGTCTGTGCGGGTTGTACCTAGAGTGTAGCACGAGTATCGAATATCATGAATATTTGTGCCTGTCCATTCGTGAATTGCGAATATTCGTATTCATGAATTGCTGTGGCTGTGCTATTCGCGCGAATGCGAATATCAGTTTTCAGGAAAGTTGATATTCGCGAATATTTGCAGCTGTAATACACAGCTAAAATTTCAATCAAGCATGGTAAATTTGGGTCTGTTTAACACATCTCCTCTCTGGAACCACAACACACTTCATTTACACCAACTAGATCTGTAATTCATATGCAAACCAACCACTTTAGAGACATCTTTGCTTTGGCAACTGCATGACAGGTTGAACACAGCAAGTGTGATGGTCCATCAAATGGTTGAACATGCAAGACAAGGGCTTGTATGAGTTTTTGACAATGTTTAAACTCACAGGATAGCATAAAAGTGTCCTCAGTAACTCATTGGTGGCTACTAAACCCCCGAATTCTCAATATATTCACTGAATATTGATTTTCATGAATATTCGCGAATATTGCTGACTAAGCAATAAATATTCGCCATCAATATTCGTATGAATGCGAATATAAATTTTTAGGTTTCGGTGAATATTCATATTCGCGAATATATATTCGTGCTACTCTCTAGTTGTACCCGCAGGTATACAGAATAGGACTGGTATTGACCCACGGTACTAACTTAGAATTATTACAGCAACTCATGTAATTTGGCTAATTTATCACAACAATGAATGTATCTTAACTTCTCAAGTTTTATGTGCTTTCTTCCCAGCTCCACCATCATCACCCTTGTCACTCTCCTCAGGCTGCTTGTGTTTTACAGCCTCACTACTCCGGATGGAAGCACCAGTGAGATGATTGCGGCTGAACAAGAGGACGTGGTGACCTTGCAAGAATACACACTCCACACTCATGGATGTGGCTGTGGGCCAAATCAGTATTAGCACCTGAGAGGCCTGAGAGATAAGATAAATTAAAATGTACACAAAATACTAAGATAGTTGAGAGCCATACAAGACAGCTTTGGCCAGATGTCATGCTTCACATACCACCTTGAGAGGGTCCTTGATGCTGGGAACAATTGGCTCAGCAAGATACTGCTCTAGCTCGGTTTTGCTGGTGTGTGTCGAGGGAACATGGATGTCAAGGAGCCAGTCCACTGCAAGGTCAAGCTCTACAGTGCTAGAACTCATGCTGACCTTGTAAGGAATTACATGATTACACCAGCCAGTAACCAAGACCACTCCAGCAAAAGCTTGGCTTGACATCTGGTGGTATATATACTGGATAATGTCAACTCATGACAGACCTGGAATGATAGTAAGCGTTGTGCTCAGGAAGACAACTCCCAACATAAAAGGGTCGGTTATACATCTATCTGAAATCACCTTAACTCATTTCCGAAATTTTAGGTTCATAAATTTCGGGTCAGGATGGCACTGGTCTTCAAAAACCATGTGTTTGCATTCCTGAGTTCCAACCTCGTGTTTCAGGTAAGTTATATGCAAATTACAGTTGTTTTGAGTAGACCTTATTCCAATGGTAGCCAACGTATGCCAATTCACGTGCTAAACTCCCTGCCAGCCCTGCCAACTTTTACAGCTGAGAGTGGGTGTTTCTAAGCATGCTTGCTACTTGGCTGCAAAGCTGACTTATATGCAAATTGTACCACTGGCCCTCACAATCTTTGTGGCACAGGTGTTAATTGTAATCTGAGTATGGGTCATTTGTGCAGCATTCCCATTATGGTCTTGCGTACTTCTGAACACGACACACTGAAGATGATAAGTCCAGACAGATGTTTTGGTTTCTCGTGTCCCTTTATACATGTACATCACCCCCATTTGAGGGGTATTCATACAGAATCTGTTGGACTAGTGGAAGTTGTTGCTATCATCACATGCATCTCTGTCACTACTGTTGATACCAAATGTGGGTAGGTCAACATTATCTTTCTGCTCTTTGGATCTCACTCTCTGGAGGGTTGGCACAACCAGAGCACAACACTTGTGTCCTTATCTCTTGATCAGATGATCTATTGCAGAGATATGCAAGTAGAACTTGGTACGTGCCACTGGTTGACTTTCCACAAGAACTTTTAAATTCTGGGGGGATATATCGGGGGTGCCAACAATGTCAGCATCGTCAGTTTAGTCCAATAAGATAGTCCAGTTGGATTCCCACAAGGGATAGAGTATCATTTATTATTTTAATCACATTTTGACTGAGTGGTGGCCTGTAATCTGGCGGTTGACAGCAACATCACAGCATGACCTAACGTGTTTTGAACAAACACATCCCCGACCTTCACCCAATGGATACCTGTATCGCCCAGCCTATCTATGAAAAACTTCGAACTTGCACACCCGAGGGATTCTATCTTGTTGCTGACACAGTGTTTCCCCGGGGTACACAACATATAGAGGGTAGAATCAGTGCTCCTATTTGCGATTTACAAGCCAACAAGTTGATTGACTACATAGACACAGGATTGTAGACTAGAGTGTTCAAAAGAGAGTGCATTATGTATCAATCAGTAGTTGTGATTAGAACAAATGTAAGCGCACAAAGGCAAAGTTCAAGAAAAGAATGTAGAGATTGTCAGTACCTATTGCGCACCAATGTTCTCCAGCCCGTGGCTGCTGGTTGATGGACTAGCAACTGTGTGGGAAGGGCCCGGAGTGGCTAAGGCCAATGAGACAATTGATGGCTGCTGGACGAAGGGTGTCGACTTGTTGTGATGATGATGCTGGAAGGGACCCAACGAGGAGGAGTGATCGAGGTTGAAAGGCGAGGGAGGATGCTCCAGGAAACAGGGGTGGGGAGACCTGGCATTAAGTTCTCTTCTAGGAGTACAGGGTGCCAGGTATGATAAATGTACTTTACAGGCATTTCGGCCAGTACATGTGGTGGTAGGTTCCATTATGCCCTGCCTAGCTACCTTACCTCCCCCTCTACATCTAGGAGGTGATCCATTCAAACTGGGCGCCACTCTTGAAGCTGAGGATTATCAACAGGATTCAAGGGCATGAAAGTATGTAAGTGTAAATTGCCAGTTTGCAACACTTTAAATAACATTGAAATGGAGAGGTCAGCGGTGATAGTGAGCTTGCCACTCCACCAATAGTCATCATCAATATTGTAATGGCTGTCAGGTGGTCTCAAAGAGCTCTTATTGGGATCCCGGAAAATGGAAGGAAGCGTATGAAGGCAGGATTCCCACATCTTGTCCTGGTTCTGACATTTCTGGGGGCGGTTGCTGGTCACATATGGTCATGCTTGCTGTTCAGATTGTGGTCCCGGCGGTCCCTCTCACCTTCAAGCCCAAGTCCCCCTCTGCTGCACTCGAGCTGTATGCGCTCAACCGCTCCTCTTTTACCGACTCCTCCGTAATCACGGACATGCGTTGGCTGAACGAGCGCGTCCTTGGTGACCCCAAGAAGAAGGCCTCATCCCTCCTCATCACTGTCTGCAACGCCCTCTCTGCAGACAGATGCATCGCACGTGGGCTCGCGATTGAATCGATGATCAGCTACCCACATCGCTACAAGGAGCCGCCCCTCAGCTGCTTCAACTGCCAACGCTACGGCCATACACAGCACCAATGCAAGCAGACGAATCCCACCTGCGCCCGCTGTGCCTGTCCTCACGGCTCAAACGCATGCCTGTGCTCAACCAGCTCCACCAAGTGCGCCACCAGCAAACGCTGCGACCACTACGCCCCACGCTGTGCCAACTGTCAGGGAAAGCACCCGTCCTACCACAAGGAGTGTCTAGTCTGCGTCATTGAGTACACCGTCCAGCTCGAGCGGCTGTGCGGCCGCATTTTCTTTGATCCTGACTTTGACTCCCTGTCCACTGCGCTCGATGACTCCCCCCCCTTCTTCTTTGATACCTCCCCCACTCCTCCTCACTCCTCCCCCTTTGAAAGGCGTGATCTCAAGCCAAGCAATACAATACACCGAGCTGCCATTTGAATGGCATGACCTCGAGCTAAACAATACAATACACCAGGCTACCCGGCCACCGAGCCAAGTTGCAATAGTAAGGGTGTCATCAACTGTTCGCACTTTATGATATAATCTGGCACCCGCGACGCCAGATTGCACCGGAAACTCGGTCCAAGGCCCGCCAATGTTTGGCAGCTGTTTGTTTAAGCATGAAACTGGGTTTTGGGCTCGCAATGTTGAGGGCAAGTTGGTATCAATTCAAACAAAGTCAGACACAATTCCGATCGCCTTTACCTCTAGTTTTATGTTGTGTTCACCATTCTTCCATACCAAGTGAATCCACAAACCTGATTTCTCAGAAATCTGCAATTTATTTTATTGTGGCACAGCTACCAGATAGGGTACATGGAAAACTGTCTCCGAAGCTCGAGAATCATTCACTGTGTGCTTCGCACGAAATTTGCCATGTCCATCTTCTGGCTACCAAGCATGTTCAAGTTCCTCCGTGGCGAAGCACGGGTAACTGCTAAAAACTCAAAATCCGGCAAAGAGCTGTGATTGGAAGTAAGCCTCCCAGGAATGCAGAGAACATGCCGGACCAGGCAGTATAGGTTGGGGAATTTAAGGGAAAAGGCTCGCCAGCAGAGTTGAAAGGTAGATATTGTAGTGGTGGCAGAATACGAAGGGTGGGGAAGGGGGCCTCTGGAAGGCTGGGCAAAAAATCTTAAGGTCTTTGGGCGAACACTAGAGACAGGAAGCTCAGCCATCACGCCATCACTCCGCCATCACAAGAAGCTGCACTGCAATCGCCGGCCACTGCAGTTCGTCCAACTTTACATTACATTTGTGCCTTTTAATGGTCTCGTTTCGATCCGAGGACGTCTAGTTGCCATAGAGCAGAGTCAGTGAGCAGGACTGCAGCCCAAGAGGAGAAATGCGGTCCTGAAATCGGGTTCCGTCATTCATTTGGCTTCGTTGTGACTCGTATTCATGGTATTTGTGATTTCAGAATTGGATTGATCGAATGGCGGTCTGCGTCGTCCCCACAGTTATACGGGATACCCGTAGACCTGTAAACGGCCAGAAATAGGTGACCCGGATCTGGGTCGACCTGTCCCGTAACCCGACCCGTATCAGGAACTTGAAAGTCAGCTACGGACAGGCCCGTACCCATAGCGACGGCCCGTCGACCCGTCGCCTACAGCTACGGGTTGGAGCCCTACGAGAATGGTGTGTGACATCACACTATCCAAGGACCCCGATGTGTGACTCTTCAGCTGTCGAGAGCAATTTTTTATCTGGCTACATTTTACTCTCTTAATTTGTGAAATTCTGCAGCAGTATAAGCTCATCATACGAACTTAAATTCAGATTTTATTTCTGTGCATTGTTTACTCAGCAGTGGAAACATCAAAGTGGGTATCCAAGGAACCCTACTTTACTGTATGCCCCGGAACCAATGTTGCTTGCCCTCTGGTGTGGTGTACTCGCTGCTCCCAAGCCCCAGCCAGGCCAACACCTCCTCGCCCTCTTCCACACACTCCACCGCCACGTCCTCCGAGCCCGGCGTAGCTGCTATTTCGTAGCCCGACCCCGAGACAGCCCAGGCGGAGGGGCGTGGAGCTCGGATTGCGGTCGCCAAAACAAGTATAGAATCCCCCTCTTATCTGCGTAACTTAGCAATGCACCACACAACTTGGAAACCCCTCATTGGTACCCGTGCGGCCGAGTATGCTAGGCTCATTAGTGAGGGCTGCTCCCATTCAGATGCGATTGGAATCGTCCAATCGCCTTCTTGGAAACCGCCTTCACGTGCGTCTGTGGGCTACTCAATCCGGCTTCCCAGTGGTATCAATGGGCACAATCCACGGGACGTGGAGACGGCCATAAATTTGCTCTTATTGTTGACTCCAGAGCAGTTAACCAGTTTCATCAGTGAATCAAAGGTATGTGGAGATTTTGGGGTGGATCAGTGGTGCTGACCTGCCCGCGAGCAAGACTTTCAATTGAACTTCAGGAGGAAAATTCCCCTTTGCACGACAGCAATCCGTACTGGGCAGTCTCTCGTAGTCACAGTCAAAAGAAAAGGATTTTATGATACATCCATGTATCGGCAATTGGTTCGGGGAAATAATTTCATTTTTGGACTAGCGCCGAGGCTGGAGAAGTCAGTGCGCAGGCGGGCGAGGATGGTGATCATGCGCCGAGGGATGGAGGTGGTGTAAGGGGAGCGTAAAATCAGAGACGAAGGGGAATGGTCGACCTGTTTAAGAGCGTGTCCTCTGGGAGATAATTTCCAAAGAGCCGCTCATTGAATGAGAATCAGCTCATTGATTCGTCCCCTGAAACGATCGGGTCGCGATCATTTGTGATGTGTAATCCGGTTGGAATAAGCCACGGGTTACTCCAAGAAAATGGTTTGTAGGGCCGTTCAGTCATCGCTTCATGACATCCTTCACCGGCGACCGCAGATGCTGGGGAAGCGTGATAACTTTCAGAACTTCTTGCGACATTGGAGAAAGTCAACTTATACCGGATTCTCGCAGACCCGGATTGCCTCCACAATTCGGGCCCGGATCTGTTCACACTATTATTATATAATGTATATATCGAATCTTAGCATCGAGGAAGGTGCATGGCAGAGTCAGTGGCGCAGTGGCGAGTTGGCCCACTGGGTATGGCCACAGGAGAATGAAACCTGGACCAGGTTTTCGGAATCAGTCACTGAGGGAAAGGCAGGGCAGGGCTAGGAGTGAGGCGACATATGTACCTCCCTGCTTCAGTGGAGCCCAGAGGTACTGTGCGCACTCAGAGTGCCCAAGAGTTTGCAGACAACATGAAAAAGATCAGGGAGGAAGCAGAATCGTCTCTTAAAGCAGCTGCAGAGACGATGAAGCAGTTCCATGATCGGAAGCATACGGATGCCAGAGAATACAAGGTCGGAGACATGGTCTATCTTGAAGGCACCAACATCGAGACAGTCTGTCCGACCAAGAAATTCGATGACAAACGCTACGGCCCTTTCAAAGTCTTGCAGAAGATTGGCACTTCGGCCTATCGTCTGCAACTGCCTGCTTCCTGGAAGTCTAAACACCCTGTCTTCAATGAAGCTCTGTTGTCTCCCTACATCCCCCCCAAATTCCCCTCTCAGAAAAAGACCCCTCTGCTGCCACCTGAGCTTGTTGATGATCACCTGGAGTATGAAGTGGAAGAAGTGTTGGATTCGAGGCTTAGGAGTGGAAAGCTCGAATATTTTGTGCATTGGAAAGGATACCCAAAGGAGGAAGAAAGTTGGGAGCCGGTTGGCAACTTGACAGATAATGCTGGCCTGCTCGATGAGTTCCACCGAAAAAACCCCTCAGCCCCTCACTCCCGCCCCCGAAATGTCTGTTTTATCTATAAACCCATTGAAAACTTCACCACCACACCTCGTTTACCTGGACATCTCTACAACTGGAGAATGGGAAGATTGAATCATTCCGATGCATTGTGTGGCTCTCCATTGAAGCTCTCAGGTGAATCGAGCTTCAACGGCTTCTTCGGAGTAGGGCAGGTGGTGGCAGGCTGTGGAACTCTCGCCTGTCCGCCAGAGGCAGAGACAAACCCCGAGCATCGAGCTCGTTGAGTGTCCCCCCTCGCTTTGCCAGGGTGCTGCTGCCAGCTAGGTCTGCGTGTGAATTCCGGGTTACATCTGGGGTACTTGTATCGGAAGTGAGACTGGTATCAGGTGCAGATGCGAGGGTAGAGAACGTGTTCGTGGCGGCAGATGGAGTTTGATGGGCAGCGTAAACACGGATTTGGGCTGCAGGTCGGTGGGGGGGAGAGTCGCGCTTGGGGGATGGGGTTGGAGTTGAGGGCTTTGGAAGGTTGACCAGCGAGGCGTTGGCGGGCAGCAGAGGGATGGTGGGCAAGACGGTGAGCTTCGGACGAATCGGGGCAGCTGTTCCGGTCCCTTCTGGCGCAAGTTCAGTCTCAGAATAAGGCTATTCAGAGCCTCAGCAAGACGGTTGAGGCCTTGAAGAACGCTCCGCCGTCTAGTGCACCCTCGTTTTTGGCTGCGGTCGCTGGTATCCCTGTTGCTACTAAGCCCATTCCTAAAATCAAGCCCCCCCTCTCCCGAACCCGACTGACGAACACATTCTGGTTCGCTGCGATGGAGAAATTGCTCCGCTTCTCCAGATGCCATACCATCAGATGATTCCTGAAGTCAACACCATACTCGTGCAGCATTCCCTGCCCCGGATTGTCTACGCTTCCCGCCTCAACGCGTCTAGTGTGCTTCTGGTGCCCGAATCTAAGGAGGCGGCGACGACTCTGGTGAAAACTTGGGACTCGTGGGGAGGTACAGCTTTCCCGGGTGCGAGAATCGCCCTGCCTGCCGTGCACTGTCATCTCCAGATCGACGGTATTCTGTTTGCAGCGGCAGGCAGCCTGGCTGACCTTGCGCACGAGCTTGAAGCACGTAACCCACAGCTCGGGCCGGTGGTGGGTACACCGACTTGGGTCAACAAGCCGCCGAGCGAAGCCATGATTGCGGCCTCGGTGGCAGCGGGGAAGAAAGTGCGAGTGGCAGGCTCAATCTTTGTGCGCCTGCAATCACGGGAGAAGGTGGATCAGGCAGTTGCAGATGGGTGGGTGGTAATCACAGGTTTCGTGCCTACCGTAGTCCGCGGCTTCCCGCATCTCCGGATTACCCAGTGTTGGGGTTGTCTGAAGTTTGGGCACACTAAGGCTCAGTGATCTGTCAAGGAGTGCAAGTGCACGTGGTGCGGTGAAGCGGCTCACAGACCGACGTGCCCCTCCCAGCCCAAATGCATCAACTGTGGCAGTGAGCACCGCGCTGATAGCTTTTGTTGCCCCAGGGAGTAAGCACCGGTGTGAGAGAAAGAGAGAGGAACGTCGAGGGAGGGGATGTCAAAGGTCGAGCAATGAGGATGATGGGGGTGAGAGGAAGAGAAGTGCCCATCAAAATCAACCATCGACGCGAAACACGTGGCGCGCACGGACCTTGATGCCAAGACTGATGTGGGACTTGATTTTTTTACCACAAAAGTGACAAAACGCTGCGCGTCTGCATCGCCGCGGTGAGCATTGGAACCAACCAGCACGCAACCATTCAATTTTCATGGCTAGATCCAATCTGAACTGTCCACAAAATAGCCCCTGGTCTGGCTGCCATACAAGCCATACACATCAGACGCGGCCAGACAACGCCATGCCCGCCAGACAAATTCCGTTTTGCTGATGTCCCGTCATACTGTGATCTGGATCTGGTCCAGTTTCTGTCAGATTCCAGTCATACTGAATGTGGCCTTTGGCCATCCTCCAATAGGCATCCGGTAGCATTAGAAAGTTGTTCCGGTTGTGATATTTATCTATTTCGGTAAGTCCCATATCACGATCCCATCAGATCGGATCAAGGATCCTGCCCGCATCATTTCACTTTCCGGCCCGTTCTCGATAACCTTCCTGTCATCCTTTCTTATAGCACATCAACCGCTGGGTGGATTTCCATGCCCCGGGTATGTATTAGGACCACACTTTCAAGGGGAATCCGGGAAAAATAAGAGCTAAAGCCCTAGATCAATATTTAGTTCGAAATCGGCAGATTAAGTCTCAACTGACTGTGTTTCTTCTTATCTAGGCTTGAACCCTTTCGTCTCCCCCCAATAGGCATCTGGTCGTTATGAACAGTTGTTCTGGTTGTGGTATTTACCTATTTCGGTAAGTCCCATATCACGATCCCATCAGCTCGGATCAAGGATCCTGCCCGCATCATTTGACATTCCGGCCCGGTCTCGATAACCTTCCTGTCATCCTTTCTTATAGCACATCAACCGCTGGGTGGATTTCCTTGACCCCGGTGTGTATTAGCATCACATTTTCAAGGGGAATGCGGGAAAAATACCAGCTAAAGCCCTAGATTAACATTTGGCTCGAAATGGGCAGATTAAGTCCCAACTGATTGTGGTTCCCCTTATCTGGGCTTGAACCCTTTCGTCTCCCCCCAATAGGCATCTGGTCGCTACGAACAGTTGTTCTGGTTGTGATATTTACCTATTTCGGTAAGCCCCATATCGCAATCCCATCAGCTCGGATCAAGGATCCTGCCCCGATCATTTGACGTTCCGGCCCATTCTCGATAACCTTCCGCTTTTCTTATAGCACATCAACCACTGGGTGGATCACCGTGGCCCCGGTATGTATTAGGACCGTGTTTTTAAGGGGAATCCACGAAAAATAACGCCTGAGGCCTTAGATCAATATTTGGTTCGATATCAGCGCAACATGTTTTTTCTCCGCCCTATCTGGCCTTGAATTCCGGTGCTCTGTTACCTGCACCATTTCAAGGAGACGTCATATCTCAGATAGACACTTGACACCCTCATTTTACATCTGGGAGCAATTGAGCAACCTAAGATGGCAAGAGATATATTTTATACCTCGGTATTGTGATTGTCAATTGCCTAATCAGGGTTCTAGTCATTTCCTCATTGGGATCTTGTTAACCTTCTGTTGTTCGTGGTCTCGATAGGATTGGAATGAATGTTTGTTAACCACAAAGTCCCTCTGTCATTCCACTCTCCGTTCTAAATGCAAAATGATATGATGCTACGAACCTAACAACTTTACAATGTGATTTTCAAATTCGCGAATCATTTGGTCACATCTTTTCGTCTTGGTCACACTCTTATCATTGTCTCGTCATCCTTATATTATACTTGCCATCTGGAATGTCTGTCCTAGTAAGTCTCTGTCTTTCCTCGAGAATAGTTTTACCTAATGATGTTTATCAGTCCAAACCAACCACTATCTCTAACCTACCGCCGGAGCTTCTCACTGAGATTTGGGCTCGTGTCAAATTCCACCCCCAGAGCCTAGGTCGGCTTGTGCAGGTCAGCCATGCTTGGCACGACTCTGCAACAAGTATCCCCTCGCTCTGGGTAACTCCTTATATAACTGAGCGGACAGATATTGACGTCCTGCGGACTTTCCTTGCACGCGCCAAAAATGCGGGCCTCTCCATATGCATCGATTTCCACACTGCAGCAGACAGTCTGTGGCTCGATCCCACTATCCAGCCCCCTCCCCATAGTTATGCATCTCGATTTCTTGAGATAATGACAGCTCTCACTCCCTCCTCTCACAACTGGCTTCGGCTCGAGATTTTCGGGCCTCATTATCTAGGTTCTTTGCTCAAGACCATTCTGGTTGTGTCGCTGGCAGTTCCCAGGTTGTCACATGTATCAATCATCTTGGATGCCCCGCCACAAACCCTGGCGGTATTACCTCCAACTGACTCCATATTCGAAAATAACCAGTCCATTGTCGATGTTGAGACCATTGGCTACCCGGTCCTGTGGGAAACCTTCCCATTTCAGACTCTAACAGCTCTAACATTGGGTTGCTTTACGCACGGGAACACCGTTCATTGGAACACATTTGCCCAGGCGATCAGCAATTCCCAAACTCTCCGCACCATTGCATTTTCGGGTGCTCTTCCCCCCACATTTCTTCAAAGTGGCGATGACCTTCTGCCCATAACCCTTCCATTCACAACATCGCTGTCACTTGCCTATCTCACGGGTCCAGATGTTCAACATCTACTCAACTTCCTTCTGGTTCCTCAGCTTGTGTCTCTCACACTTGCCCTCACGGACGCGGAGGCCGACTTTCTCCCTATTTTACAGCACATCCCACGGTCATTTCCCCATCTACAGGGCTTGGCCATCGACAGCTTCTCGTTGGACGGGGAGGCAGCCAAGGAATCTCCTGTGCTGTTCTTTACACAGTTTTCCACACTCATGGACCTTCGTCTCAACTTTCATCCAAGCCACGGGGTCAGCCAGTTCTTTTGGGATGCTTTGATACGCCATGCAGGAGATCCCAATTTTCATCCTGCATTGACCAGCATCATGTTGATTGATGTCCCTCTTTACTCTGCTCAGGAGCTCATCTTGCGTCGTAATCAGGCAGACAGACATATTCCAACTGTCACTCTCCACTGTACTGGGGAGTTCGTAACACATCCGTGGCCAGCAGCATCAACCACCTGGCTCACTGATAATACGACTCATCTTTTCTTGACCCAGGGGCTTCGGAAGCCTTGGGCTCGCGGGTCTGGTTCCTTGGGTGTCGAGTAAAACAGAATTTTCGAGTCATAATCTGGTCAGCCCCATTCAGTTCTCAATAAATAGTACTAATTCTGACATGTCATTTCAGGATCACAACTTTGGGTCGGAGTTGGATGATCGCGCAGGCACTGTCGGCTAGGTGGCTGTGCCTCAGAGGGGGTACAGCCACCGGTAAGTGCGGACTCAACCGAGTCAATTTTTACATTCTACACATACCGAACAAAAAGACTTGACAGCATTTAAAAATTACAAGGACTACTGGTGTCTTATTCTAGAAATTGCGTTCTTTCTTCTTCAGTTCTTTGTCCTTTTTTGGCGGATTACCATACTGAGAAATTTCAAATGATTCTGTGATCGGTCACGCTGCTCCCTCACATTGTTATCTGCCACATACCCCATCGTCAATGGCGCCCAAGCCCAAGGCCCAAGCACCAAAGGCTCGGGGCCGTCCACCCCGACGACGAAAACTTCATGAATCCACCACAGATCTACCTGGCCCTTCCGTGCCTTCCTCTGCAGCTCCTGATGCCTCGACTTCAGCCACTGATAACGATGCACAGTCAGATCCGTCGCAGGGAATCCCCTTGGATGGCGAGCAAGCCCGGCAAGCTCTTTTGGCAGCTGAGAACTCTTCCCGGACACTGGCAGCTGCTTCAGCCACAGGAAAGCGGCTTTTCCTTAATGCAGTGCCGCATGAAGAAAGAGATGGCTGGAAGGTTGTGAACAGGATGCCGGTAGAGAATCTCGCTCCATGGTTTGACGACGTGGTGAGCACCCACTGCATTTATATCTCGATCTGTTGGTCTGAATTGGTTCAGCTCAATGACTTCAATGTATACGAGATGCTCCCGAATCAGGGCGTGCCTTCTGAGCAGCTGGCCGTGTTGGTTCGGTGGATCGGTCATCCGGGTGATAGCCCCAGAGATCCAAGGGCTCGCCGATGTTTTATTCGGTGGAATGAGCCACGTCCACCGCAGAGTTCAATCACCCGGGCAATCGAGTGAAAGCAACCTGTGATACGTTGGGATCTGCGGTGTGCTGGCATTCACGACCTGGACTTCAGTGATCCCCCGGCCAATGAAGGGAAGGGTCGAAGCGGCGAGGAGGTTCAGGCTGTGGATGATGGTGGAGAGGAAGATCCAGTTCTTGATGACGAAGAGGAGGAGGCAGAGGATGCCTTGGTTCCAGCTAGAGTCCCGCGGTGGAAAGAGTGCTCAAGATTAGTCAAGCTCCCTGTTCGACATTCATAGACAGGCTGGATTTGAGCCGCTTTCTAGATCTCACTCGTTCCGCTCCTCCGCCACACTCTCGTCCTCCCCGAAACCTGAGGGCTGTCGTCACGAACGCGAGTCGGCAAGTGCAGTGCTGCGCGTCATACATAACTCTGTACATCCGCCATCAAGAACATCATTTTCACATTACTTGCCCTCTTCTCACGGACTGACTATAATCTAGTCTCTGACTCCACCCTTCCGTGGCTGCAAGCGCGCCACTACTCCAACACCATATCAGCCGAAATGATCGCGACTCAGTGGAGGCGCTCGGGTGCTTGGGGACATTGCTGTCGCAGCGGGAGAATTCAACGACATCATGTCGGGTTTCCGCGCGGCATTTGCTTCAAGCAATACAGCTCAGGAGGCCTCTGAAACCCGTGCAGCCCCGACAACCCAAGGGACTGCGGAGGTGCCCGTTTACCAAGCGAGTCCCAGCCGTAAAAATGCTGCGGTGCTTCGTGCACAGATGCTCGAGACGTGGCTCAATGATTCTGACCTCGCCCTCCTGCTCGATATTCTCGGGGACAGTGTTTCCAAAGCGGACACGTACAATTCAATTCAGCGCGAAGGGGTGAGGATCTCTTGGGTGCAAGCTCAATTGCGCAAGCATATGATGGATAACGGCCTTGATTTAACTATGTAGTGCAATGTCTACGTAAATACTTTCTAATCTTCGTTAAAAGTTTTCATCACGCTCCCGTAGTAAAGCCTGGTAACTCTCCCACATAGCCCGGGCAATGTCATCCCGGCGTGCTTCGGACCAAAGTTTCTCTGTGTCATCCGCTGGGCCTTCCGCAAGACTTCCAAAATCTTGGCTCTGGTTCCCGGGTTCGGGTCTTCGTCAGCCATTTTGAGGATGTCGTCCCACTCCACGGAATCGTGTTTGAGAATAAAATTGTGGATTGCAGCTAGAGTGGGTGGAATCCGGGCTTGAATATCCATGTTATACTCCGGTGCACCGGTAAGAATGGCCCACTTGCGCTTGAGCACACCGAAAATGCACTCAACAACATTTCGGGCCTGTGCGTGGCGAAGGTTAAATAATTCCTCGGGATTTGCTGGCCTGAAAAGCGATGCAATTAGACCATGAAGATATTGTACAATGGAGACACGTATCGGCCACGGAAGCGAGCTGTGGAGTTTGAACTCCGGCAAAAGCCTGACAGCCGAACAACCTTGAAGTTCTGTTTGCTTAAGTCGCGCTGACGCACAAAATACATGGACGGGGGTAGAATGTGCGGCCAATATTCCGCTGATACATGGTGTGTTGGTCAAATAATGGATGAGCCAATATTTCAGACAATATTTCGCCGAGATTCGGCCAATACACCCTGTATCGGTCACATATTGGGCGGCGCGAATTTGCCTCAAAGTCTGGTGAATCTCACCCAAGCAATCCAAGTATACCACCACCGATAAAATAAACTGGTGGACCGGTAGAAGAGTAAATGCTGAGGACGGGGGAAAGCGAAGTCACCAAGATTGCGAATCAAGCCTTCTGCCACCCACTACGGAGGGATCATATCTGTCTATAAATCAAACAAAGAACGAGGAGATGAATTTCGGAATGGTGCCCAGAGATGAAATTGTGGACCAAAATAAGTCATCCACCAGGCAAGCACCTCTCTATCGCATCGCTATATACATTTCATCGGTGTTCACATACATTAAATACGCAGTGGTCTGCCCAGTAAAGTCCGAAAGTCATCACGAAAGCGATCGGAAAGAACCGCAAAGACTAGCGGCAAAAGGGCCAAGACAGGCCACGCCCGTAGAATAGTGTCAGTCTGGCCTGCACTGTCCCCTGGGATCTTCACAATACGTTTGTGTGTAGGGGATATGTGTATCGCGATGAAGGACCGGACGCTTTTGATCAGGAGTAAATTTGTCTGTACAGACATGCCACTGGGATGCATGCGGGAACGGTTCCTCGCACTGGAAGGGACTTGCGCTGCACGCTGGGACACATGTGCTCAAAACAATACATTGTGCATATCAAACTTAGTGTGTAATCCCTGCTTGCGAGCCACTTTGCTGATCCCGAGTCAGATTGTGACGAGGTGTTCCAGAGGCCGGGCGAGCTGGTGGTGCACAACCTCGGCAGGTGGAGCAAAGGAGTGCACCAAGGCCCTCCGCTAGTCCGAGTGTGCCCCAGAAACTACCTGCTCCGCCAGAGCTGGCTGAGGACATCCCTGCTTGGGCGCTAGGTTTCCCGGATCCCGGGCATTCTAAAGGTTCGCCAGGTGCTTCTGGGCTCCCTGTAGAATTTTGACTCCAGTACCAACGTTCCAGGCAGGGGAATAATTGAGATTCGGTGGGTTACAAACCATGTACTACAAGTGAGCTACCGTTATATACATGTAGCTAAATCAAATAGATAAGGAATATGCAGTCAACGTGAGTCAGAGTGTGAAATAAAATACTGTAGGTACGGCAATAAATAAGAAATCCACATGTTGAACCGCGTGGATACAAAATGGACCGCATGTCCGAAAGCTTGTGTTTCCAACACTCCCGAGCACATTTGAATAAGCCCGTTGAAGAAGAGAAAGTAGGTCCAAAGTGAAATGTTACAAATAAATAAATAAAAATAACGAGGCGATCGGTGTAAATAAAATGTCCATGGGGGAAGCCTCAGCTATGAGCGCGGTCTCTGTCGGTCGAACCAACCGGGAGCTACGCAAGGACGGAATAGGGAGAGCTCGTCCCCGATGACGAATGGGTGACCAGGCCATCGTCGGCTCGATCCCCGGCGTAGTCCGAGAAGGCCGACAACTCGGGTCTGGCTCGTCGCGTTGGCGGTACGTAGTGAAATAAATAAAAGGTCTGGCCACAGTTCCCCTCGTAGCCGTCGACGTCCTCGTCCTCAAAGAGCCCGTTCCGCCAGACATAGGTGATTCGATTGCTACTGCTTCGATTTCTGCACCGTCGAAAGATCCTGCCGCCGACGCCGTCCTCATTCCCAGGCAGCCCGCAGCACAATAAATCTTGCTGACTCTGTATGGACCACGCTCCTCTCCACTCCAAGGGTCCGAAGAGAGAGTCGCAGAAGTGAGCCCTCCCAATTCCTTTGCTCCTCTCAGATCACTACCCCATGGGTCTGAAACGAGAGTCGCAGCGCACGTTTTCACATTCACTAGAAGTCCAACACTTCTCGGCTGCCGATGCCGGATACATATAGAACCAGCGTCGATTGGGGGAGAAAGTGCCGCGCTGTCGATATGCCGTGTCTGACTCGGATGGCCGCTTGTTGGTTCGGGCCGGGCGTCGTTGTTGCCAGTACTCAGGATAAGGGGCTGTCCAACTGAAACTCCGCTTATTACTTCATTCCAACTACATACCGCGCAATGCCCGGCAAAACCGTCGGGTAGAGCCAACTTCCGACGTCGATTCAAGGTCGGGGATCCTACCTTGATCTGACATCATATTTGGCCGCATCCAATGTCTTGCCAACGCCAATGCCACGCGGCGTGATCCGCCTCATTTCGACGAGAGTTTGGACCCCAAACGGACATTTTCCCCCAAACCTCATCTCAATCACAAAACGTGGCCGATTCTTTGTTCATTTTAACGGCAAATAGACGACGGCCGATTTACATAGATTTGACCCTTGATCCGGAAACGGTGGTGTAGGGGGTGCGAGCTCAACGCTAGGGCCCTGTAAATAATCCGTGTTTGCAAACCGGTTTGTAAACCGCTGTTTATAAACCGGTTTTTAAAGGGTCGAGGCCAAATGGATGGTTTTTAATTATATAATCAGAGACCGGTCCGCCGGCAATCAAGCGCCGGAGCAAAAATTCACCTCGTTCTGAGTCTCTCACAGCTTCCCTTGGCTCCGGGGTCACTTCCTACGACTAGGAATTCAAGCATCTATTCCACTTGCTGTCAGTTTTGGACCTCTGCCGTGACGGAATTGATATAACTCTTCCATTTTTCAAGGATTTGTTGCCAGATAAACCTGTTGAGGGAGCCTGTACCATCCAGAGTCTTTCAGAGTGGTCGGACGGAGTTGGGACAGAGGTGCAGAAGATTCGGAAAGCTGCAGGGAGCATGATTGGGATGTGGAAGCCGATAAATTACAATTCTAGGCCCCCGTTTATAAACTGGTTTATAAACGCCCTGTTTACAGACCGGTATTTAAAACGCGTTTTTAATTCCCCAGGAATTACTTACAGGGCCCTACTCAACGCGGAGTTATCCGGAGTTGGCCTCGGATCACGGGATTCACGTGGTGCTACATAGCGTGACTGTCATGTAACGTAGCGTCGCGCGTTTGTTTTAACGGGTTCCCTGATATCGTCGTAGCCTGCGCGCCCCAGGCTGTGGGAGTTTACTCAACAAAGGTGGGTCCAGCAAAAGGGGCATTTATTGTTGTCGTGCGTGAGCGACGGGCACGGAATCATGGTTGGAGGGTGCGCGAAGGGCGTGGTACTGTACAATTTCGTTCAATTCGGCGGTCACGCGTCACGCTCGATTTCTTTTGACCCCGGCAATAATTTTTTCTCGATTTATGGGATTTTCTGGCGAACGGCGAAAGTCACGTGACTGCCGAATTGAACGAAATTGTACAGTAGAGAGAAAGAGAGAGCGTTGCCAGCGGTTTGGGTTACCCGTGACCGTCACTTCCACTTCAAGCTCCGATCGAGTGCCGCCGTGGATGCCGCCGCTGACCGAAAGCAGGTGATGCCGTGAATCTCAAATCCCAAACTTTCAATAAATGTTCAAGATTCCGCCCACGAACTTCCTCCGTTGAAAGTCGCGGTGGGAGATGCCGAGTCACGGGCTGATGTGCCGATGATGCGAGATGTGTGCGTACATAGTGTGCCGCACTTGGGAGGGATGTGCCGCCGCCGATGATGAAGTGGAGCAGATGAATGCCGTGTGCCGCACTTCCGGTGTGCTATGTGCGCCGCATCTGTTCAATCCCGTTGGCAAAGTATACCTCCGTTCCCCTATTGGGCCAGCCATTAGGAAGGAGTCCCCCGCTACCTCTTGTAGTCCACGGGCCCCGGCCCCGGCCCTTCTCTAAGATTCCGGGAATAACACAAGAATCGGATATATACAATTCGAGCCACACACATTGGCAATCAGTACTGAATTTCTTGACCGGGTATCCACTGGTTTTACAGTCATGGACGGGTCAATGGGCTGAGACAGTCAATGGGTCGTTCGGCTCCTGCAATGTATATGTGGCCCTGGTTGCTTCGATAAAAAATGAGTGAATGAGTGTATCCTATATTGTGACTGTGTCGAAAGTACAGTACTGCACGAGACGTGTAGACCTCTAAATAAAATCATGTTTCCAAAAGATGCCGAAATCAGGATCAATGTGTGATCCAAACAAATTCATTGCAGAGTTCTGACTGCATTTAACAAAATTGTGAGTTGGTAGGAAATTCCAGATCTCCCTTCTACATGTCTTTGCCGCTTCAGTTTAACATGAAGGCGAGCACACTGGACAGTATATGCCGAATAATGATCCCTTCTGCCAAATGGCTCTGTCCCCATGCGGAAGCGATCGGTCACAGTCCGAATTGGGACGTCGATAATCTCAAATTTTTCTTCTACCTCGCCAACGCGTTTCTCGATGGTCGGGCGCCCCAAATCGGACACCAAGAAGATCCAGCTGTCGAGGGCTGCCAGCGACGCGTGCTATGCACGCTGTGTCGCTCTTTATCAGGCTGAAAGGGCCCGGATTCTGCCGCCTGGAGAGCGTCGCAAGGGCATGCAGCAGTTCTGTGATATCGTCCAGGCAGAGCACTTCAAGGCCCATGTCAAGCAGATCAAGTTATCATCATCCACTGCGGCCCGCCTAGAGAAGGGTGGCCTTCCAAAGACACAGTCAAATGCGGCGAAGGGGTGGCTGCTTGCGGAGGAAGCGGAAATTGTGATCGCGTATGCGGTCGAAGTTGCCTCGCGCGGCTTCCCCCTATCGCATCTCCGGTTGAAGGAGTGTGTAGACGAGATCTGTCGGGGGCGTTTAGGATCGGAATTCCCCGCCGGCGGTGTTGGCACGAAATGGACACAGCGCTTCTGTGAGAAGCACTCAGACCGGCTCGAGACGTACTGGACTGCTCCTCTTGACAACAAACGTGGCCGTGCAGTCAACCCCATGACCAATTCCCAATGGTTCGACCTCCTCGAGACGACAATGGCTGGGGAAATGGACGGAGAATTCAAAAAACATGTCACGGGTGAAGCAGCTGTGAATGTTGACGCGATGGATGTGGACTCGGGGGAGCCTGACGATTTCGTCAAAATTCTCGACGAGAACACGTACGGTACCGACGAGAGCGGCTTCTTCGCGGCTGGGAATGTCCGTGAGCGTGTAATTGGGGTGCCTGGGAAGCAGCGGCAATACCAGCAGGCTGATGGTGGTCGCGAGAACACGACAGTCATTGTGACCATTTGCGCCGATGGATCAGCCCTCAGACCTGCAGCTATTTTCAAAGGCCAGGCGTATCAAGTTAAGTGGGACCAAGATAATCCCACCAGCGCCTCGTACGTCCAATATCTACGAGTTCTTGAACGGAAATCTAACATATGTCAGCATTGGATATCAGGCCAAAGGCTGGACTGACGGTGAAATCGGTGTCGAATACATCAAGGATTTCGATGCACAAACCCGAGAAAAGGCCAACGGACTCGTTCGTGTCCTTCTGGTCGACGGGCACAACTCTCATTACACCCGTGCCTTCCTGTTGTACGCCCAAGCACACCACATCCATGTGCTGTGCTACCCTGCCCACGGCACTCATGTTTACCAGGGCCTTGATGTCGTCATCTTCTCGCCGTTGAAGCGGTACTGGACCGAGGAGAAGAACAGCTTCGAGCGGACGACCAAGACCAAGCTTTCGAAGACAAATTTCTTGGCAATTTATGGTGCTGCTCATGTTCGGGCGTTGACACCACAGAATATCAAGGCAGCGTTTCGGAAGACAGGTGTATGCCCATTCAATCGTAGTGTCGTGACAGAGGACATGATGGCTCCCAGTCTCGAAACTTCGGTCCGCGGGCATCTTCCTGCTGCACCGAGCACCCCAGTGCGCATTATCACTGATGTGATTCACGAGATCGGTCAGAACGCTCGTCGTCGCACCAGATCTACTGATACACCCACGAATACACCACAGGCTTCTCTATCAACCACCATGGACACCGCACTTGCAGCCCTTCGCACAAGTTCCTCTGGATTCATTCTTACCTCCTCACCCATCCGCTCGACATCACATCATACATTGTTTGCGCCACAACCGATATCTCCGCAAAAACAGGCTAAAATTCGGTATGCCGGACTTCTTGGGACGGTTCCTTCTACCGTTCTCGAGGAGAATCTCCAGGCTGCACTCCGCGAAGTTTTGGCAAAGAACACCGAACAAAAATCTCAGATGATTACGATGCAATCGTGTCTCGAGCTCAACGGCGCATATTGTGATGTGGTTCGCGGTCAGCTCGCAGCACAGGAGGAGAGCCGCAAGAAGAAGGCGAAGGGACGCCTGGTAGGTGATGGTTTGCCCCGTTTGTTAACCTCCGCGGACTTTGTCGAGCGAGTCATCGCCTTCCATGATGCGGCCAAACAGAAGGCTGCAGACCTCGAGACAAGGAAGGCAACACGCAACGAGCGTTCCAGTGCAATAGAGGAGTGGAAGGCACTCGAGGCGGACCGAAAGGCGCGTAATGAGGAGATCCGGGTTCAGTGGAAGTCTGATGTCGAAGCCTGGGAAGTCGAGAGGGATCGCGCGAAGGCGCTGCACAAACGGGCGGGCGGCGTGGAAGAAACCATCATTGAAGGGCCTGCTCTTCTCGCCAGTTCCGAAGCCCACCTTGATCTCGGAGCCCACCACACCTGGGAACGACGGGCCCGGAGTCGGAGATGACCCGCCAGTGGATCACGACTCGGACGATGACTCTGATGGTCCACGCAGATCTTCGGACTCGAGTGACTCGGAGGCGGAAAGCAGTGATGACGAGGACGAGTTCGACGATGAGTAGAATACTTACATACAGCTCATGACATTTTGATCAAGGACAGTGGACGCGGAATGCAAAGAGTGTGCGTGTAAGCTTGCAGTGGTCAGACTGCCGAGCGTTGCCGACGGCCAAATGGGGACAATTGTCACAACCGTGTCACGACCCATTGAGTGTCCCCAGAATTTTCGATTATAACTCTCGCAGTTGTACCTCAAATATTCATTGTATGCAGGCAGTAAATCTCTGACCATAAGTAAACGGATCTACGTCTTCAGAAATTTTAATTTACTACAAGTGAAAGTGGGGCACCCGAGTTCATTCTGTTGACCCATTGACCCGTCCATGACTGTAGTACATCCCCGGCGACAGCATCAGGAAAAACCTCCCCAGAATTTTTTTGGAATTTGTTCGCAAAATTTCTTTGGTGCGTTGAAATTTTGAAATTTTTAGCAATTTTCATCAAAATCTGTACAAATGACCAGCATTCATGCAAGGTTTGTCCATTTTTCTTATTCGAACCCAAATTTCGCTGGCTATCATTCTGGCCAGACCCCGTTAAAATCCGGCCTGAAATGGTTGCGCAGTGGTCGAAATACTGTTTTGGTGTGAAATATCGGCCCATTGTGCCGAGGTTGATGTACATTTGTTTGTGTCGACATGCAGAGCCCTCAGCTATCATGTAAAAGCACCAGGGCCGTTAAAACAAATCCCAAGAGACAGTTCGAACCCAAATTTCGCTGGCTATCATTTTGGCCAGACCCCGTTAAAATCCGGCCTGAAATGGTTGCACAGTGGTCGAAATACTGTTTTGGTGTGAAATATCGGCCCATAACGGGGTCTGGCCAGAATGATAGCCAGCGAAATTTGGGTTCCGCCATATCCACGTTGTTTCAACGTGGTTTTGGTGCGGTGTCTGCACATTTTCTGCCTCTCACCCTCATCATGGCTAAATCCAAGGCACAGAAGGCAAGACAGAGCAACCTCCAGAGGGCCCGAAACTCCCTCAAAGTCACTGTGGAAGAAGTGCCAGATGAAGGGGACTCTGCACACTCAACCTCGGAGCCAGAAAATGATATTCCGCACGACCATGATCATTTACACTCTGCAACTGACAATGACGACAACTGAGGACACAGAAAACTGTGTATTTTAATTGCGAATCGATTGAGCATATTCCGAAGGTAAATAGACTGGAATTGAGGGAGCTATGAGTGTCCTCGTCAAAACGATCGAAAACGGAAAAAAAATCGACCGCGCCCTAAGTTCCGCAAAGAGCTGTAACGATTGGAACCACAAGAAAATAATAGCGCTCGGTGAGTTATTTTTCAAATACACTGCGTGGTACCGATCTTTCCGTCCAGGACGTGTCATGTGCACGAAGACGATGAAGGCTGGCCCAGACTTGGTGGACACGGTGCAGGCATCGGCCAACCTGGAGGCGTCGCTGAATGGGGAGGCGATTGCTAAGTGGATGGAAATGGCGGTGAAATGGGAGGAGAGCTCGGCCAACCCGAATCCGTTTGAGACTTTGCAAAAGGACGACCATCTTGCGAAGGTTCGGAGCGACCTGGCTCGAGAGGCAGCTGAGAGGGCGGCGAAGGGGGAGGAGGAGGAGGACGATGTGCAGGAGGACATGCACGTTACCGAGTTTATCGCAGTGGGCCTCCAGCTCGAGGAGCAGCAGTAAGTGGTTTTCCAATTGAAGACGCGCTATGTATTCTGATAATTCATTTGTAGAAGGACCCTCAAGTTCGATGCCGACGCCAGCGGACTGCATCCCACCGACGACCAGCGCAGGACGATGACAGAGCGGTCCAGCAAGCTTCGCCGGAAGATCGAGGTGTGGATGGATACACAGACCAAGTTCTTCCCCATCGTCACGAAGCTGCGCGAGGCGGAGGAGAGGACGCGGAAGCGGGGGGCCAAGGCGGGCGTCGTTCCTGGCATCAAGGTGGAGGAGATGGCGCTGTGGTTACCGTCAGCAATGTGGAAGGGAAACCGACCTCGGGAGGATGTGTGTAGGGCTGAGGTTCTGCAGCACGAGTACCGGATGCGGGTAGGCCAGGCCAACGAGGCGCTAGATGAGATCCGGCGTCAATTGTTGGTGCGCACCCATCTGTACAGGGAGAAGGATGACCAGGCGCCGAGCGTGCGGACCTCCATGCGGTCGTTGGCCAAGATCAAAGCAGTTGACGATCGCATTCGACGCTGCGCTGCACAATACCGGGTGGCGTACGCGGCTCTCGAGGTGCTGGGGCCGGCGGTGAACTCCGACGGCTGGAAAGTTTCGCTGCAGCCGTTGTTGGTGGAGGACGTTCGAGAGAGACCACGGAAGACGATCGGTGACGAGGAGAGGCAGAGGGCGCGGGGAAAGCTGCCAAAGCGGAAGAGGCAGAAGAAGAAGACGAAGGAGCGCCCCATGTCGTGGATCTGGGTAGTACAGGGCAAGGAGTTGGTAGAGGGCGAGGATCCAGAGCTGAATGAGGGTGAGTAGGTTCCGAGCTAAGCCCTCCCGGGACTGACTGGTGCGCCCATCGACAGCGCTGAGGACTGAGTGGGCAAAGACGCGTGCAAGGGTTTTACGCTGGACGGAGGACACTGTGGGAAGAAAAGGCAGTCACTTTGACTGCCGAAGCAGTTGATCCGACGTTTTGACAGTCAGTCCGACTGCTTTCCAAGTGACTGCTTTGGGATGCAGTCGGTCCGACTGCCATCAAAGCAGTTGAGCAGAAACCAGTCAGTCTAACTGTATTTTGTAGAAATCAGTACTAGTACGCCCTGGTTGCTTTGCATCGAGTTTGACATGCCAAGATCCGACGTCGGCCGAATGAAGGCCGATTTGGCCCTGTTTAACACTGAGCCTTTTTTGGAATTGCGACATCGTACCATCGCTGCTGCACACTCTGTATCAGTTATTCCTGACTCGAAGATCTCGCCTAGACCATCGCTTGACCGCCCTTGACTCCAAGTGATTTGTCCCTGCTTTTTCTCGGCCAAATTGCGATATCATTTGACTGCTCCTCGACAACTCCCTATGGCTAAGAGCAGCAAGAAGATAATTTGCCACTGTACCCCAGACTGTAATAAAAGACGCTCTCTTCGCACCCGGAATCGGCATTATCGTGCCGTCGCAGATAAAGCCTCAATTCTGCCTTCCGAATCTGAGCCCGAGGGTGAGGACAGCGCGGATTCCATGTCGGATTCTTCTGTCTCCGACTCCCATATTTCTGGTGAAGATGTCAACATGGCTATTGATGAAGCAGTCGTCTTCCAAGGCCATGATTTTGTATCCGACGCCTCCGACTCGGCCTCGGAACACGGAAGTTTAATGGACGTCGATATAGAGGATGAAGAGTGTGATGTGAATCCTCACCTGCCGAACGAAGCTAATGCCGCCGAGATTGATGAATGGAGAGGTTTTGATGAATTTCAAGACGTGGATACACCCATCTCGCGAGAAGAAATGATACGTCAGTTAGACGAGATGATTATGCCGTATGAGGAGGAAAGGCTGTGGGATATTCGTATGTCATCCCTGGGCCTCGCCATAATTTTTTATTCAGTTATCATACAGGCAATGACGTGCTGAGCGAAGAGGATCGAGATAATATACGCGCCTTCAAACTTAAGCTCATGGCGAACATGCCCCGAACCGCGTTCGACCAGATGCGGTATTCATTTAACCACAAACTCGACATTAGTTCCGACTGGGTCATCACCCATCGCCTCGCCATTCTAACGCGTGTCGAACCGGAATGGTACCATTGCTGTGTCAACACCTGTCTCGCATACATTGGCCCCAACTCCGATCTTCTCCAGTGCCGGACTTGCAACGAGCCTCGATTCACTGCCAAAAACAAGCCGCGCCGCCTCTTCTGCTACATTCCCATTATCCCACGACTTCAGGGTTATTTCGCCAACCCCAAGATGAGCGAACGGCTTTTGTATCGTCACAACTACACCCATGTCACCAACACCATTGCGGACGTCTTCGACTCAATCCATTATCGAACTCTCTGCCAGCAGTTTGTCCAGGTCGATGGTGCTGAATTGGGGCATAAATATTTTTGCGGCAAGTATGATGTTGCCCTGGGTGTCTGCCTCGACTCCTTCCTTCTCTTCAAACGGAATCGCAAAGGCCCATCCGGCACTCCCATCCTCGTGAAAAACTTCAACCTTCCACCCGAAATTCGGACCCATCTCCGACAACTCATTTGTTGTGGTATGATTCCCGGTACCCCGAAGAATTCCCACAGCTTCCTGATTCCCTATGACGACGAGCTCGCAAAGCTTGCAGTCGGGGTACCAACTTTTGATGCCGCTGCTCGAGACTCATTCGAGTTGCGGGCATATAATATTTTGGAGATGGGGGATATCATTCCTGCGGAGAAGATGTTGAACATCAAAGGCCATAATGGCTTCTGTCCGTGCAGGTCATGTGAAATCAAAGGTGTTCGAAATGCCAAGCAGGGTGAAACCACCTACTACGTTCCGTTAACCCAACCATGGATCGTTGGTCAGCCCAGGCGGTCGTGGGATCCATTGAATTTACCCCTTCGTTCACATGAAAGCTTTGCAGAAGTCGTGAATAAAATCGAAGCGTGCACGACCCTAACCGACAAGGATAGGATCGCGAAACACTATGGAATTAAAGGCCGGTTTATTCCCTCTTGCCATTTATTAAATCTGATCCATTTTGTACTAGGTCTTCCTGCTCTCCGACGCGTCGGTTCTATGCACCATGGCCGGTCGACGCCCTGGGATTTCATGCATCTCTCTTTTGAAAACAACGCCCCAAATCTGTACAAATTATGGTCGGGGAAGTACAAGTCTCTCGATGTCGGTCTTGAAGACTATGAGATCCCGGAGGATGTGTGGGTCCAAATTTGGCAGGAAACCGCCGAAGCTGTTCAGCACCTTCCTGCGGACTTTGTTCGAGCTCTGGGAAATGGCCCAACATACTTCACTGCAGAAGCCTGGTGCTTCTGGATTGTATACCTTGCGCCTGTCCTTTTGGAAGGCCGATTCTCTGACCCGAAGTATCACAGTCACCTGTGCCAATATTCAGATATTGTCAAGCGGTGCATAGGCTTTGTGATAACCTACGACCAGATCGACGAGCTGCAAGATAACATCATTGATTGGGTACGGAAATACGAAGAGTATGCTCCAACTTACTCTTGGTTTGTGCGATAGCCTGACATATTCCAGGTATTACTACCAGTATGATGAAGAGCGTCTCTCTGCATGCCCCCTCACCATCCATGGCCTCCTCCATGTTGCGGACGATATCCGGTTCTGTGGCCCCTCTTGGACTACTTGGACATTCTGGGTTGAAAGGTACTACGGCTTTCTACAGGCTGGAATCCGCTCGAAGCGTTTCCCTTGGGCCAATATGAACAATCGAATTCTGCGACATGCCTACCTTGAGCAGCTCGGAGCAAGATACGACCTTGAGCAGGAGCTTTCAACAGTTTCATCAAGAAAGAAAGGGGAGCTCTCCCGGTTTGAATATATTTACCCCGACTGTGAGTGCCCTGTCGCTTTTTAGGCGGTTGGGAATTGACTCTGGCCTGTAAAATGAAGATCCTCAGTCAATCTTACGAGCACCATACAAAAGACAACATTTACCTGATGCGAGCACACTTAGGCGTATCACGGGATACTTTGCAGCGGTCCTTAGAAAAAGGGTCAAAGATGTCAAAGCACAACTTCCGACCGTTTTTCAGAGTTGGGGAAAAGTGCGGATAGTTGACGGAGACTCCATCAGGTGCATGTCGGCCTACGGAGATGGAACCAGTCCGGCGCGTAACAACTCCTTCATTCGCGTCAGATTCTTCGCCTTGAAACCCGAAATTTAACTAACTCACATTTTAGTATGAACTACAAGTCCCTGATCCAGAACACGATGACGGCTGGAGGGCCGAGATTTTTTACGGAAGCCTTGAAGAGATCTTGGTATGTGATCTTCCTCAGGATGGATTCTGGGGGACAATGTCGGGTACAAAACGCCTGCTGGCGGTGATAACACCCTGCAAGACCTCTGGGAAGGATGCCGCCAAGGAAATCACCTCCTACACTCAAACCCTCAAACCGATCGTGACGGATATTCGAACGATTGTCGCTGTTGTGGGTCGGGTTCAAACGAGGAAAAGATGGGTGATAAGGGACCGGACAGGAGGTCTCATAAACCCGAAGTTTTTAGTGTACGACGAAGACGAGGCGGATGATACACATGAGGCAACTGAAAGCTAATTTTATTTTATTTTCATTTAAAGCACGCGAAGCAGAGGCATCGACAACCCAATTCACTCAAACTAGTATCCTCTCATTACGTGTGATCTATAACAACGACTCAACTCACAGTGAACGTATCTGAAGGCACGACCCGTCGCTCGCTAATCAAAAGAAGACTTGTGATCATCCAACTTGAACACAGATTTGGGTACATGTGAAGCCACAGAATCTTCTGCAAGATTTATCAGACATAGCTGGTATGTACCTAGTGCCTCTAATTTTTTCTGGGGGTAGGTTCACTATCGGAATTTGGTCCCCATAACTCTGCGAAGCTGAAAACCGCGACTAGCATGTTAGTAACATTAAATGGCAACACAAGAACCTGTAGTACTTTTTGTTCCGTGCCAAATAAACCTAGTAGGGCTATTCAAGGAGGTCGGGTGCTTGTTTGGAACGTCGGGAATCTGAAATGCTGACATGCTGATCGCCCAAACCTTGGGCATGTCAGCAGATCACGAATCAGTAATGACCTGCACGTGATCGCGTTCCTCTCTTCCTTTTCTTTCGTCCATCGCCAAGAATGCCTCCGCGCAAGACCAAGGACAACACAGAGAAAGAGATACAAGAGCTGAAGGCTCTCATAAGCTCTCAAGGACAGCAGATTGCTTCGCAAAAGAAGCAGATAGGTCCATCATACCAATTTGCATCTCGCGTCGTGCACTCACTCTCCCTCGGTCCAGCCACGTTACAGTCTTCCAAATTGCGCGCAAAGCTGATTCCAAAGCCATCTGGTCAAGCCTCGCGCTCAAAAGAGGACGGCGGCTATAATATACAAGAGGCTATGGGGCTTACGGACGATGATACTCACTATCATCGATTGCTAGTGCGTTTTCTGCCGTGATCTCCTTGACTTCTGTTGACTTGCTTCTAGAATCTTGTAAAAACCTACACTCAAGAGTACCTCTCGGTCCTCAATACAATTTCGAAACAAGACCGTGGCCTTGTAGATAAAACAATTGCCTTGGTGCGCGAGACACTTCTTATTTGGTCGATATCTCCATTAATCGATCCAAGATACAAAACGACATCCAATTTTTCCGTCAATTCGAGGGGGGTTGGCCTATTCGGGATATAATGCGGTCCTACCTCGGGAATGAGCACACCCGCTTCAAGAAAAGAATCGACCAAGAACGGGAGTGGGAAGAGACCCACCTTAAGAAGAATTTAGCGGTCGGTACCTCCGAGTCGTCAAAATCGAAGAAGCTCAAGAAATCTGCGAGCTCCGGTCATTCCAAGGTTTGTTCTTCCTCTGCTCGTCACCATTCTTCCGAAACCTACTTGGACAGAGCCTCGAGAAGAATACTCATGTCACCGCTCTCGAGACTGATGATGCTGACGACGAGGACGAGATCGAGGGGGAGGAAGGCTCGGCAATTGAACCAGCTGTGGTGGTGGCCACTACCAAGGTGTGCAGGTGTATCTTATAATTAATCCCGCTAATTTTCAGTCAGAACAACAAGAAGCGTGTCCGAATTGTTCTTTCATCATCCGAAAGCGAGGAAGAGCAAGATGTCATTAAAAAATCTGGCAAATCGGCCGCGAAAGTCGTGAGTACCGTGAATATATGCGCTTGATCTCGTCTGAAAGTCCATGGGTTCCTCCAGGATAACCCCAAGCCTGCCGAGCTGAACTCAACGAAAAAATCTTCAAAGAAGACTGTGAGATCACTGTGTCTGTCTTTGCCGACATGCTCATGGTCCCCGTTATAAATTCAGGAAGCCGTAATCGCGACAGATGAACCACCAAATAATAAGGTTTTTCTCTCTCCTTCTACGATTGAGTGAGCCTGCTTATAGATTGTGGATAGAAGACATCTGCGTCCTCAGTTAGTGGATAAATGTGCGCATATATGCACCTAACCACTCGTTTACGACGCAGGCAAAGGGAAAATCTGCACAAAAGCCCTCTGTACCCTCGGTCGGTGGATATATGCGCGCATATATGCACCTCCTGACTTATCGATTACGTAGCCCAAGGCCAGCCCGCAAAAGAAGCGAAAGGTTACCGCTATTAACGTCACAGAAGAGGGAAGCTCGAAGAAAAAGGTGCCGTCTTCTGAATAACTTCAAATCCTACTAAGTCTTCTTGACGTCCTCAGAAAAAACTCAATTCTGGTCAAGCTGCTGGACCCAACGCCGCCGAAAAATCTGCTCCCAAACCACCTTTGACTTGGTCTGATCTCCCTACGAAATGTCCTTTCATTCCTTGCTCCGACGTCCTCCCAAAGCAGCCTGTTGCAAGAATTTTGGCTCTCTTTGAGCGCGCAAGAACTATCAAAGAGGCTCTCGCCAAGAATCCCAAGACGACAGGCCTACATCTTGTTCATGCTGAAATCTGTCAAGCAATTTCGCTCGACAAGCGGCGGACCGCAATCCAAAAACTCGGACAACAACGCCGTTGGCCTATGACTATTGATTCCGCTCAAATCAGTTCTCGCATTCTATCGCTGAAGCACGACATCATTGCCCTTTTTCTGGATCCAAAACTCTTAGCTGCTTGTCCGATCTGGGATGCGTTTCTGCTCGCAATTGATTATCGCATTTTTGACTTTGTCGATTCGGACGACAAGAAGGAATTTCCTGAAGCTTTTCGTCACAAAGGCTGTGGCTAGTGAGTTTCGAGCATTTACCTCACTCATTAGGTTAAATATTACCTCCGCAGTTATGGCCCGGCAGGCGAGATGGTTATCTACTCCACGTTGATGCGCGTGATTCGCGAAAACGAGGAGGAGTATGACCTCGAAAACAGTCTATGCTCCACAATTCACGACATCGTAACAGCCGATGATGAACATTTTCAAGACTACGACCCTACCTCCAATTATCTTACGGTCAAAGACTTCACTTCGTTCATTCTGATGCCCTTCGCCGCGATCTCTCTCATCGCCGATGACCTCCCTAGCTTGGTTGACTTCCATGACGCGCTGTTCGAGCGGAACAATAGCCACGAGTTTGGTCAATTGTTCCATGGGGAGGATGACGAGAGCGAGGACCTCCACCGAGTCCACCGCCGGAATATAGATGCCATCAAGGCTCACGAGCGGGAGCGAGGCGAAGAGGAGGAGGGCGATGTTGGAACTGAATTTTTGGCAGCCGCAGCTCCTCCCCGGCTCCGAAAGGTACTGGTCAAGACCGAGTCGACTGCTCCTTCACTTACGGTATGTTCAATCTGACTGTTTGATTAAATCTCATGAATTGTTGTATAGCTTCGAATTCCACCACCTACACAGGTTGTAGAAGAGGAAATCACGCTTGCAGACTATTCCACTGTAAGCTAGTCCGCTTCGTAACGACAATAGTCGCATTCTGACGCCTGTACAGCCAGTTAGCAAATCAAAACAAAAGAAGCCGTCCACGGGTACGAAGACGAAGAAGGTAGAAATAATTTATCCATCGAGCTATCAGGGTTTCTCAAAACTAAATACAGGCGCCACTTGTGCAAGAAGAAAACGCGAAAAGGACGACGCGCTCCGAGTCGAAGAAGAAGTCGACTTGAACACCGAATATCAAGATTGCTAACGGAATTCGTACTGTCTGTATAGCTACATACCTTCTTACGAGCTTGTCTCACTCTACACCTCAATCTCGATGATGGCTGCATAAATCCCCTCCTCCGAGTCCTGTCGCATCTGAGTCATATCATCATTATCATGTATAATTTAAGGATGTGACCCCGGGCGACGCTTATGGGCCACACAGAACAAACCAACTCTTTCTGTAAACCACCAATAAATTTTGAAGCCAGCGGGTCCCCGTAAGAGGCCTGCCCGGCCGCGAGAGTGTTGAGGTTCAAGGATTGTTTGGCTTTATTTCATTGTGAAGCTCCAGTTTCAAACTCCGCTCGTTCTCCTCCTCCCACCACAGTCGCGGACTCGCGATCGTCCTGCGCGTTTCCTCTCGCGCTGTCCTTTCTGAACTTACTCATACTACTCCTACAGGCATCCGGCTCCACTCTCGCTTCAATTTGGAACTACTGTCCTCTTAATAGCCGCTTCAACGGCCTGATACCGATTTTAGGGCGTTCCGGCCAACAAGGGCGCGTCGATATGTGCCAGTGCGGCAGGAACATCTTAAATAGTCCTAGGACCGATCTTTTGTCCTCCGTCCTCCTTCTGAAGTTTGTTATCAGGTGTGTTGCTTCGAATTTTCCAAGCTGCGGGATCCTCTTCCACCCCGGACGTCCTCTTGCGCTTTTTTTTTTTGCATGCGTAGGCGGCCCATTTGTTCACCTTCCACACACCCCTTCTCTATCATATGCGCCCCTCCCTGCGCGCTCATTGTGCACGCTACGTCCCTTTCATGCGCATAGCAGCAGGACCATACTAATTTCTTCTCCATTCTAGGATATATGCGCCCAGACTGACTTCCTCTTCCATACCTCTTCTCTCTCCCACCCTTTCTACCTCGAGCCAGAAGCTTACACGTCTTTACAAGGCCTCGCTTGGCATGTTTAGCCTTGTACTGCTTGTTTGGAGGTGCGTGATCGTCTTTTTGCTCCCCCGCGCCGTCCGTTGCACATCCCCATGAGTAGCATCTTCACAACGGCGCTTGCTGCATACAGCGAACGTAATTGCGGGAGCGCTCCTACCCGCCGATATGTGGATCTCTCGTCTACGCATGCCTTTCTTTGACACCACGTATGCCGGTAACGCGCAGCGCTTCCCACCCCCTATTTATACTTTCAAAATCTCGTTGCGCATCGCCTTCCCTCCCCCATTTACGGCCTCCTTCACTTCCCAGCATCCTGATGATTCGCTCACCGCCACGTTCGTTGTTCCAGACGTCAAACTATTTTGATTAGGTTGCCATCTGCCGAGTGACCTCCCATGCTCGTTCACCGACGCCAACGCCAATGCCAACCCCGACACCCTTTTACCTCCCTGAGTGTCTCCCCGGAACGAGCCCGCTTGCCCGTGCACGCCCACCGACTCGCGCGAGACCCGCCTCATCAACATAGGCTAGTGCCGCCTCCCTCCTGCTCCCGCGACGACGCAAAATAAACTCAGAGAGTGCTGTGTCACCGCCCGGTACGTCTATTATATTTGCTCATCTGGCCAATATCTCTCCCTTTCACTCGGAATCGGGCATGTCGGTGTCGCGCGGCGCTGTCCCGGTCGGTTTTCTTTTCGAGTCCTCTGGATTTCGGCTCACCCTTTTATTCGTTTCGGTCCGATAGCGACCTCGCCGGAGCATTTTCGAGTAATTGGGGTTTACCAATCTGAATGTCTCCCAGGTACTCGCTATCATTTTCAGTTTGAATTGACTTACAAACTTTTCCCGATTCCCGCGCGCTACGACACGTGTCGACGCTGATGCCGAAGGTCGCGCGAAAACGCGCCGACACCGCCGTGTCGCCGCCGCCTCCAAGCTGCCACGGTCGCAACTTAATTCAATATGTGGTGTGTCGCGCTCCGGTGCGTCTGTTCCTTATAACTACACTGAACCCGACTGACCCTCCTTCCTCCCTTCGACAATTATCCTTCGCGTTTGATGTTCTTCTGCGTGGTATTTTGGCCATCGCATAGGTATGGATACAAAGACCTCGACTTCGCCGAGGTTCTAATTGAGCTCGACAGGTTGGTCTGATTTTCCTTGGTCTTCGCGGGACCATACTGACGCCCATCAGGCACACCGTTCATCCAGTGGCCGAAATCTGCCCGGCATTTAAGCTAGATTTGTCCGCCGTGTTCCTTCGACCAAGGTGTGCCCTACCTAGGCTCTTTATCTGCTCCCGAGTTCTCAGCCTTGTTACTCGTTTTTATGTCTCTAATGGGGCCCGAATTCTCAGCCTTCAACCTCGGTGCGCGCCACGGTCATTCAGCCGTGGTCAATGTTACTATGAGTTGAGTCGTCGTTTTTCCTTGTCCCCGCCGTGCGGGCTGTTCTGATTTAGGTCCACAGGGAGGGCCATTTTTTCGACATTCGCTACCCGGAGGTGTGCACCTGGTTCATCCATTTACGGTTGAATTCTGGGTACTACCCGGGTTGGTGTCGTCATCAGGTCCGAGGTATGTTTCAGCCTCCTCATTTGCACCCGAATTCAAGTAACTCTAGGTTTTGTGTTTCTCCCTTCCGATTTTCGGCACCATTTGGATTAAAACTCAATGTGCGTGTCGAAGCTATTCATTTGTGGCCATATCTGAAAAGTATTTTTTGGCAGAAATATTTAAATGCGCCAGAATACGCAGTCACTTTCACCAATTCTCACCGATGCTGATTTGACCCCTTCTAGTGATCTTTAGCACGCCATTTCACTCAACCCCATTGTTCTCGACTCCAACGCTCTCACTCTCTGGCCGCGTGAGTTTGTTTGCCATCTGTTTTATTTTCCCGTGCTGACTTCAAGTTCCCTTTCTTTGTAGTTCGCTGACTTGGTCGTCACCACGCGGTAAGGTTTCATCTTGCGTTTTAATCGGAGCTGAGCTCGATACCTAGTTCTGGGTATGGAAGGTTCCAGATTACAATACATGTCATTTATATAGTGTTTAATGAATCACATTTGGATAATGAATCCAACTGCTAAATGCAATAGGAACAACTGTGTAGGGCAGCCTCAGATTGAATCATAAAGTACGAACAGTTGAGGACACCCTTACTATTGCTACGAGGAGAACAACTGTCGTGAGAAAACCTCATCAGATGAATCCTTCTAGAATAGGGCGTAGAAATTGCGGCCGCCCATTATGTTATCAGGACAGAACGCAGCACGGCTGCGAGAACCCAGGAGGATGCATTGAAACCGCGAAAATTTTGATAGACAGTACAGTCGCTAAATGGGTTCCGGAACATTACCAGTTCCGGAACAATCCGCATTTCGGGTTAAGTCCGTGGTTTCAGTCCACGGGAATTTTTATGGTTAATATAGAAGGTACCCTCCATGTTTCGACAAGATATCATTCCAACAGCGTTGTCCGTTGTTGCATGAAAAATCACTATGTCTGAAAAGGCCCTCTGAAGCGGCTTGTTGGCATCACAGCCAAATTTTGCAATGATTATTTGCCAACAGTACCTTCAATCAACCTTGTGGAGGTCCTGGGTTACTCGTATACGCCACCCTGGGGGGCCTTAGGTGGGTTGTGGTCGAAAGAAAGATGGGTTGAGGTACGAAAAGGGTGATATTCCGGAACTGGTAATTTTGCCAAAATGCGCTGATTGCCTCAACTGTCGTTTTAGCGATGGTGAAGCCACCTCAATAACTTGCAACCAGGTGTCCCTTATGGTTTCGAGGTCCTGTAATCCGAATATGCAAACAGAATTTGCTCATCTCCTTTCACTGGCTCCCTATTCACAATTTATCGCCCGGCGTTCCGGAACCCATTTAGCTACTGTATCCTTCCGAAATGGAATCCAACTATGCCGAATCATGATTTACGTGAAGAACTTGCTCTGACAGAAGATGAGCTAGAAGGGAATAACAGGCCTGTAGAAATGGATCAAGTAATGGTCTCAATCCAGATTTCACACTGTCAAATATTGAGAATGGCTTTCGCATTTTTGCCTTTGAAGAGTCACTCAATGAAATCTCAGCAAGGAGATGTAAGATCCCTGGACAGGATCCGAGCCAGGCAACACTATTTCTGCATGCCAAGGTGGTCCGTCAATATGAATTTAACGCGCGTGTCCTGGTAATGATCAAGACAGAAACCCATGCTACATAGGAAAGCAAAACTCTGTCATTGACTTTCGATAGGCCCGAAATACCGTTAACATTTCCACTTGGGGTGAGGGCCGTGGCGTGGCCCGGCAAAACTCGAACTTACGGCTGTCAAATAGATTTCAATTTAGCAACTGTTTATGTCCCTACTTCAAGCCTACACGCAGAGTGTTCATCTCCCGAAAGTCTCCTAAAGTGACAGTTTAAAATCACGTGATATCGACGCGACTTGCGAGGTCCACTATTGGGTTTTACTAGGTTCGGAGCAAGCCTGTCTCCGCGCCGGCAGGCCGGCGATTCTCGGACGACGGAGAGAGGCTTGGTCCAAACTCGTGAAAACAAGGCATGTGTTCCCGGGCGGATTACTCCCCAGTTCCCAGTCCGATTCCCGTGGTGTAAACGAACATTTTATTCATTCGATGGTAGTGTATATGCCTAGCTATTTGGTCTTGCAGGATATGTTGCCCTTCCCATTTTATATCCTGACTTTGAGCGACCAGTTGCCCCATCAATTACCGGCAAACCGACCACATTTGTCTTGAAATCCTCAGATTTTATGAGCTCGATCGATTCAAAATATTACTATCAAAAGATCTCTCAGCAAGAATTGAGTCCGTACCATCTCTCGTCGTTCAGAAAACGCGCTGCCAGTTTCCTGGCTGAATCGGGCAGCGTGACGCGACGCGTTTCATGAGTGACCAAGTGTGACTCGACAATCTGAAAAATTGCTGTCTTGCGCGTACCTCGCTCTTCGACCACAACTTCCATATCCCGGGTATCAAAGGAGAATTTCCATTCCTTGATGCCCTGAATGCGCGTCGAGCATGGAGGTATACGTTTTCGAGGAGTGCCAGGTGAGCGGGCGCAACGGGTGAAAAGGGGCGACGGCGTGGTGTCTGAGGTGCCCGAGGTGTGCTCGTGGGTCTAGTCGACATTTCTGAGTCCACACCAGTGCGCAATAATGTAAGGGAGAGGGAGAAGAAGCGGGAGAGGCGCGACGTGTTGATGACAAATCACGCCAAATTCGGTCATTTTGTTGTGGCCACCTAGCGCGCACCGTTCTAGCCATATTGACTCAAAGTAAAGTTAAGTAGTCATTAGGGACATCCTAGCTATATTACTGCCTCCTCAGATTTTTTATCCTCCCCGGACGAATCATTCTATCCGGGCATTTTCATCGCGATGCCGCGTGTAAAAGGCCGACATTGACCACGGCTTTTTAACACCATTTGAAGCCGGGTCATAAATCTGAGTCGAGGGAAACACTTTTACACTTCGTATCTACAGACGGTATCAAACGTTCCAAGCATTTTACGCGGTTCCCGAGTCGGCAGGGCGCGCAGAACACATTGCCCTTTTTCTTGATCTTGGCACAAGCCCCTTCTCAGAATGCCCTTCGAAGCACGTGCATGTCACGAGGGAAGGCGGCTTGTTCCGAACCTAGGGTTTTACCTGCTTACTCAGTTATTAAACATGACCAGTTATTGCAATGTCGGCATGCCCGCGTTCAGTCTGATCAGTCCGTGAGAGTGTAGCCGTCAACTTCGGGGCCGGGTCAGTATCACATTTAGAAGCTGACTAACGACCGCGATGTTTCATGCTCTAAGTCGAATCTCATGTCACGTGACAAATCGCGTTATAATATTTACCAAACATGTGTAAATAGTCTTATCGAAATACTACAATTTAAAACATATTTTGACCGAATTAGTGCGACCCTGATAAATTCGCATTCAACTCACAATGTGTCGTACTCGCATTATGAGAGGGCTGCACAGTGGCTTTTGCGAGGTAAGTCGAAACAATGTTCCAGTGGTCGGATGAATGAAGGGCGATTCGAAACAAGGTCTCGTCGTCAAACTCTCTCAGGATCGCATCAAGCATGGATGATGTCGAGACGAAGTCATGAACCTTTTTAACCAGATAAGCGTCTTTTAAATCTCGACCAACGAATCGATCTGTGCGTGGGTGAGTTGAGATACGGCCAACGAGGAAATACTCGCCTTCATCTGGCATTGGTTTCGATTGAGTGGCTATCTCTTTCCGAGTAGGTAGCGAGTGGGGTATTTATTTCATTGATATAGGGCCTATATAACCAGCCCCTTACTATCCCACGTCGTCGTTCGCGATCCAGAACAGATCACCGACCATGCCCCTTTAGGTCACAACGGGGTTTTCCGGTGATATGCAACGCGGGCCGACAATCGGAAAAATCGGATAATTCCGGTGATCTGCAGCACTGGTTTCTTATCCGATCAATGATGACGGTAACTGATTAACTCGATTTTATTCGGGATCACAGCGCCATCCACGTTACAGTTCAGCCAGATTGTCAGATACAGTAGACCAGATTACAGATACAGCAGCCCAGTCGTAATCATGTACCTTCCCAGCGACGGTTTTACCCTCCATTTCAGTAGAAGCCGTAAGTCCGCTGCAAATAGCGTCCCATAACGCCATCTCAAACCCGTTGTCGCGGATAGGTTTTTCTACAGATTGACGGCAAATGGGGCAGTTATCCTTGCCACTTTTAAGCCACCCCAAAAGACACTTGTAACAAAAGGCATGCATGCAT